>JBAWJV010000009.1:0-526234 GCA_037356075.1 Neofusicoccum sp. Z40
CACCTCCCTCCCTTCCTCCCCCTCCCCCTCCCCTTCCATCCTCTCGACCATCCACACCCGCCCTCATCTTCCCCCCCTCCCCCTCGCATTCCCTCCCGCCAGCGCGAAAAGCCGGAGCGACATCATCAGCGCGTTGTTTGAAACAGGCTTCCAGAATTTGGCGGACATCTGCGATGGGGGGTTCGGTTGGGGATGTTGTAGTTGTTGTTGTTGGTTTAGGTGGGTGCGGTGGGTGCGGTGGGTGCGGTTCTTCTTCTGGTGCGTGGAGGGAGTCGGTGGTGCTGGCGGGGCCGAGGGTTACGGATTCGTCGTCGGCGTTGTCGTTGAGGTTGTCGTTGTCGTCGGTTTTGCTGAGGGAGGGGAAGGCGGTGGAGGAGAAGCCGATGGGGAAGGGGATGGGGGGGAAGGCGATGGAAGGTTTGCCTGGGGTGGAGGGAGGGAGGTGAGTTGGTGGCTGGATGACGGTGGGTGGGTAAGGCAGGCTGGACTCACGCTTGCGGGAGGGCATGTTGGGTGGGAGGGTGACGGTGATGCGGCACGAGATGGGTGCAGAGGTGGTTGACGAACAGTTGGAGGATAAAGGCTTCGTGGAGCGGGACTGGCTGGATGGGCGGTAGGTGAGGTGGGAGGTTTCAAGAGCCCCGTGGAACGGTGGAACGACGCGGGCGATAAGGCGCCGTGTGGAGACGCGCCAGCCTCGTCCCTGCGTCACGCGGCTGGTCTGAGCCATGCCTGCGCAGATCCCTCCGTCTGGGGAAGTTCGAAGGCACGCGCTATCGCAACGGCGGAATCGCACGAGTTTGCATCAACCATGTGTATTGGTTTGCTGATTTTACGTTTCTTTCCCTTTGGCCTAACCGTAGCCTATCCCATGAATCCTGAAAACCTTCCGGGTATGAAATAAATCCCAACAACGCCGTTCTATGTCCTTCCAAGCCTTGCAAGTTGCGGCATCAAAACAGACTGCTTTGCTTTTTGCTCAATTTTCCTTTACCTTCGTCGCTGGAGCTCCTTAATCCAAAGAAGCTCTTCTTCGGCTGTTTCAACTTCTTACCCTCATCGATCCTGAGAAGCCCTCCGCCGCCAAAGTACGCACTCTGACTCACCGCCGGCCGGTGCCAACTGCCCGATGGCTGCGGTCGCGGCGGCGGCGGCGTGGGCGTCGCCTGCTGGGCCGCCCACAAGCCGTTCGAAAGGCGTTGCGGCTGTGGCACGGGCGTCGGCCGCGACGGACCGGGTTGTCTCTGGAATGGGCCCGACATCATGTGGACCGAGTGCCGTTGGGCAGGCAGCAGCAAATTTTCCTGCGTTCCGTACTGTCGTCGCAATCTCTCAGTCTCCTTGTCCACCTCTGCCGCCTTCTTGCGACGTTGCCGTTCCTCCGCCTCGACCATTTTGCGCAGTCTTCTCTGCTCGTCTTCGACCCTCCTCTGCCGCTCTCGCTGCTTGGCTTCTTGGGCTCGTCGCTGCTCGCGCGCTTCGGCTGCCTGCGCAAGCTTGAGACGCGTGTGCTCGGCATCGATTTCCCATTGCGCACGCGGATCCAACTTGGGCTGGGGTTCTTGCTGATTCTGCGACGAATTGGTCCTCAGGGGCGGGAGAGATTGGCGTTGCCGGTCCGAGCGCGTGGGCGGGTTGGGTGGCCGGATGGCGGCGGCAGCGGCTTGAGGAGCAGCATTCTGGACGCCGGAGCGAGGTGGAAGAGCACCGGACACCATCAAAGCCGGGTCAAGTCCGGAGGATTTCTTACGTGAGAGCAGACCGCCGCTGTTCTTCCTCGTGGCCGGGTCCCCAACCTTGAAAGTCTCGTTGATCTGACCGAAATACAGGTCCCTGATGGTTGCGGCGGCGAGAAGAACCACGATCTCAAGGCCCTTGGGATCCTCCATCTCGACGCGGTACAGGTTCGACTCGTAAATGGTAACCTCGCGCAGGGCGCGGAAAAGCGCGACGGCAATGTCGGGCTCCTTGGCCTTCTTCTTCTTCTTGGCGGGATCGGTAGACTTGCCGGTCATGAAGCAGGACAGGTCCTTGGACAGCTTGCCCTCTCTTCTCCAGACGAAGTTGATCTTGGGGGTTGTGATGTCAGCAGCGGGGTCATTGAGCGATCGGTCCAATGTTGAGGCACTAGGCAGGCGGAACGTGTTCTGCGGCATGCTGAACTCGTAGCTGGCGGTGCCGCCCCACGAACCGCTCTTCTGCTTGACGACGACCTGCTGATCGGGGTCATAGAGCTGGATGGTGAACTCGGTGGGCAGGATGGGCTGCGGCGGCGGGGCGACGCCACCGTTCCGGCGGATCTCCTCCTGCGAGAGGGTGGGATAGGTCCACTCGGGCTTGATGTAAACCTCGCCATAGAGCACGTCGGGGTTGAATGCATCGAAGAGGCCGGCGGCGTAGACGTTCTTGCCATCGGGCATGGCAGGGTCGGGATGCTTCAGGGTGTAGGTGGGCTCGGGCTCGGAGCCATGCTGGGCGAAGTAGTAGGCCTCGTTGTGCTTGACGCCGTCGGGGGAGGACTTCAGGAAGAAGGCTGGCAAGTGGTTAGCACAGGCGGCAAAGCGTGGCCGCGCGGCGGCAGGGCGCGGGGTGCGGAGATGTCGGCGTACTGGGGAGGTTCTCGTCAAGCATTGCGTCATGTTACGCCCGTGGGCAGCGAGCGTGAAGGGACCGGAGAGGGTCGACGCGGACAACGAGACGAAAGAGCGATGGCGAGGGTGGTTGCAGCGGACGCGACGGGGGTCTGGGCGCAATATGGACTTGGGACGGGGTCGCAGGCACGCGTCGTGTGAGGCTGTGGGAGGCAGGGATGGGGCCGGCTGCGGCTGGCTGGATGACGCGCGCAGCCAACCGCCCGCTCCGCAGCCACCGGAATAGAAACCGCCATCGCCCCGCCGCTGCTGTCGCTGTACATCATTATCATCTTGGCCCGCTCGCGCGCCACGCCGCGCCCTCCACCGGCCGCGGTATTTTCGCGCCCGCCAAGTGAGGGGAAGGCGCGTGCTGCGAGTCTGCCTCGTAACGCGTGCGCATCTCAGCAGCACAGCCCCAGCACCAGCACCAGCGACCACCAAGCCCTGCGCCGTCCGTCTCACAGCCTCCGGCCCCCAATCTCCCCGCGACGCCGCGTCTGGCGTCTGCAGCGGCCCGAAACATCAGGCCGCGCTGCGAAATCCCGTCCAGAACGCACCTGGCGCCGCCCGAGCGACCGATCACCGCGGCCTTCCCGCGGCCGCGCCGATCTGGGGAAGCCTGCTCCTGTCTCTCCGCTCCACCAGGCGCCGCGTCGTCCCTGTCGCAGCTGCACCGCGACTCGCGCCGTTATGTAACTATCAAGCTATGTGCTCGGCGAGATAGGGCGGGGTTGCCGACGATCGGGTGCGCCTCCAACACCCCGCCAGGCATCAGCATTCAAATCCATGTCTGAGCGGCTTTGAAACATCCCGCTGCGGAGGAAGCAGGTTTCTTAGCTCTGCTGCATTGCCTGTTCTGGCCGAGTCTGCCGTCCGTCATGCTCCCCCAGACGCCCGCCATCCAGCGCATTCCCTACTCGGCACCGCGAGCCGACTTCATCGCTGCGCTCGAGAAGGATGGCTGTGTCGTCGTCCAGAACTTCACGGATCTGGACACCCTGGCCCAGGCCAAGCGTGAGGTCCAGCCGCATCTCGACGCAGAGGACGAGGGCAGCAAGGTCGGAGGTAAGTTCGTCATCATGTCGTCGCTCTCAAGCTTCGCCAACAAGCCATCAAGCCTTGCAAGGAAAGACCAAGACCTGCACCCGTCTGATCGGCAGGAGCGCCACAGTGCGCGACAAGTTCTTTGCCGACCCCTTGTACCAGGTACTTGTGATTCGCTCCCGTGCTCTTGCACATCTCATTCGCCATAGGACCTTGTCGAGCACTTCCTCACTTTGAAAACTCAATGTTGGTACGGCAATGAGCCATCCGTCAACGTCTCCCACCCGCTCCTTTCCATCGCCATCACCATGGATATCCAGCCTGGTACTCCTGCCCAGCGTCTCCACCGTGATGACAAAAACCACCACGCCCGTCACGCTCCCGTTGACTCCTACCACCCCAACCGCGATATGCTAATGGGCTTGTTCGTGCCCGGCTGCGATACCTACCGCGAGAATGGTGCAACCCGAGTCGTCCCCGGTAGCCACCTGTGGGGAGACGACGAGCCCGACTTTGGTCTGGACGGGACCAAGGGCGTTGTAGATGCGTGTTTGAACGCCGGCGAGGCTTTTATCATGCTTGGTAGTTTGTATCATGGCGGTGGTCAGTACAGCCAGAAGGACGGTACCCGAACCATGCACATCATGTTCTGCTGCTCCGGCGTCTATCGGCAGGAGGTAAGCGTGAAGACACGAGTGTTGTGTGCCAGCATCTGCTAACCACCACTTCCAGGAGATTTCTTTCTTGTCCTATCCCATTGAGGATGTCAAGACGTATCCACAGGTCGTGAAGGACCGGCTGGGCTGGAAACAGTCTGAACCGAACTTGGGGTGGGTTGATCTGAAGTCTCCAGAGTATCTTTTGGCATGAGAAGTGTATGGAGATATAGTGTCCCGCACTCTGCTTGGACATACATTATAGAAGCAGACGTTCTATCTGCCCCGTCAGTCATATCAGACGCGGCGCATGCAGAACAAAGATCAGCACTGCTTTTGAGCTGTGGACCGCATATCCAAAGAACAAGGCAAATAAGTCTAGCAGACCAGTTTCAACAATGCAAAGGCTACTTAAGCCAAAACTTTCGCCCACTCCTCCATCGATGGGTTTT
Source organism: Neofusicoccum sp. Z40 (assembly GCA_037356075.1). Lineage (NCBI taxonomy): Eukaryota > Fungi > Ascomycota > Dothideomycetes > Botryosphaeriales > Botryosphaeriaceae > Neofusicoccum > Neofusicoccum sp. Z40. Next base: position 4,786 of record JBAWJV010000009.1, read on the forward strand.
TGGCATACCCTTCTCCCAGACCCCCCTTCTGCACCACTTCGAGTTCAGGAAGCCAGTGCGATTTCGTATCCATGTAAACTTCTAAAAGCCGGAGTATCAGTAACTGTCAGAATCGTCGTGCGGATAAAAGAGAGAAAAGGATACCTGTATTCGGCCTCCACTTCACCCTCGCCTGGTCCAACGACCCAGCAAAAATCGACATGGTATTCTCGTCCATAGGCGACTTCACGAAAACCGGACTCCCGCAGTCTCCGCAGAAATGCCGGAAGAGGGGGTTGCCCGAGTCGGTGCCTTCGTCGCGGTACACCTTGGGGGTACCCGACGTGAGTTTGAAATGCTGTTCCTTCCGCATTAACAACCATCCGCGAGCATGTTAGGCTTTGGGGGGGAGAATAACTCACGACTGTCGGGAATATGCTCGTGTTAGCCATGTGCGTCCCAGTGGATTTTTTGCAGTGGCTACAGTGGCAGATCACGCTGCAGATCGGCTCGGCGTCTGAGGTGAGCTCGTAGCGTATCTTGCCGCAGAGGCAGCCCCCGGTCTGCGGTTCTGCCATAGTGGTCATTGAATGTTTCAGGAGTTGGAGGGAAAACAATCGATGAAATGGTGGCTATATATGTAAGATGTGGAGCGGGCCAAGCCAGAGGAAGCGGGGTTGTATGTACTACGGTGGTAGGCAGAAGTATTGCTTGTTGCCTAGTACGGCGCTAAGCACGAGCTGAGAAACCAATTTGGTCCGGTACGAGAAAAACACAGAGATCTCCACGTCAGCTTATCTAAGAACGTGAGTGGATGCATAGACTGGCGGTAGAGAAAGACGCGAATTTTACACATGAAAGCAGCCAATTTCTCGGGTCCCCACTTAGCGCCATACCAACAATACTTACGCCTGCAACAGTCATGTGGCAGTGAGTACCAGAGTCTAATCCGACAGAACATTCGAGTATGTTCTGTCCCTTGGAATTACATAATCTTGATGGTAAAGAGTATAAACATTCGCAAAGGCTCTCGAAGGCACGGGTCCTTCCAGCTTTGTATATATTCTACAGTCTTACAGCCTGACTCCCGTTTGTCTTCCCTCTTCCTCCTTATCATCGTCGATTTCCAGTCCAATTCAAGCCCTTCGCGCGCGCGCGCGGAGAGCAAGGGAGGGAGGGAGGGAGAGGGGGGAGAGAGAGGTAGGGAAGATAACAAAGAAAGCTATAGACACCCAAACTCAAGCCAAGTGGTCTTCCGAGCTACGCTTAGCTTAGGTAGGAAAGCGCACTCAAAGCATCGATCCAAGCTAAACTGAGCTTGGGCGAGCAGACTGCATAGCTCAAGTACAGTCTAGATTAAAGCACTTAACTGAAACTCCAGGCCAAGCCTGACTTAAATGCAGAAACCGCCGCAGGTGCAAATTGGAACTACGATGCATAGCCCCGGCCAATGTAGACTGCTCTAGTACCAGAGCATGCCCACCACCAAGAAGTACAAACGATGCCACTGAGTGTCCACCACCAAAAAGTACAGACGACGGCTGCACCAGCACCGAGAGAGGGGTCAAAATGATTTGGCTGCTTCAACCTCTATACATGCTAACGTGGTCTTGTCACCTTCCTTCTCTACTCATAAGCCGAGAGTTAACGTCACCCGCCTGGATAGCAGCAAACAAAGTTCATCGCCGCGCATTCACCCTCCTTTGCCAAGCATCGCCATCAAGCTCGCATGCACCGCTGCGGCTGACTCAGCTGCTGTAGGCAATAAATCACCGCTCGCCGCTCGCCGCGCATTCCACCACTTCTCCTCCTCACCACAGCAGAAAACCCGTTCGGTACAATAGTCAGCACACAGGACAGGAGCGGCGCCTCGCCATTGGAAGCCAAGACTAACATGTCTTCCAACCTTCCGTCGTCGACTCCATCATCCTCACTTCTCAGCATGCAGGTCGCTCTTCCTCCTGACGGCCCGCTCACCTCGACCTCGACGAAACACCAGCGCAGCGGTAGCAGTGACGCGCTTCTGCCCACATCCAAGAAGTCCAAGCCTGTAGAGGTTCATCACACGTCTTCTTCCAAGGAAGCTACTGCCCCCATGCCGGACGTTTACGTCGCGCCCATCGACAAGGATCCGGTGAAGTTCTTCGCGGCCATCGCCAACCTCCTGCCCGCAGAGTTGAGGAACGAAATCTACGACATGCTCTTCGATCCTTTCATCAGGGCTAATTGCTTCATCGGGTTGAACAAATGCGATAACTGGATATGTGCCAGAGTCCGCAACAAGCTTGCCGACAACATGATGAGCTGCGCGTTGCGTGTCGTACCCGGCTCTCTCAGGGCAGAATTCATGAGCCGCTTCTGGAATAGACATGATCTCTACCTGTGCACTTGCACTATCGAACAAGACTTCTCGTTCATGGCCTGCGCCAAGCTCAGCAAGCTCACCTATAGCATTCGCGACAGGCAGTTCCGCACGCCCATGGCTCGGCTCGAGGAATTGTTCAAAGCGCTTGATCAGATGCAGTTCAATGGAAAGATTAGGATCTTCGGCCTGTGTTACAGTATTATACTGGCCAAAAAAGGCATCGGGAAGATTCTTGCTTACATGGCTATGGGTAACACGGTTGCAAAGGCCTGTGAGCTTGTGCGCGAAACTGACCTTGACTGGGCCGTGATGCTCCGACGTTGTAAGTCCTTGAGAAGCCCAGTACTTTTAGCTTGAAATGAATGCAATGAAAGCTACAGATAACGTTCGACCCTACGACAAGCACGAAATACTGGAGGAGGTTGAAATTGAGGTCGATGCGCGCCGGGGCGCCAACCAATCTCAGTCCACCCAGTGAGCTTCTACTAGTGTCCAATGATACTTAAAGCATTCTTATCATCTTAGGAATCCACCTGGCTCTGGGGGAGAGTCTCAAGTTGGAAGCTCGGCTGGAGCCTCTCCATGCCACGACCCACAGACCTAGTCGACCTCGACCATAAGTTGGCCTTCAGGCGTCCGGAACTCTTCTGGCTCTTGTCGCTGCTCTGAGCGATGGATATCTTCATTCTGTGCAAATGAATACTTGAACAGACGATCTTGCGGTTGCGGACTCTGGCTTCTCCATAGTGGTATTAGCATAAAAAAACACCTGAGTTCGAGAATGTTCCTCGGGTGCATGGCTTAGTCTACTTATACATCTGGATAAGTCCTTCAACTCTGGACTCACATTTACATCAAAGGACGCTCATGACAAACGTCCTCGTCCACGGCCACTGGCGAGCACCAAGAACCTAAGCACAATTTTACGAAGTCGTGGATAATATACTGGCGAACAAATGAGGGCAAGGATAATGACGCACCGAGAGGAACATACCGAGCTCATGGCTGTGGGGGCTTTCGGATACAAGCAAGGTGGCTGTACTTATGCTATGCAGTCTACCATTCCCTTTTTCAATTCTTTCAAACCTTACTCCAACCTATTTCGAAACCGTCGACGAAAAGGAAGGTTCACGCAGAAAACCATCAATCATCATCACCACCACCAAACTTAGCAATCAAAAAAAAATATCAATGGATATCTCTACACCCCACACAGCATTTTGTCCACCCCGACCATCAAAACGCCAATCCCATGCTCCCACCATACACCCACCCACCTACTTCCGTCAACACGATTACGCACCACCCCTAAAATCACCAAACTCCCGTGGGAACCTGACCTCACACAAACCCCCCCCCTCCCTCACTTCCTCGGCAGATCCCTGAACACCTTCTTAAAAATCTCCTTACTCTTATACAGATTCACCAACCTCAGTCGCTCATTATCCAAATGCGCGCTATCGCTCGCCTGCCCGCACGGCAGATGCGCGGCCGGGGCATCGAACTCCTTCTCCAGGAACCTGATGGACGGGATGGAGCCGCCCTCGCGGATATACAGCGGCTTGATGGGCTGCTTCCAGACGGTCGGGTCGGAGCTGGTTTTTTCGGCGGGCGGGGTGATGCTGCCGTTGGCGAGGGTGGAGGAGGTGGTTGGGGACTTGGGTGTCAGTGTCGTGGTTGCGAGAGAGGCGGTAGCGTCGGGGAAGTAGCCGCCGTTGCCGCCGCTGCCACCGGTCTGGCCGTTGGATGATGAAGATGATAGCAGCGAGCGGCCGGCGCTGACGACGGAACTGCGGCGGCGCTCTTGGACGGGCTTCCAGACTTCGGTGATGGCTTCTTCGAGGGTCTTGTACATTTCGTTGTTGAAGTCGCCCAGCCAGGGTTCGGCGAGGTGGTCGATGGTGACGGTGAGCTTGTTCTTCGATTCGATTTTGGCGAATTCGCTTTGCAGGAAGTCGGTGAGGGCGACAGCTACTTGGGACGCTTCCTGATTCGGGACGAGGCGGAGAGAAAGGGATGCGCGGGCGAGACGAGGGATGATGGTCGAGTTCTCGGGTCCTGAGGTGTTGAAGCGGTGGATGGTGAGCGAAGGTTCACGCCACCTTCGGATTAGTGAGTTGGCAAGCTCTTCCGGGTCGCCGAGGTCGGGGTTGCGAGAAATGAGAGACTGAGTAATTTCTGCGTAGAGCTGCTTCTCTTCAACGCTGAGAGGTGGAATAGGATCGTAGAAGCCTGGAACTTCGACCCTTCCATGCGGACCTGTCAGCCTCGCTAGAAGCATGACCAGGTCTTTCAGCGACTCGTCAAGAAGGGAGCTTCCGTCGACACCGCTGTGGAGATCGGGATGGGGGCTTTCTATTTGGACGGTCGCGTGGATCACTCCGCGCAGGCCGTAAGTCAAGCATGGGGCATGGTCATCAAGCCAGTAACTGTTTGCGAGAAGGATCCAGTCAACATCACCAATGAGGTCCTTGTTTCTGCGAACAGCTTCGGGAAAGCCACGAGAGCCAGACTCCTCTTCTCCCTCAATTAGGAAGATGATGTCCGAATCGAGCGCCTGCTCCTCCAGCAGTTCGGCAACGGCAAAAATGGCGGCCATGATAGGTCCTTTGTTGTCTGATGTGCCGCGACCGTAAAGATAGCCGTCTATGCCCTCCATGGAGAAAGGATCGACAATCCATTTGCCGTCTTCATTCTCTGCTGCGATCACGTCGTAGTGGCCATAGAACAGGATCTTCTTCCGTTCACTGGATGTGGTCGGATTGCCCCTGAACTTAGCGAAGATGACCGGATTGAAAGGATCCTCAGTGTTGAGCATTTCAGTAGTAGCTCCAAAGTTTTTGAAGACGGACCGCAAGTAGGAGGCGCCTCTTCTGCAGTCTACCTTGTAGCGTGGGTCAGAGGAGACGGTGCGGTACGAAACAAAACGCTTGAGGAACTCGAAGAGTTGCTCTATACGCCCAATTAGAACACGTATTTCTATCAGTGACTTTGACCATCTCACCGTTGCTGGTGGCCGTAGATTTGGGCGGCACAACCTGGCAATCCCGAACATCCCAAACAGCGATGGTCGCATCATTGCCGCCAGTGACATAAACGGGCCTATTGTTGTAAGTAGTGAAGGCGGACGCAAGGACAAGGCCGTCATGCGCTCGGAATTTCCCAATGGTCTCGTATTGGCGGTTGAGTTTCTAGAGGGTGTTAGCTCAAACGAACGAATTTTCAACGGATGGATGGCCGCGCACCTGCACAGAACCCCGGTCTCCGGCACCGAAGAGAAAGCCGCCACCAATGGAAATGGACAGGACATCCCCAACACTGGTCTTCAGGCTCCTCACGAGCTGCTTGGTCTCCAGGTCCCATACGTTGATCTCGCCATCTGGGCGTCCGGCGTACAGGAAAGTGCCGTCCAAGACCATTGATTGGACTGCATTGCCCTCTTCCCGGCCGTCGTCGAGCGCATTCAGCTCTTGGATTGCACCGGCGGCGTCTTGGTTCAGCCTCCAAAGCTTGATCACACCATCGCCGCCTCCCGATACCAGAATTTCCTTATCCGCATAGCCAGCGACCGACCCACTAGCCAGGAGCATGCAGTAGACGTATCCATAGTGGGCGAATTGGCGGATGTAATGCTTGTCGAGCTCGAGGACCTGGCCACCTTTGGCGTCGCGAGGTTCGTCGGAGAATTCAGGCTTCGGAGTCCTTATGCCGCCAGGACCGAGCGAATCGAAGAAACGGTCCTCGCGGAAGGAGGGGTGGGCGGTGGGCTTGGGGGCGGGGCGCTTGTCCTTCTCGTCGAGGTGGTACCATTGGATGCTGGTGTTTTGGGCGCCGAGGTAGACAGTGCGCAGGGCGCACGAGTAAGAGACGCAGAAGACGTCGCCAATGTCATAGGCGGAGTAGATGGAGTATTCCCTGGCGAAGGTGCGGGTGTTCCAGACCTGCGAAGAATGTGAGTCAGAGGAGGGGGGCGTTGGGGGCGGGGCGGGCACGCACGTTGACAATGCGGTCGCCGGCGCTGGAAAAGAGCAATTGCTGATCCTGCGACAGGCATAACCCAAGCACGCTGCCGCGGTGGCCCTCGATGATAGCGACGCGGCCGTAGGTCTCGAGGCCGTAGACCAGGATCTCACCGCCTTCGGTGCCGGCAAAGATGTAGTGGGCAGAGACGGCGAGGGCGAGGATGGACTTGTCGTGCCTCATGCGGTGGAAGAGGCCGGGGGCCGCGGAGGGCGGCGCGAGGGAGGCCATGGCGATGGTCGCGTCGAGCGCCATTGCGGGCGCATCGTGTGCTGGGCAGGTCGGGGTCAGCCGGGCGTCGCGACAATCAGCCGGGGGGAGGAGCGGTGAGTACGTAGCGGGCTTCTGGCGCTTCTCTGGAGCTTCGGCGCCCCCACAAGGCGCGACGGGGGATCTGAGGTGGGAAAAGACGGTGATGGCAGCGCCCACGGTTCGGGCCGATCACTGCCTGACTTACCGGCCGCATGTCCTGCCGCCGCCAGCAGCTGAGCCGCCTGCTGCTCGTCGTCGCGCGCCAGGCTGCGCGAGCCGACGCCGCACATGGCCGGTTGAGGGTGCCGCAGGTGCAGATGGAGCGCGCCTCGCCCGACGGAGCTGCACCCGGCAAAGTCCAGCGCCGTGAGCAGGTCCGGTCTGCGCTGTGCCAGCCGACACGCCGCAGACGACGTTGACGTGCCTCCGGGGGCCCGCGGGCTGTTTGTATAGGGGGCGTGCTGCCGCCGCTGGCCTCCCTTCCCCTGTTTCGCGATCGCAGGCGCATCAAACGCCATCCGGCTCTCGCGCGCGCTGTTTGGATTGCACGATGACGATACCGCTCCGGGCGATGGCGGCATGCGGGTGGGAAACGGCCGCTCCAGCGCGGGCGACGTTGACCCTGAGGCCGCCTGGTGCAGCCGTGATCTGCGCTATGTGCTGTATCGCCTGCAGGTACATGCACCGTCCCGCGGTGCGGAGGCCCGCTGCCAGAGCGGGAGCGTTGTGTTGTACGAAGGCGCGCCCAAGTCATCGCGGCGCCGCCATCGTCATCGCCGGGCCGGCTGCGATGAGCTGGCCCGCGTCTCCTCGCGGCTGTGGCTGGCGGACTGCCCAAACAGGCACGCACGCCTGCTCTACAGACGGCATCCACGCGGAGATCATGCGCCGACGCGGGCTTGGATGGAGGCTTGCTGCTCGCCGACGCTCCGATTGGCGTCTGGCAGCATCTACAGGCTCGGCGACGCGCGGAGTCGTCCCGATGCAGCAGCAGGCTGTTCTGGTAGCGCCGAGAACGGTCCTGCGTATGTGTGTTATCTCGCGGCCGCAGCGGGGAGACCATTGTCGACCCCATTGGCGCAGCGGCACGGCGGCGTGAGGGAGTGAGGCTTTGGCTGCTGTCTGAGACACGGGAGCAGCAAATGGGAGGACGGGCAGTTGCATCCGATATGAGCCGGCTTGCAGAGGCAGCATGCGGCTCTCGCGAGCCCGACAGGTGACTATGACGCCTGAAATTGCGCGGCTTATGGGCGCAGAAAGTCCGCCTATGGTGGTTGCTGAGGCATGATGACTGAGGCAGCACCCGCACCACCAGGCGCCCCGGCACTCTCCTACCGTGACTACACACGGCCTCGGCCGCCGCACGTCGCACGCCGGCGTGGCTCAGCCGCTGGCTGTGGCGGTGTCTGTGGCGTGGCGCGTGCGAGTGGACATGGACCAGCATGCCAGATAATAGCACCTCGGAGGATCTCGACATGGACATGCACCGGCGCAGGGACAGGGGCCGCGCGAGGCGACAAATTTGCGCGTGCGGCGTCCACCCCGCGCGGATCCTGCGGGCGCGGAGGTGCTGTGTGCTGGCGGTCGTGAGACTGGCCGCGGGCTGCCGCTTATGGCGCGGGCTTTGGGCGTTGAGCACGCGCAGGGCGCTGGGCGCGGCTGCAGCTTGACATCAAGAGGTCACAGTGCAGACCGCGTTTCCAGCGCGCAGGAGGCGACGGCGCCCATGAAACGGATGCCGGAGGCGATCTCCAAGCGCCGGCCACAGACAAGCGCCGCCGGCCGCTGGCAGCGTGCCACGATTTGCTGCCGACTCACACCGACTGCTCATTTGCTTCCAGCGCCCGCCCTTCCCCGGCGCGCAGCGCCCGATAGCCAGGGCCTGCTGCGTCCAGGCTCCACCCTCTTAACCTGCGCCCCGGCGCCTGCCCTGCTCCCGCCCGCCATGCGAAACCTGTGAAGTACCTGGTCGCTGCCTGCGAAGTTGCGACAAGCTGCCACGGCCATTCCATACCCCGCGCGCCCTCTGTCTCGCGCCAGCCATCCTGCCATCCTACAAGAACGCCGCCGGCCGCGTTCCTCGACGTCCTGGTTCTCCTGCACTCGCGGTGGAGCCCCAGCCCGCAACCCTGCCGCGCCTCTGCTCTCTCCTGGATCCTTGTTGACCGGCGCCCGCGAGCGTCATCCTCTAGGCCGTTATTGTTTCACCACCTGTACGACAGACCCGCGTCTGCAGCTACGAGCGCCGCCCTGCCAATATGGTTGCTCTCGGTCAGACCATTACCGTCGTCAACAAGTCTGGCAAGGTCGTCAGCACCGTACGTCTCCACCCCGGCGCCTGCGACATTGCTCGCTAACCGCTGCCAGAGCAAGCACCTCGTCAATGTCTTCAAGGAAGCCAAGTCGGCCTACCGCGAGCGCAAGGCCGAGATCCAGGCCGTCCGCGATGCCGAGATAGAGCAGAAGCGCCTCCAGCTGGCCCTGGAGAACTACCACATCGACGACGACGCCAAGTCGCGCCGTTCCAAGCGGTCGAGCCGCTCCAAGTCGCGCCGTGACGGCAAGCCCGCGCTGGAGCGCGGCTTCACCGACAGCTTCTTTGCCAACGACGGCGCCGGCAAGCCAGGATCTTCTCCGCTCAAGAACGAATACAACCCCGAGGAAATCCGCCGCGACCAGATCGTGCGGAGATACACCGATGGCCCGCTCGCCCGCTTCTCCAGGAGCAGCAAGCGCAACAAGTCGGACGCCGACATCGACATGGACCTGGCCTACGGAGAGCTGCCCCCTCCGCTTCCCGACCACCGCGGGGAGGACGAGCTCGAACTGCGCGACAAGATGAACGGCCTGACCCGCCTGCTGGACGAAGCCAACTGCCTGCAGTACTCGGCCGTCACCATGATCGACAGCCTGCAGAAGAACCCCGACGCGCTGGCCGCTGTGGCGCTTACGCTGGCCGAGATCAGCAACATCGTCGCCAAGCTCGGCCCGACCACTCTGACGGCCCTCAAGGGCAGCTTCCCAGCTGTGGTTGCGCTGCTGGCCAGTCCGCAGTTCATGATCGCCGCTGGTGTCGGCATCGGCGTTACCATTGTGGCCCTGGGCGGCTACAAGATCATCAAGAAGATCCAGTCGGCCACCGACGAGAAGCAGATGCTCGCGGCTGGCGGCCCGGTCAGAGCGATCGAGGGACCCGAGGAGCCGTTGATGCTGGACGAGCTTCAACCCCCCGAGCTCAGCCGGATCGAGAGATGGCGCCGCGGCATCGCAGACATCGCAGCCGAGAGCATCGGCACGAGCGTTGACGGCGAGCTCGTCACGCCGGGCGCCGCTGACCGCTTCATCCAGGAAGGCGTCCTCAAGGAGGACGATCTGAAGTCGCGTAGATCTGCCAGGAGCAAGGCTGCGAAGTCGGCGCGCAGCTCGAAGACGACCAAGACCAGCAAGACCACCAAGACCACCAAGACCAACAAGACCAGCAAGACCCAGACCTCGGCCGCAAAGAGCGACAAGGAAAAGGTAAAGCGTAAGGAGCCATCTGGTCTGCGCATGCTCTTCAAGACCGCATGATACGTTTATGATGTTTTAATTTCCTTGACACTTAATGGGGCGGCATTTGAGCGTTTTCGCATGTTTCTGATGCTTTAGACATACCTGCATCGGCTGCACCATGGCTTTGCTCATGGACTTCGCGCGTTGTTTTTTCTTCTATTCTGCTTTGAGATACCTCTCAGTGCTCTCACTACGATCGCTGATGACATGAAACCATACGTACGGAGGCAATTGTTCGGGCGCTGGCGTTAAGTACCTGTAGTAGCATCTCGGCTGGCTCATTTGGATGCATTCTGCCCGGAGTAGGAGTAAATAGGTACCGTGGATTGTAAATGCATACGATACGTCACGACAGTATCAAATTCTGAGCAAACGTTTTTTTCCCCTCGCGCAGTGATGGTGGCAACGCGCGGAGCCCCTGATGGATCTCTGCCCGACAAATGCGGAGGATTGCGGAAGAGCTCGGGTCACGTGCGGGGCCGGGAAGAGCTCCAACTTTTTCGAGCGGGCGAACTGCATCATCACGAAGTCTTGCCATCCAGACTCCCGCCCACGCACGGCTCCCGACACCGCCATCCACGCCCATCACCCAGTCTCCTCCGCGCGACACGCTCACTCCGCTGCGCTTCCCGTTTCTGCGCACGCTCCCCACGCCCAATCGCCCGTCTCGCGCGGCTCCGCTGCCCAGCCTCACGCCTACACCTAATACCCGACATCTACCACAATGGACCACTCCAGAGATCCCTGCCCTTGGGTTGCGCTGTCTGACTTCGGCGGCGCATTCTGCATGGGAGTACGTCCGCCGTGATGCAGTATCGAACGTAATGCGAACAGTGCTAACCAGCGAGTCTCCAACAGGCGATAGGCGGCGCAGGTACGATTCGACCACGACCCAAACCTCCACTCCGCTCCACCCCGCTCAAACAATCTCCCCGCTTCGACACGTAGCAACCCTCATCGTTCCACAACCAGCCCGCTGACACGGACACTACAGTATGGCACGGCGTGAAGGGCTTCCGCAACTCGCCGTACGGCGAACGTAGAATCGGCGGTACGTGAAAAAAACGCACAAACCACGCCAGCAACCCACCTCTCCACTCCGTTCTGGATACTTACTTTCTCGGTTTCATGCAACAGCCATCACGGCGATTAAGGCGCGCGCACCGATCCTGGGCGGCAACTTCGGCGTGTGGGGCGGCCTGTTCTCGACGTTCGACTGCGCCGTCAAGGGCGTCCGCAAGAAGGAGGACCCGTGGAACGCCATCATCGCCGGCTTCTTCACCGGAGGCTCGCTGGCGGTGCGTGGTGGAGCAAAGGCCGTCCGTAACGGTGCCATCGGCTGCGCCATCCTGCTCGCCGTCATCGAGGGCGTCGGCATCGGCTTCCAGCGCATGATGGCCGAGAACACGCGCCTCGACGTTCCTCCGCCCCCGAAGGAGGAGCAACTGGCTTAGGATATGACACTCCTCCTCGAGATGGGGTTGACGTCGGCGTGACGCGGTGGATGTGTTCGACGAGATGAGGAGGAGGAGGATGACTTAGCAGCGACGTCGAGAGCGAGCGTGTGGCAGCGAACGGTGAGACAAGAGACGGAGACGAGCTTGGCTGGCTGGCTGGCTGGCATGGACATGGGCACGAATGCATACGCGCTGCATGCTGCATTGCAGTCTGCTTGCATGCATGCAAGATTCAAGATGGCATGAGATGGGCACGCGAGGGGATGATGCATGAAGAAAACGTGGTCATGATGGCCGACACCCGGGCGTCCGGATCAGGACTCCACACACCTCTCCAGGACTGGAAGGAAAACTGTGGAGTGTTTTCCAGAACGGGCGTACACATGATCCTCTTTTCTTGGCTTCCGTACGGCTGGCGGCTATTCGAAAAAAACACACCTTACGGGCTCGGCGCGGTTCCGGCGGCTGTAGCCCCGAACAACTCAAAAAACCCCCCTAGACGACCAACCACCCTCCCGGACGATCGACGTTGACGTGTCAACGACGCTTGTACCATTTTCCTACCACTTTCCCTTTTTCCTTTGATCGCGCTGAGACTTCTCCACTTCTCCGCTCTGCTTTCTGCTTCGAAACAAACAGGCGCGGTCTGCCGAATCAAGCGCTATCGCGGTTTGTTTTACTGGAGCTTTTTGTAGCATCATCACTAGAGACATGCGCATGGGGGGTTACAGGGTACATCGGCGTTTTTCGTTTTTCGGAGCGGCTCTCTGTATAATACGACAAATCATCTTCTTTCCCACAAGACTCTTATCACTACGTCCGGCTGTTCAATTGCTCAAGTGGAGTTTTGGATGTCGGATTTACAGTCGCAGCCAGTCGGCTCGCTTGTGACAGCGTGTATCCAACGACTGACGGTGGTGCCACGGAAAAACTTCGACCTCATTGAGAAGCTGCTCAAAATAGCCACACAGCCCAGCAACGCCCACCAGCCGCATCTGCGGCGCTAAAAGGATGTCGGATGACGGTTGGTGCCTGACTGCGGATGACACACCACTGACTCATCAAGCCTGCCTCTGCACACAAGACCACCATCTTCCCAGTAGCAGCGGAAATGCACGAAAGGGGGAGAACAGCCTGAGCCGAAAGTATGTCGTGAATCGTACGTTGCATACCCATCTCGCACGTGGGGTGGTCGGGCGCGTATCTTGCAGGTAAGCTAACCAGCCACCCAGCCAACTAGGCAACCCAGTCAGGACTTTTTCTTCATATGCAATCTTATCTCTGCATGTAACTAAGTCGACGCTGTATCCAATCGGCGAGTAGGGAAAAAAGGGGGGGTTTGCCCGCCCCATTTGCCCTGCATGGACGAATATGTATGCATCAATAGTCTTCCCGCCCCACGCCAATGCGGCAGTATGTACGTACCGCCGAGAAAGCTTATAGGTGGCCCCAGAAAAGTTCGAAACGAGATAGTACGTAGCTACCCAAGTACATACGTACGTACTTCTTTTTCTCTCCGCACTACCGCCGCCGCTAGCCAAGACAGGGCCAAAAGAATGGCCGAACGAATGAAAGGAGCGGTTAGTCCATTATCTCTCCTACCCGCCACCCAACCACCCACACACGCGCTACGTACACTCACCAACCCCCACACGCGGATATCCACAAACGCACACACATACTATGTACACACGCAGCGGAAAAGCCGAGCGGAAATCTCTCGTACCGACTACCGACCAATCCAGCTATTCCGCCCACAGCTTCTGTCCTATTGGGGGCGATCATCCTGCTCGCTCGCCCTGTTTGTTGTTTCGCCTCCACCACCACCCGCATAGACTTCCCGGATCTGGTTAAAAAATCGACAGGAGAAGGGGAAAAAAAAGCAAAATTTACGGAGCGGGGGCAGTGGCGGGAGGCGCATCTCCCGGCCGTCTGCGCGGCGTGACGCCTATCGTACGGTACGTACCCGCCGGATGACGAGGATCTTATCACCACAGGACTAGCTCCCTGCATCCGAGAAACGAAGGAGAGGGGGGATTTCCGCTCCCTAAGCTTTTGGAGAACAGGATCTCGTGTAGCGACGGGAGAGAAACAGAGATGGGGAAGACGTTGAGGGGAAAAAAAAATAAAACAAAAGAGGGTATCTCGTAGCAAGTACAGTATTCAGGTATGTATGTACCAACAACCAACCGGAGAGAAGTCCACCCACGCCACGCATCGCATCGCATCCCCGCACCATCTTCCGCGTCTCGCTCGCTCGCCTGCCAGCCGTCGTCTGCGACCGACCAACAGCAACGAATACCACTCCCTACCTCCTCACCCCACCTGGTGAAAAAAAAAAAGAAAGAAGAAGAAACTGCGCGCCGTCACAGACGCGACACGTGCGCGCATAGACATGTGCCGCTAAAAGCCGTGTGCAGGCGTTTATTGCAGATGGATGGACGAACAATTGCCGCCTCTCTCCTCTGAAAAGCTATTATGCATGGATGGTAAGCCGTGATCGTCGGGAAGAACAGTCTAGCCAGACGGATCGACGGCGGCGGCAGCCTTGCAGCAGCAGCATCAGCAGCATCATCAGCATCGACATCGACATCGACATCGACATCGACACATCTGCCTGCCTGCCTGCCGTCTACCCGTCCACCAGCCCAAGTCTCTTCTGCCTAATGCGTGCATATGTGCGTATGTGCGTATGTGCGTGCGTATGTGCGTGCGTGCCGGACGTGCCGTGCCGGACGCCCTACCAAACAAGTAAACCCCCATTACACAAGTCAAGGATGCAGTTGGTAACTTTGTAGCTGCTGCTGCTGCTGCTGCTGCCCAACACAACTGGCTACCCGAATCAGGCAGACAAACCAAACCGACCCAAGGAAGGGGAAGAGGAGGAAAAAAAAAAGAGTTCAGCCCAACTCGCTCCAACGCCCAGCCCAAAAAACAAGACTAAAGCAAGCCACACCACACGCGCGCATATACCCGAGCCAGCCACGAGCAGCCAGCGAAGGAGAAGGGAAAAAAAAGAAACCCTCCCACCCCGACCGTTCGGATTCGTGTCAGAAAACGCCAAGCAAATTGATTAAAGTAGGTGGGTGGTACGAAGGACGTGTTGGTGGGTGACGAAATGCCGCAGTGGAAAGCTGGAGAGAGAGCCTCATGCATGTATGCATGCAAGCCTTGCAGTTGTAGAGACTGCAGCGCAGCGCTGTGCCTGCAGCTCAATGAGGCAGGCCGCGGGCCATGCGGTCAGCCATCATCACCACCACCGCCGCCGCCGCCGCTGCCGTCATGCAGACAGGCAGGCAGGCAGACGTTGAAGAAAGAAAAGAACAAGTGAGCGTGTAAGACGCGACGCAGTGGCAAGGCGAGCGAGTATGTATGTATGCCAGCGCAGCATCCAGCCACCACGGCACGTAAGCGGTTCGATTCGGTTCGCAGGACAGGGCAGGGCACTCCGATCACAAATTCCCAATCACGACCATGAACCTCAACAGCCCATCCCCCTTCTTACTCCTCCCCCGCTGCTCCCTCCACGCGCTAACGCTCGGCAATGTAGATCCCGCGTCTCCGCCGCCCGCCGCATCTAGGGCCGCCGCCGCCGCTTCCGGGCTGGCGGCGTCCAGGCTATTGGCAAGGATGTCCGGGTCCGCAATACCTGCTGGTGCCGCGGAGCCTGATGAGGATGACGCTGCCGCTGCTGCGCCGGGTGGAGGCGTGGTGGCGACCGTGTCGTCGAGCATTAGGGTGCTGCTTTTCCAGCCCCAGCTTTGGCTGAAGTTGAAGCGGTCGGGGGCGCTCTCGTAGACGGAGAGGAGGCGGCCGCCTTTGCTGGGGCTGTAGATCTTGAAATAGGTTTTGATGGTGGGGCGGCCGTCGATGTAGGGGGGGATGGTGGAGCGGTCGGGCTTGTCGTGGCCGTGTTTGGAGGAGGAGAGGGGCACCGAGGAGGAGGAGGAGCGGCCGTAGATGGGGAGGCGGTAACGCGACGTTTGCGAGGATGACATGCCTTCGGCGTCCGAGTCTTCGGAGTCGTCGAAGCCGGCGGCCCATGGCGTCCGCATCCATTCGGGTATCGATGCTGGAGTGGACATGAGATCTGCTGGTGATTGAGACTGTTGTCGACGGCTGGGACGCTCACCGGAACGTGAAGGGCCGGAGGTCAATAGGCCTACGGTTCCATCACCGTCACCGCCACTGC
This sequence comes from Neofusicoccum sp. Z40, assembly GCA_037356075.1. Lineage (NCBI taxonomy): Eukaryota > Fungi > Ascomycota > Dothideomycetes > Botryosphaeriales > Botryosphaeriaceae > Neofusicoccum > Neofusicoccum sp. Z40. Next base: position 20,603 of record JBAWJV010000009.1, read on the forward strand.
CTGAGGTGTTGTCGTCCTCAGGTCCGATGCCCATCATGGCTGTTGCGACTTGCTCTGCTTGGCGACTACGTCGCTGGCGCTCGTTGCCCGTACCACCAAGAATGCGGCGCTCCAACTCACCGATACGTGAGGAGGCAGATGCCATGACTTCGCCAGTGTTGGCGCCATCCTCAGCCGAGTACTCTTTTGCGCGGTGCAAGTACACGCCGAGCTGCGGGTTCTTGGCCGACCGCACCTTTTGAATGTAAATGTTCCAGAGAGAGCCAGCGTAAAAGACGGTGCGCGAGTAGACGCGCTTCTTCTCTTTCAGCAGACGGGGATTGGGGAACTCGGCGGCAAAGCGGAAGGGGGGGAAGTGTGTGTAGGAAATGCCTTTCGGTCTTGCTTGGGGCGCGCCGTCTTTACCGGAGGATCCAGGTCGGAAAGGCGTCGGTATACGGTTGGCATCGGGCATTACCGAGAAGTCAGTTGCCCACTGAACATCCTCTGGCTGTAATGTTGCTGACAGCCGTGATGCGTGGCGTGGAGATGTGCTTGTGGTCGTAACCACCGGTTCAGCTGCGCCACCCATAACAATGTTGCAGTCCGCCGAAGGGATCCAGAACTTGCGAGGTTTGCCATTTGCGTCCCAGCTTCCAGAGTCCATCTCATCTGCTTCCGACCCGTGCACAGAAGACTCACCAACCGCCTGCTTGCCCTTCGCAGAGCTAGAACTCGATTGGCCAGCTGCAGCTTGCGGAACGGCCTGCTCCTGCTCAGCAGACTTGCTCAGACCCAGCTCGAGGTCCTGTGGGTTAGCCGACAGAACCTTCTGTCGAAGTTCCATCTGCATCCACAAGGCATTGGTGATGGACTTTTCCGATACGATGGGCAGTCCAAAGATGTCGCGTGCGGTGCGGATGAACTGCAATTGTTCAAAGTCCAGGTGGATGTAGTGGATACCCTCCTCGAGGAGGACCAGGAGCGGCTCGATGTCATGGTGAGTGTAGAGTGCAATCCAGCGTTGCTGGTCATCCAGCGGTTGCTCTTGGCGGGACAGTCCCGTGGTGATGGCGTTCTGACGATAGACACTATCGAATCGTACAGCCATCAAGCCGAGCGTGTCAGGTGCTTTGGTGAGTCGGGACTTTCCGGGTGTGGTAAGCGCCAGCTCGACGGCTATCTTCTTCAGCCTCCGGTTGAGCAGGCGCTTCGCCAAGACCCATCGCTCGCATTCACCGTGGATGTAGAAGCCGTCCCCACCGACGATCTCCCGGACGATCTCGCCGGGAATTTCATCCCAGTTCCTCAACTTCATCTCGCAGCCGTCTCTGCAGAGCATAGCCTTGGCCGATGCGAGCAGTCTTTCGCCGGCTCGTCCGTAGTACTGAAGGGTGACCAGCCTGATCAGAGGGCCGAGGTTGTCTGGGTGCATTCGACGCAGAATCGCGTCGATGCTCGAGTCGACCAGGTCCTGCATCTCGAGCCAGCACGCTGTAGCAAACAGTCCCACGCACTCGGTGTCTTCTTCCTCAGAGATGTCGCACCCGTACAGGCGCTTTAGAGTCAGCTCAAAAGCCGTCTCGGAGATGCACGAATCTATCTCTTCAGGGTGGAGAGTGACCTCTTCGGAACGGCTTTCACGCCACGGACCTGAAAGCATAGAGCTGAAGAAAGGCGCCTGGTCGAGGATGAGACGATGCAGTCTGTACTTCTTGCCGAAGGCAACGATAGTGACGTCAGAGTGCCGACCATCAAGCAGACCTCGGGCGTAGAGGTGATGCGGCAAAGAGCCAGGGTTCATGGCGTTGGCAGCTACATATGTGTTAGCAGAACGACGGCGGAGTAGTTGCGGGAGAAAGATGTACAGTCGGAGCGGATTTGGCTGTACGAGGTGGACCTCGTCGAAGTAGGGGAATGGCCGGCGAACAAGCGGCTTAGCGCCGTTAGAGTCTGATACTCGTTGCGTTCGTTAGATCTCCGAGAGCCGACAGGCGTGGTCGGATCATCAGCATCCTTCTCGGCCCTAGCAATCGGCGTGCGAGAGAGCCCGGGACGGTCCAGGTCAAAGCGGGCAGTGCGTCTGGAGGCAGAGGAGACAGGGTGGGCTGGAAGCAGCGGGCGCGAGGAGTTTGAGGGGGGAGAGGCGGCAGTTGGACCAGACGAGAAGAGCGAGTTGAGAGTCGAGGCGGTACTAGTAGGATACAGCGGGGGCGGGATGGCGCTCTGCAGGCGCAGGCCGTCAGTCGTGGGCGCGGCCGACGCGGTGTTCGCATCGGCGGCCGATGACTGCCAGGACGGCGGGTCGAAGCTCAGATGGGAGGCCAGGTGGTGGAAGTTGGGCGGGCCATTACCATCTTCATCCATGTCACCGAGCGGGCGGAGCTTGGAGGACGCTGAGCTACGGAGCCGCCGCGGGTGTTGGGAGGCGGCGGTGGGCAGCTACGATGGCGGCGCGGGCGGGGTGGGGATCATGCGGGACTGTCGCAGGTACGCGCGGGTGTGGGAGAGGTGTTCGGGAGAGCCGCGAGGCAGTCATGGACACGGCGGGCCTGCTCTTCTCGCGTACGCGCTGATCCTGACTCTCGCCGTGCAACGCTGACGTTGGGCTCGTGACAGGCCCGAACGCCCCGCAGCCTACGCCACCCGAGACCCTGATGCCGCAGCCGGCGCTATTCCCGCGCGGGCGGCGACGAGCGAGCGGCCGTTACAGCGGCTCAGCAGCCGCGTCGGCAAAGTGAGGCGAGCTGCGATCCGGCAGGGCGCACCTGGGGCGCGCGCGCCCAACTTCGCCGCCAGCGCCGTTCGAGTCCGGCAAGCCGCCGTCTCTCGCGCGCCAGCCTCGCGGTCATCCTCGGCCGTCACAAGGGAGACACGACAGAGCCACAGCGCGCCGCCGTGGCGGCCGGCTGCTGCATCGCGCGCTTTCGTGCAGTGGCGGGCCGTTGCACTGCCTAAAAAAGCATCCGACGTCATATGCTCCTCCGCACGTGCGCGAGTGCCGGGCGCGCGGGTTCGCCGCACTCCAGCTCTGGCGGTGGCGGTCTCTGCGCCGCACGGTCCGGCGCAGCGCTGGGTCAGGCGCAGGTTGCGTTGACCTGCCCACACCGCGGAGCGCATGCTGCTGCAGATGTAGCTGTGTCTTCTGCGCAGAGCACGCGCGCGCGTCGTCGATTTGCAATGCGCCCCGCTGATTCGCCGCCGTGACTCGCGTCGCGCCCGCGCCGCCTCCGGCCCGTCGAACCACCGCGGGCATCGCGACTTTTACTGCTCCCACCACCTCCGCCTGCCGGGCTGCCCCACGCCATGGCTTCCGCATTCCAGGCCTTTCCCGCCTTGCGGCGCGCTGCCCCGCGCCTCTCGCGCGAGTTCTTCACCTGCAGGGCCTGTCTCAAGAGCGCGAAACCCGCCGTGCCGCCGCTCCGCTCCCAGCTCCGCCAGAGCCCGGTCCTCCGCGCCGTGCGATGGCAGTCCACCCAGACTTCCGGCGCCGTCAAGGCCTCGCAGTCGCCTCTGGGCGCCCTGAGCGAGTCCATTGGCTCCATATCGGCCAAGCAGGCGGCCGACTCGGCCAAGAAGAGCAGCTTCCCGGAGGCCAACCATAAGACCGTGGCCTACTGGCTGCTCGGCAGCGCTGCCAGCGTTTTTGGTATCGTCGTGTTTGGAGGTTTGACGCGTCTGACCGAGTCTGGGTATGCCGCCTTCCAATGCCCCTCCCCCCAATCACTCGTCTGACAGCCCGGCAGCCTCAGCATCACCGAATGGCGTCCTGTTACCGGTTCTCTCCCGCCCATGTCCCAGGAAGACTGGGAGTCTGAGTTCGCCAAGTACCGTGCCTCGCCTGAATTCCACCTGCTCAACCCGCGTATGACTCTCGACGAGTTTAAGAAAATCTACTGGATGGAATGGACACACAGGCTGTGGGGTCGCTTCATTGGCGTCACCTTCTTGCTGCCCACCATCTATTTCATTGCTCGTCGCAGGGTGACCAAGTCTATGGCCTGGAAACTCACCGGTATCTGCGGCATGATCGGCTTCCAGGGCGTCATCGGCTGGTGGATGGTTGCAAGCGGGTTGAAAGATGACCTGTTCGCTCCTGGCAGCCACCCGCGTGTGTCCCAGTATCGCCTGACCGCCCATCTCGGTGCTGCTTTCGTCGTCTACTGCTCCATGCTTCTCTCCGGCTTCTCCATCCTTCGCGAACGCCGCTGGCTGGCTGACCCGGCTGCTGCCGAGAAGGTCATTGCTGGTCTGCAGAAGCCGGCCCTTCGTCCCTTCAGGCGCTATGTTACCGCTCTCACCGCCCTCGTCTTCGTCACTGCCATGTCTGGTGCGCTTGTCGCGGGCCTCGATGCCGGTCTCATCTACAACGAGTTCCCGTGGATGGGCATGGGTCTGGCTCCCCCGAAGAAGGAGCTTTTCGATCCCTTCTACAGCCACACTCCCGACCAGTCTGATCTCTGGTGGCGTAACATGCTCGAGAACCCTTCCCTTGTCCAGCTTGATCATCGTTGCCTTGCCATCACCACCTTCACTGCCGTCATGGCCCTTGCCGCTTACGCCCGCTTCCCGAGCATGCGCGCCGCGCTACCCCGCAATGTGAAAAAGGGTATGACCGGTGTTACCCACATGGCTTGGGTGCAAGTTGCCCTCGGTATCTCTACCCTGATATACATGGTCCCCACCCATTTGGCAGCGACGCACCAGGCCGGTGCTCTGGCTCTGTTGACTACGACCATGTTGCTATGGAGTAGACTGAGGGTACCTGGCAAACTCGCTCGTATGGTCCGTGCAAGGTCAGCCGCCACCAGTGCCACCAGACCGCGGTCTCCTATCTCGCCTGATCTGAAGAGCAAGCCTATTGGCGGTACGGCCGGTTCCATCGACCAGTCTGCATGATCTGCCTCGTCTTCAAAAGCAATCACGATTGTATGATCTAATAGACCAACTATCGAAAGAGTTTATAAGCTCTCATTACGCTCTTGTACATACATCTCCACTTCCAATATTTGTAACATTACCATGGCATCAAAGCCTCACGAACGAATACTTCTGGCTATTTGAAACGGTTCCACCGCAACTGCATTTAAGAGAGAGAAAAAAGGAAAAACAGACAACATCTCCAGGGACGAATACACGCTCGATGTTCAGAACACGAATCAAAAGAAAAAAGTCGCGAAGAAGATGAAAAATAATTCCAGATCTTCCGGCTACGAAAGGTCATCAACGTCAATGCATCAGCAATATTTCTCCTTATCTCGGATGAAACGCAATTCCTCAAGCACAGTGAGAGAGCTTCAATCTTCAAGTAACACGGACAATAATCGCACAATCCGTGCGGTCCGGGCCTTACTCGCCTCTTTCGCGAACGCATCGTCTCAACATTCTTCTATGGAACCGAGATTTATGATCAACCCTGTGTCCGCTTGGCGGTCCATCTTGGCGCCATGTCCATGGTCTCGGACCGCTTCTGAACGAGGATCCATTCGAAACGAGACTTTTATCGATCTGCAAGGAGTTAAGACACCGCCAGAGCTCCAACGGTCACGGCTCGCAAGGCAGCCGCATCCGAGGGGAAAGCTTGAGTGGTGTGAGACATACGAAGAGCAATCCGCAAGAGCCAAGGATCCGTAGAGCCAACCCGTTCGATAAGATAGCGATGTTCGTGCGTACACGACGAACCCGAGGCAATCTCGAGAGGCTCTTGGAAAGTTTGCGATCAACATCGCGTCGTCCCGCCCAGCACCTATTGGCTTTCCTCGCCTCCCAAGCCTAAGTACTCATCCGACTCGAAACTTCTTTCCATCCATCCCTCCCTCGCTCGGCTCTCCCCTTTCCCCCACGGCCCTTCGCCTCGCCTAATTCCGATAAACATCTCTTTCCCTATCTCCAACTTTCCGCAGCCCCCTCCCCCCGGTCCTAAGTTCATCCCCGACGATCAACAGGGCACACACCCACACGCCAACCCTCTCGGCCCTCTTTTAAAGTTCCACAGGGATCCCCCAGCCACCCCTCCTCCCCCGTGCCCCCTCTCTTCGCTCAGACTTGCGGTCAAAGCCAAGCAAGAAACAAGCCATCCGCACGGCAGAGCAGAGCAGCGCACCAGCAGCGCACCAGCACAGCACAGCACAGCCCCCGACCGCACTGTCTGTGCTGCGTATGTACATACATACGTGCGCGACGGACGCCTCATCATCACCCTCGAGGATCGCCGCCTTGCCTTGTCAGGCTGGCTGGTTGCTCGGTGGCCTGATCCGCGCACAACACACCACAGCTCTGCGAATCGCCATTTACCGCAGTGGAAGGAGCCGTAGGATGATGATGCGGCCTTTCCCCCCACCCACCCACTCTACACTTATCTCCTCCCCAGACGACGCGTCATAGCTGCTGCGCGCCTCTTTTCAAAATACCCAGTACGTAGTCGGGAATAGGGGGGGATTGCCTGGTACGTACTGGTTTTGTCACCTATGCTGAGTCAGTTGGGGTGCCGGGCGGAGAGTGGTCCGTCCGTTTTTCTTATTACTGGTCCTGCATGCATGCAGGCTCCTGCTCCTGCTCCTGCTGACTCTGTTGCTCCTGCTCGTGCTCGTGCTCGTGCTCGTGCTCTTTCTTCTGCATTTGTTTTTGTCTGTTCTCTGAGACATTTGTCGACCGCGCGCGAGACTCGTCCGGGGCGCTCCTGGTCTTTTTTTGCTTTTGCCGGTCTTAAGCTGGGGCCACGGTAGTCCTTGTTTTCTGGCTTGGCGCTCTGGGGGAAGAGATGGGGCTTAAACCGGTGGTTTGGGAAGGATTGCTTGGCGAGCGATCTTAAGAGCTGCGAGGCGATTTTATGGTGGAGAGAGGGCTCTTCTCTATAGCAGAGAGGATCTTAATCGCTTCTTAACGTGATGGGGGTAGCGGATCCTCGTTGCTGGTACAGGTCTGTTCGCAATCGCTCGCTGCATTGGGGGGGGAAACAGAAGATTTTCAACATACACCGGCTGTGGTTGGGATTAAAGCTCGACTACTACTACTACTAAAACAGCTATTTTACAAAATGGTTGGAGACAGCCGGATCACACGCACCACGTCCACATCCACGTCGGCATCTTCTTCGCGTCTCGAGCATCCTCTGACTCGCAATCCCGCATGACCGCGTCACCACATCCAGACAGAGGGACCTTTTTTCATTTTCATCATCTTCAGTTGGCGTCGGCGAGAATGACGTCCGAAGCCTTCTCGGAGATCATGTAGATGGGGAGCGCAATGTAGAAGCCAGGAATCTTAGGGAAAGACGAAGCATCCACGACACGCAGGCCCTCGACGCCGCGAACCTTGAAGTCGCCGTCGAGCACGGCGTTGGCGTCGTCGTCGGCGCCGATGGGGCACGTGCACGAGGCGTGGTGGCCCCAGGACTCGTACTTGGCGAACTCCTTCCACTCGGCGTCGGTCTGGACGGAGGGACCGGGCCACACCTCGTCGAACTTGCCGTCGAGCGGGATCAGGTCCTGGAAGGCCTGGCGGCCGTACTTCATGCCCTCGACGAGGGCGTCGAGGTCGGCGTCGCCGCCGACGTCGAAGTTGCGCATGTTGATGTCGGGCATGTCCTGGGGGTCGGCGCTGCGGAGGGTGACGGTGCCGGCGTTGTTGCGCGAGTGGGCCTTGAGGGTCAGCCAGGTCCAGTGGTTGGAGCCGTTGGTGGCGTTCTGGAAGAAGTTGGGGTAGTAGCCGTTGAAGTAGGCGGGCCAGCCGGCGACGAAGAGGTCCGAGTCGTTGTTCTCGGCCACGGCCGACTTCTTGACGATGGCCAGCGCGACGCCGTTGGTGGCGTAGACGCCCTTCTCGACCGGCAGGTCCTCCCACTTCTCCAGGCACGGGTCCGAGTCGCCCTCCAGGAAGGTGCAGTCCTTGACCAGCGAGATCTTGGAGGGGGCCTCGCCGATGACGGGGATCTCGTAGCGGTCCTGGAGGTTGGTGCCGACGCCGGGGAGGTCGACGACGACGTCGATGCCGAACTGCTCGAGCTCGGCCTTGGGGCCGACGCCGGAGAGCTTCAGGATCTGGGGGGTGTTGAAGGCACCGGCAGACAGGATGACCTCGCGGGTGGCGGTGACGGAGCCCTTGGTGCCCTTGCTGGAGGCGGAGCCGGACTGGCGGCGGGGGTCGGCGCCGTAGAGAGAGGTGCCGGTGAGGAAGTCGACGCCGGTGGCCTTGGGCTTGCCGCTGGAGCCGGTCTCGAACTTGACGTTGGTGACCAGGGTGTTGAGCTGGATGTCGAGGTGGTACTTGCGGCTGCCGTCGTCGTTGACGGCGTTGATGACGTCGTTCAGGAAGTCGACGGGGCCGGCGCGCTTGTACTCGGGGATCTTCATGGCGAGCGGGACCTGGTACATGCCCTCGTCCGAGTCACGAGTGGCGCCGGGGTTGTTGATGTCGCGGAGCAGGACCTGGGCGAGGCCGGTGGCGGTGGTGACCAGAGACTCGAGGAGGGTCTGGCCCATGCCGGCGGCGGCGGCAAGGACCAGCGAGATGACCTTGAGATCCTGGGCGATCAGGGTCAGCTCGGTCAGCGAGGTCTCGAGCCAGCCGCTGAAGCCGTGGCCGGCAATGCTGTTGGGCAGGTAGCGGGCCCTCTCCAGGCGCTCGTAGTACTTGCGCATGTTGTCGGGCGCCCAGGAGGCATCGCCGGTGACGTTCTGGATGTAGGACCAGTCGCTGTCGTGCGGGTAGACGGTGATCAGGGCGTTGTGAGCGGAGCAGCCACCAAGGGATCCGACACGCGGGTAGAGGACACCCAGGGGCGTGGCGCCCTCGGGCGGGCTGGGGCCGGTGTAGCGAGAGCCATCGGCGAGGGTGTAGGTGAGCTTAGTGTCCCGCTTCTGCTCCGCCTCGTCCTCGAAGTGCTTGACGAAGTAGTCCCACCTCATGGGCTCGTACTCGGCAGCGACCGAGTGTAAGGCGGGGACATTGTACTGGGTGGTGTTGGTCTCGTCGCCACCGGCCTCGAGCAGGAGGACCTTGTGGCCGGCAAGGGCGAGCCTAGCAGCAAGAGGGGCGCCGCCGGGGCCAGAGCCGACGACGACATACTCGTAGTCGTCGAGGGTGGTGGTGGTGGTCGAGTTGTCCAGAGCACGCTTCACATTTGCGCCGCGGAAGGGCGTGTGCTCAGCGCCATCGCTGTGGCCAGTGTGAGCAGCAGGATCGGGCAACAATTACGACGGAGTCAGGAGGGGACATGGGCCATACATGATGCGCGCAGAGGCGAAAGAGCCCAGAAGGGAGAGAACGGTGAAGGCTTTCATCACAATCATCTTGGCGGAACTAAGGCAACAGCCCGGGACCCAAGTCTTGAACGAGCGACAACGGGTAAGAAAGAGGGAACTCCCGGTGGGCAAAAGAGTGACTGGAATGGTGAAGAGCCAAGACAGGGAAGCCGCCGCGGTGTTTTATACGGACGGGCGAGGCAGCGCGCGCAGGAGCACAGTCCGCCGGAGTGGTGGCAGCATCACGAGCCGGACCGCCAGGGCCAGGCGTAGTGATTGGGATCATCGGCGAAGCTGGCGACGCTGGCGACTTTGCCGGGCGGCCAGGAGGCCGCGATTGCGGTCTGGCGGACGGCGGAAGACGGCAACGAGGCATTTGGGCGCGCGGGGATCCGCAAATTGCGCCAGCAGCTGGGCGTGCGCGCTGGGCGGCGGCGCAGGGAGGCCGGGGGCCAGTCCGGCGGCGTGTGACAGGCTGGCGGGCTGAAGTCGCGCTGCGGGGAGGGCGGTGGTGGCAGGGAGTGGTGCTCGGGGCAGCCGTTGCAACGGCCAGGCCAAGCTTCCGCCAGCGGCCAGGGGACGCCCAACGGCGCGCCGCTCGGCCCTCCACGACTCGTGCTGCGTCCGCCTCCATGTGCGCATCCAGGCACGCTGCCACGGCGCCTGCGCATCCGCCCCGCCGGCGCCCTGCCTGGGCCCACCGCGCCGGCCGTCTGGAAGCGTCGCCGCCTCCCCACCCATGGCCGCTTGACGAATCCCGCACATCGCGATGCCGTCGTCTGCACGCACCGGTCATTAAACAATCGCGTGATTCCCCGGGCAGAATCTCGGCTCCTCGTGCGGCATCCATCGCATCCCCAGCTGCCTGGCGTGTGCTGCCGTCCAAATTTTGATAGCAGCTCATAGACACGCGCGCAAAACGGTTATAATCCTCGCCGGCCGGCCGAGAGTGCACCGCCAGTCCGCTCCGCTCCTTGCCTTCCGACCGACTACCCTCGCTTCGCCCACAGGACTCCGCCGTCACCTCGCCATCATGAGATTGGGGACCGTGTTGGCCTTGCTGGCCGCCACCCGCTTCACCTCGGTCCAGGCCGACACCAGTGCCCTGTCCGCCATGGCCAAACAGCTGCCGACCTGTGCCGTAAGCTCCCTTCCCTCCGGAGATTGAGCCCTCCCTCTGATCCGGTCTCAGCTGCTCTGCGTCCAGAAGGCGCTCGTCAAGTCCTCCTGCGCCACGAACCTTACCCAGGCCTGCATCTGCACCAATGAGGAGCTCAATCTCGCCACCGCTGCTTGCGCCGCGCAGACGTGCACCGTCCCCGAACTGCTGAGTACGCACTAAGCTTGTACGGACACGTGCTGTAGCATTCACTGACTGGACCGACAGCTACCAAGAATGTGTCCCTGACGGCATGCGGCGCTGAGGTTCGCGACAACAGCTCCATCTTCGAGCTCATCGGCATCATCGGCATGATCCTTGCCGGCCTTGCCTTTGTCTTCCGCATGGCGGCCAGTCTGGGCAAGGGTGGCCGTCAGGTCTCTTGGGACGACATCACCATGGCGCTGGTGGTCGCTCTCGCCATTCCTCCCGCTGTTTTTGCACCAATCCGTAAGTTCTCACCCAAAGAAAACCCGACGTGGGGACTGGATGCTAAGTCGGCTGCAGTTGTCGACAACGGCCTTGGTAAGGACATCTGGACATTGAGGCCCGCGCAGATCACCAACGTCCTTCGGTTCTACTACTTTGGCGAAATCTTCTACGTGGTCGCGCTGGGAGTGTCGAAGATCTCGGTCCTGTTCTTCTACCTGCGCGTCTTCCCTGCCAAGGACTTCCGTCAGATCATCTACGTCGTCATGGGCATCTGCTCGGCCTACATCATCGCGTTCGGCCTTGTCACCATCTTCCAGTGCCGGCCTGTCAGCCACGCGTGGACCCAGTGGGACGGTCTTCACGAGGGGGAGTGCAACAACATTCACATTCAGGGCTACGTGGCGGCTGCCGTCAACATCGTGCTCGACACGATAGTCATGGTGCTCCCGCTCAAGCACCTGGCGAACCTGAACATGGACCTCAAGAAGAAGCTCATGGTCATGGCCATGTTCTCGGTCGGTATCTTGTAAGTAGCGCCGCATTGGGGTACAAGTGGCACAGGCTGACGCGCAGCAGCATCATCTTCACTTCGGCCATCCGACTGTACTCTCTCATCCACTTCGCCAACTCGACCAACATCACCTGGGACTACGTCGAGGCGGGCTACTGGAGCTTGATTGAAATCTACGTGTCGATTCTGTGCGGTTGCATGCCTGCTCACCGCTTTGTCATCGCCAAGGCGTGGCCCAAGATCAAGGAGACGATCGGCTCGTCCAAGAAGTCGACGAACGCATCGTCCAAGTTCACGGCCGGCACGGACGCGAGCGCGAGCAAGACAACGACCAGCGTGTCGGTCAAGCCCAAGACGGAGGACGAGAGCGACTTCGTGCCGCTGGTGGACGTCGAGACCAACAGCGCCAAGGTGTCGCACACGACGTCGGAGATCCGGGCGGAGACGACGTGGACGACGACGACGACGACGACGATGCAGGTGCAGAGCAGCAGCGACAGGCCGGACAGCTGGACCATGGGACCCAAGGAGCACGTCTAGACTCGCAGGGGACGAGGCGGAAAAAAGAAGGGTCGGGTGGCAGGCTTTGGATCGGCGGTTTTGAGGTTTTTAGCGTGCTTGTAATTGCTTTTGATATCTTTCCACCCAGTACCCCAGCTTTAGTCGGACTTTGGATATTTTTTTACTTCAGGCAGCAAGGCGGTAGTCGACAATGAAGCCACTCGATATGGACCGCAGCGCATCGTTGCCGCAAAGGAAGCCGCTAGTGTTTGAGAGAGTCAGGCGCCCCGCCGCGAGAGCGTGGCAGGCGGCAGTCACCGCGGGGTCTGGCAGAAAGTTGAGGACGAAAGAAGTCGATGGCTCCCCTTTCCGCCCAGCCGCGCCGTCCCGTGCGTGTGGTTTGACGTTGGCCAAGCTCTTGCAGCCCTGCTCGCTCCGCGTCCACCGCCGCCCGCCGCCCATCCTTTCCCGCTCGTCCTGCCCTCACTGACTAGCAAAATCTCCGGGTTGTTCCCACTGGCCGACCGCCGTTCAGGAACGCGCTGCGCCGCCCGCTGCCGTCGTCGCGGATGTGCCGCTGCCTGCATCCGCAGCGGGAGCCAATCCTGCCGGCATCCGCCACGTCCTCGTCCTGCGCGCAGAGACCGGCCGACGTGGGGATAGAGTTGGCTTTACTTTGGCGGCGGCGGCTAATGCGCACTATAGATCCTAGGGCATAAGATGGCCCTCCCAGCGTCGGCAAATTCACTGCTTTCCGTCATCTCGACTGCGCTGCTGCCCCTGGGGCTCCCCTTGCCCAGCGCGCTGCTGCCAGCCCTGCGCCGTGGCCAGCGGCGCCCTCCATGACTCGGCACACGCCGCGTCCATCCCCTCGGCTGCTAGCGTCATCTGCCAAACACGGCAACACGTGGGAGATCCAAATCTTGCATGTCTCAGAACACGAATCGCACGCGGCGCCCGCTCCATCGCCGCCCGGGCCACGCCCGCCATGCCTACCGTGGTAACGGGCTGGGTTCCCCGAAAACAGGATCTGAGCTTATTTTCTGCTCCGGCCTTCAAAGTGCGCGATCCGGTCCAAAGCCGGCCAGGCGCCGCCCCCGACAAGACTGCGATCGTCACCATGACCCCCCAAACGCAAATGGGTAATCACCTTCGCTGCTATTTGTTCGCCCTTTTCGCCGGCCTCCGTGCTGTCTCCCACACTTCCTGTGCCGTTGCCGTGACCCTCAACCCTACCGACCTCCATCCGTTCGCTCTTTCGCGGCTGCAGGCGTCACGCTTTCCTCTCACTCTAGTCACTCCTTGTAATAGCTAATCCCCGCCCAATTGATTTTTAATTGGCGCTTTCCCCTTTCCTGAGCCATGAAGTTCTCCTCCGCCCTCTTCCTGCTCTCGTCCGGCTCGCTCCTCGTCGACGCCTTCCCCGCCCTCGCTGCCCGCAACCTCGAGAACCTCACCCCGGAGCGGTTAAACGAGGCCCTCAAAGCCGTTGAGAAGCACCAGAGGGAGAAGCGTCTGATCATCGATCCGGCCCAGCCCATTGATGTCACCGGCGACCACGCTTTCCAGGCGCCTGGCGAGAACGACCAGCGCGGTCCTTGCCCGGGTCTGAACGTCCTGGCCAACCATGGCTACATTTCGCGTGACGGCATCACCAGCCTTGCCGAGGTCGTCACTGCCATCAATCAAGGTTCGTCGTAGACTCCGAATCGGGTAGTCTCTTAGCACTGACGTGGGTGAAGTGATGGGCATGGGTCTCGAGCTCTCTCTCATTCTCGGTATCATGGGCACTGTCTGGACTGGCAACCCGCTCTCTCTGGACCCTGGCTTCTCCATTGGCGGTACCGTTCCTGGCGATGGAACGGACAACATCCTGGGCAACCTCGTCGGCCTTCTCGGTATGCACTTGAACCATTCCTGACAGCATAACCTCCGTTAACATGCTTCCAGGCGATCCCCGTGGTCTTCAGGGCTCCCACAACTGGATCGAGTCCGACTCCTCGCTCACGCGTGACGACATGTACGTGACCGGCGACGCCTGGACCATGAACATGACGCTCTTCCGCGACTTCCACGACCGCGCCGACGAGAACGGCGTCCTGTCCATGGACCTCCTCGCCGACCAGGCCGCCCGCCGCTGGGAATACAGCGTCGCCCACAACCCCAACTTCTACTACGGCCCCGTCACCGGCATGGTTTCCCGCAACGCCGGCTACTTCTTCCTCGGCCGCCTGCTGGCCAACCACACCGACGACCACCCGGACGGCATCCTGACCCAGGACGTCCTCAAGAAGTTCTTCGCCGTCTACGAGGACGCGGATGGCAACATGGAGTACAAGAAGGGCTGGGAGACTTTCCCCGACAACTGGTACCGCAAGCCGGTCGAGTACGGCCTCATTCCGCTGAACCTGGACATCATCAGCTGGGTCATGAAGCACCCCGTCCTCGGAAGGTACGATATATATCTGAATGTATATCCCCCAAGTAAATGACTAACGCACCGCACAACAGCGTCGGCGGCAACACCGGCACCGTAAACTCCTTCACCGGCCTCGAGCTCAGCAACATCACCTCCGGCGTCCTCAACGCCGCCACCCTCCTCGAGGGCAACAACCTCCTCTGCTTCGTCTTCGAGGTCGTCAAGACCTTCGCCCCCAACTCGCTGTCCCCGCTGCTCAAGACCCTCGAGACCCCCATCCAGATGATCTCGGACGCCCTGAGCGCCCCCATCATCAGCCTCGCTTGTCCGGCTTGGAAGGATCTGACTGATGGGGGAGAGAGTTTGTGGGATGGGTTGCAGAGTAGGTTTCCGGGCGCGAAGCAGGCGGGGTCGTCGTTGTGAAGTAGAGGTAAAGTTTCATGAAGGAAGTAGTAAAGTTGGGTGGGATAGGGTTTGTGTTCAATTCAGTACATATTGTTTTGTGTAGCTTGATGGAACGATTGCTGTGATGTGCGTGACACAATGATGGGAGCCCTTGCGGTTTATAGACTGTATTCCTACCTCAATGCATAGAGATTTGCACCAAACATTGTACTAGGGGCTGGAACAAAGAACTTTTAGGTTCGAGAGAGATCAGGGAATAGTAAAAAGCTAGTTCAAAAAGTAAATTCATAACTGCGATCAACTAGCTCATAGACAACACTAGAACATTTACCGAACTACTCGTTTCTACCTATGTGTAGACCGAAGACAACAAAATTTCCTCAACACGTGATACATATATAGTCCTTGAGCTCTTGATCCTCAGTTAGCATTAGAGAGCGCTTCACAGACCCAACGACGCTATCTCCGAGGGAATGGAACTCGGAAGATCCTGTAAGAATGCCGAGTTTGCTTATTCGGAATGCCAGATCCGCTGCCGGATCCGGTTCGAGTTAATCCAGCGAATCACTTCCAGATCTTTTTTCTGAGGGCCAGCCCCTTCGTTCATGTGCAGTAATACTCATTCAAGGGTCCCAAGCCACTCGAAGCGGTTTTCCAATGCATCTCACTCGAATTTGAGGACTTGATGAAGCTTTTCTGGTCATACTTCCAAGGGTGGGAACAATCCGTTCAAGACGATCTTGCACTCGTGCTTTTTCTGGCTCCGGGCTTTGGCTGAAACCTTTCGGACATAGTTCTTTCCTTGACTTGCGGGAGTATGAAGTCGATCAACACGATGGTCAGATCATATATTTTGTCAATGTCGTCTTGAAATTGACTGCGCTTATCATTTTCGGTTAAGAGAGAGACGGTAATGCCTCGCTCTGTACAAAGGAAAGCGGGGAACGTATTGATTCTTCTTTGCTTCTTCGGCCTTTTCACCTGCGTTGCCGTGGCTGATTGCCTCGTGTACTTAGAAGTGCTTCCAAATAATAGTCTCTGTCGTTGTCTTGTGATCTGGGAAGTAGAGCCCAATGCGAACACCCGGCAGGTCGACAATGTCTTTTCTGATCTCACTTCAACTTCTGTAGCGTCCAGATCTGCTTCGAATGCGTTATTTGAGTTTCTCTTCCAGGGAATTGTGGCTCTTGACGCGGGATGTGACTCCGGCTCAAATGAAGGCCTGTCGTAGGCCTTCATCGCATATTATCATTAATATTCCCGCCAGACCTTTATAGTGACTTCTTTCTCACTTGTAGCTTTCAAGTGAATTTCAATTACTTGAGAATGTCGGTCCATCGTTGCAGTCTTCCATGCAGGGTCAGCACAGATAAACCAAAATGCGCGGCCGGGGCTGATGCCGCAGACGGACGGTATCATACGCCATCAGAAGCTCTCTGGATCTAAAGCTAGAGCGGTTGGCGATATTGAGCAGATATAATGTGAAAAGTCATCCCGAGGCTGACATTGGTAAGCCTGCGATCTGTCGCTACGCGATGGGGTTGAAACGAGTGGGAGTGAGACGAATTATTCAGCTCGAGTGAAAGCGCGCCGCACAGCACGCTGCATACAGCTTTTCCTCCGACTTCCCCGCGTCATTATCCCACACGCCAGGGCATAAGCGAATCAACATTCAGTGGCTGTCGCACTGCAGTAGCCGAATGAGCCTTGCAGCCTTGGATAACGAGCCATAAAGACGGGGCACTGTGACCCGGCGTCGTGATCCTTCAGTGCATGGATTAAAGTGGCAGCCTGTCCACACGCACAGCCTCGATACTTCCAATATTTGTTCTAAAAACGCGAATAGACCGCCTTTTCCCCTTTTCAGAATGCAGTATATCGCCCAGCAAGCTCAACGCAATCCTTGTTTGTCACACCTTCACAGGTTCCTGGCTCATCCAGGCGAGGCAGCTTATCCGTGTCGGGTTACATGTCTATCTTTCCTCTTCGGAAAAGACGTGCCCATCTACGAAGCGCTGGAGAAGCCTTTATTCGATTACTTCTCGCAGGATTCAAAAGGCCCTCATGTACAAGGCCGAGTCCTCATGGTGGAGGATCCAACCCCAGAGGTGATCGCAGGACTTGGACAGCAGTTTGATATTGATCCGCTGTTCTTTGCGTCTCATATCCATGCACCATGGCGAGATATGCATTCCAAGACTCCAGAGACGGCTGTTCTTCCATCACGACTGCGACCACAGGATTTCACAAATATCTACTATCATCGGACTTTTGTCTTGAAAGACGGTCCAGCATCAGTCCACAAGCTCATGCCAGAATCGAACATCCATCGCAAAGTGATGGTACTACCAGCTGGATACCGTACTGCATACCGGGATGGTACACGACTTGCTCTGGCGCAGCAGTGCTGTTCCATATTCAAGACCACACTTCCCGATAATAGCTGGCTCTGTAAGGTTCCATCTCTAAGATTCAAGGCTACTTGCTGACATTGTCCAGGCATTATGCTCGTTGACCCGCCAATCAAGAGTTCATTCTTCCCAGTGAAAGGGATGAAATACGACACCCAACCCATCCAGGTACCATTTGAACTATTCCTCGGGGGTTACGAGGACTTCCGAGATCCGCCTTCGTTCAGCAACTTTTCGGAAAGGCAAGAGCGGGGCCCAACGCGGAACTCATTACTCGATGACTTCCTCCACTACTGGTCTCAGAATCCGCCCTCTACTTTCCGTACGGAAAAACCAAGCATTATGTCTCTGGGTTATTACCCCATCAAGATCATCGCCGAGGAATGGATGAACTACTTGACGATCATGCGCCAAACTATCAAGGACTATGAATACTCTCTCGAAGACCTGGACAGTAACGTCACTCTGACCCAGGAGCTCGACAGACTCAAGTCAGATCTCAAATCACTCCAGTCATGGCGTCGTCGGATCCTGTCGACCCGCCAGAAGACGAGAGCAGTCGTCCGCTTCATCAGAGCCCACACTAAAGCTGCCACACAAGACGAAAGCATTTCCGCACTGGAAGATGATTTCAACTACATCGTCTCAGAGGTGCAGGAGTACGGAGGCCGTTTAGAGAACATTTTACCTGTCGTCACCTCCATGGTGCAGATCGTCGATAGCCGCAGATCACTTGCAGAAACTGCCAGCGTTACGCGGCTGACGTATCTGGCGGTCATATTTGTTCCGTTGACCTTCACGTCGGGCTTGTTCAGCATGAGCGGTGATATGGCGCCTGGGGGGAATCTCTTCTGGTTGTATTTCGTGGTGGCTTTGCCTATCACTCTGACTGTCTTTTTGATCGCGCGGCCACCGGTGCGTGCGCTTCGCAATCAATGGGATAAGTCGAAGGTTTGGGCAGCCAAGCAAGATATATCTTGGTAGCACATATCTCTTTGAAGCGAGTGGAAGCTACCGGTACCTGGGTATCTTTTCCACCAGATTGGTCAATGAATTACGTGCAACAAAGGAACCCAGTGTTCTGTGACTTCAAGGCCTACGAGTATGGTAGAGGAAGTTCAAGGCTAGCTTTGAGTCTATCTCGCAGAGTAAAACTTTACTTTTGTCAGGGAATAATTGTAAAACCATGGAACAGCCACTTGATTATGGCACTGCAAAAAGACTGTAAGCGGCGCGGATTGGTAGAATGGTGCTCTTCAATTTCCGGACGATATTTGGGGCAAGTATCCGT
Source organism: Neofusicoccum sp. Z40 (assembly GCA_037356075.1). Taxonomy (NCBI): domain Eukaryota; kingdom Fungi; phylum Ascomycota; class Dothideomycetes; order Botryosphaeriales; family Botryosphaeriaceae; genus Neofusicoccum; species Neofusicoccum sp. Z40. The sequence goes on from JBAWJV010000009.1 coordinate 38,953, forward strand.
CCTATACATCTGTCTTTCGGTCGAGTAATATCAACTTCACCATCTATGCATGTGCCATCCGAGATTAGGCCAAATGATTCGAGAAGCTGAAACCTTTCAACACAAGAAGGGAAATGGTTACAAGCAAGTGAGGACCTTGCGTAGCTCTCTACGGCCTCTGCAGAGAAGCTCAGAAGACCCTATTACCAATGTCTCGGGAGCCGGGTGCTTGTAGGCAATATTTGCGTCCGCTCCCTCAGTCCCTGAAGAAGTCCTGTTCGATATTGTTCTGTAAGAAACCCAGGCTCTCCCAGGCTTCCCAATGCCTCGCCATAATACATCGACCAGCTAGCCTCTCAAACGAGCTCTTACTTAATGTTAAACTCGACCATTATCACCGTATCTATACACGACATCCATGCAACGAACCCTTAAACGTAAGTCTACCAGTACTTCGTTGTAGCGAATCTTCCCATGTTTCAACAAGGCTCCCCACCAAGTTCACGTGAAACATTAATCGAGTGTTCGAGGTCTAAGCCTAACACTACCCAGTATTCGGAGCTGAAGCATTTATCACTATGGATATGGACACAGACGTTGCATTTGACCGTGTATATGGATGCTCCAATTCCGTAGTCCTATAATACATAGGCTGGAATGCGTATAGTTAGTCAAATTCAGCTGCTCAAATTGTCGCCCACCAAGAATTTCTGAGTGGAAAAGGTTCATCCATAGAAAGATTCACGACACTCACAGCCGCGGGGTGTGCTCAGACGAGCACGAAACGGACACCACTGCACAACAGTCCTCCTCCCGCAGCAAGTGTAATTGCAAGGCGCTCTACGCCACTCTACACCTACAAGCCTCCACCCCCCACCGCCAATCCCTTACCACGTCGGTCCCTCTCCACCACGCCTTCACCCCTCCACCTCCATTCACCGCCTAGAGCTACCACCCCCAATATCCTGCCCCAACTTATACCCACTAATCTTCTCCCACTCAATCTTCTGCCTCGTAATAGGCAGCTGCCTCCTCAACCCCTTAAACGCGCCCTCCGCCAAGCTCGCAAACGCCCTATTCAAATCCTCCTGATACTTCCTCTCCAACCCAGCAACACACTTCACAATCTCCGCGGCGCCGCCCGTCCCAGCAACCGTCGCACTGAGCGGCTTCTCCGTCAACATGCGCACATTCCCATCCTCATAGTAATGCACATCGACCTTGATCGAGCCGGTCAGCTGGGCCCCGGCCCCGCCCGCCACATCAACCAGGTAGAGCGAGCGCCAGCGGCCGTTCCAGAAGTTGTTTGGGGAGTACTTGTTTGAGACGAGGACGATGGCGATTTTGTTGTCGGGGTCGTCGATGGGGTAGACGCCCAGGGCGGCGGAGGGGTAGTGCTCGGCGACGTGGGCGTTCAGGGATTTGAGCAGCGAGGTGACGAGGTCGGCGTGCGGGGAGTCGAGGACGTGTTGCTGGACGGCGGAGGCCTTCTGCGTGATGTGGTCGAAGGCGAAGCTGCTCGAAGAGGAGGGGTCGTAGTAGCGGTTGTCGCCGAGGGAGTTGTAGGGGCTGACGACGACCTGTGGGGAGCGCACCGGGGGGTCAGCTGGGGCTGGGGCTGGGGGGTGAGGGGGTTTGGATGTGGATGGGAGCGATTGGGGGCGCGGGGGTGGGGTTGGAGAGGAGGAGTGGGCGTACGGGCTCGCTGCCGCCGGGGAGCTTGACTGTCGCAAACTGCTCCTCGTTGTACTTCTGGTAGGCCGGGGCCAGGGATGAGACGTCGTCGCTGCCGGTTATGGATTTGATAGCTGTAGGGATGGCGTGTGAGTGTCTTGAGGCTTTCGGCGGGATGAGGGGGCGTTGCGCGTACCGGCGGTGACGTTGGAGAGCTGGACGCTGGTCAGCGGCATGGCGACGGAGGGGCAACGGCCAAAGACCTACCTCTCCTGGCGGAGCGGACTCAATAAACGAGCTCAATGCGGCGGTGTTGGCAGCCATGTTGTGAGTATATCTGAAGGAAAGCGAGGGTGGGGGAGGAGTGGTGGGAGGAGCTCAGGGATGCGGCTGCGTTGTTGTCGTTGCGGGAGATCGTCGCGGGGTCGGCGGCAGCGGTGGTGTTGAGCCCTGGCCGACCCGCGGCGTCACTGCAGCACTACCCGGCGAGCACGGAAAAACGGCCACCGCTTCCAGAGAAAAAGGTAGTTGTACAGATGAAGCACTTCATTGCTGGTTTGGAATAAAATGACATTGACGGAACGCCTGTCAAGCACTAAAAAGGGATATCACTGCCCGCTGTTGCCCCACGCCTTGAAAACATGTCCCATAACGCCTTGTTGTGCATGCCGTAATCCATATCCACCGCTGCGCCGTACTCGTACAGAGCGAAAGACGTAGCAACCGCTGTCACTCGATGCTCATCTTCATCAGACCGTCGTTGGTGTCTGTCATTCCCTGCAAGCCAACTCTCTTGGGACCCAGGCTAGGTGTGATGCTCATGGTGCTTCCTCCGCTGTTCGATCTCTCGCCAGAAGCGTGGCCACCGCCTGTGATTGATCCCTCTCGACTTGACTTGTTCGGTCCCCATACAGCTGCTTCCCTCTGCTGCGGGGACTGTGATAGCACAGGGCTATTCGTGACGCTCAAGCCCGGAGAGACCGCCCGCCGCTTGATCGAGTTGACGTCAAAGTCGTCGTCCCTGCGGCGCTTCTTCTTAAGGCCGTCTGCTGCTGTGGGCGGGACCATAGGCTGAGGCGTAGAGCCGCGCGACACCGAATCGTCCTTGTTGGGGTCCGACGTGGACATCCTGTGCCGATATTGCGCCATGGAAGCCACCGGAGAATCCATGTTGACGTCATCGCTGATGGCGGACGAGCTACCGCGTGGGAGGAACGGAGGAGGCGTATGCATCCGGCCGTCCAGGGCGCCCCACGATGACCTCTCGCCGTTCTTCCACGGTTGTAGGTTGAAAGCTCCGAAAAGCCCTTTACCGTTCGCCGTCGCTGCTGCCGCCGCGGCGCTCTCCATATCCATTCCAGTATCTTCGGGTATGTCCTCCAGCTCGTTCAGACCAGGTACGGTGGGCAGAAGGCTCGGTGAGGAGTTTGCGGTCGTGGATCCTTCGCGCCCGGGCGTGACGGTGGTGTCGCTCTCGCGGACTTGACGGATGATCTCGGCTTCTCTCTTGACTTCGCTGTCGATGGGCGCGCTTTCCTCGAGTAGCTCAGCGCGGATGCGACCGAACTGCCTGGATTTGGGCTGCAGGCGTGTCAGCAAAAGTCAGCACGAGAGGTGCGAAGAAGATCTTACCAAGAGGTTTCCACGCCGAACGACCGGTCGGCGGACGACGCCAGGCGTGGACGGCGCCGGCATGGCCTCGTCGCCGCTGTCGTTGCCGGAGGAGAGGTGCAGGTCGTTTGCGACCATGCTCAAGCTCTCGCGCCTAGACCCCGCTTTTCTCATGACGACCTCGCGTGCGAAGTACCCACCGTTGGAACCCTCAAACGCCTTGCCTGCTGGCGGGGATCCCGGGCCTGGGCTCGCCAGAGAGCTGTGGCCGCTCGCGCTGCTCGAGCTCTTCCTGCTCCGCACCTTCCGTAACCTGTTTCTTTGTATCTGTAGAAAGTTTGGCCCGCTCGGCGAGAAGCCGCCAGACCAGACGCCGCTGGGACTAGAAACGTTTGGCGGCCCGCCGAACGGTCCTCCGATGCTTTTGTCGAGCTTAAGGACTTGGGGCGTCATGACCATGGGGTCGTCGTGGTCGTCGGGATCCATCGGGTCGTCCTCGTCGGAGTCGCTGCTCGACGAGTCGGAGCCCAGCATGTTGATGCTGCCGAGCGAGGTGGAGGCGACGCTTTTGTCGGGGTGGTGCATGGCGGACCAGCGGGAGTGGTCGTTGCCGCTGGGGGAGTCGAGGGCGAAGGACGTCACGTTGCCCCGCCGCTGCGGTATCATGATGCCCTTCTGGGTGATGGTCGGCGAGGAGTCAGGCGACGACTGCTCCGCCAGGGTCGAGTGGTGCAGGTTCGTACATGCGCGCGCAAAGTCGAGGCCCCGCGAGTGTCGGGGCAGGACGGTGGCGGGGGTGCCGTAGGTGTCGCGGGCGTCGAGCTGGGGCGACAGAGGAACGCGGCTGAACTGCGCTGGAGTCTGGAGGCCGAGGGTCGGGTCGCGCGGGGGCATCTGCAGCGAGAGGCCTCGAGCTAGAAAGTCGGGTCGTCGCGGCGTGCGCGGGTTGGCGAGGGCTGCATCGTCCTTGGACTCGCGGCGAGAGACAATCTTCGGCGATGGCGAGAGCTTGGGGGTCTGCGAGTCCGAGAGCGACCGGTTCTTGGAAGGCGATGCGGACGGCGTGCTTTCGTCGTGGAAGGCGGAGCTGAGCCCACCCTTTTCGCCCTCGGCGTGTTCGCGCTGCTCTGGGGCGCTCGCCGCACTCTGGCTGCTGAAGGAGCCGGCGAGCATCGCTTGCACCGACGGTTGCGTCATGGAGCTGGCATTCGACGTGGGCGAAATTCCTTCGGCGTCCATTGTCGGCGTATGCTGCTATCGGAGCGAGGAGCACCCTGCACTGCTTGCATTGAAGGGTATAGCGGCATCTTAAGGGTGTAATGGAAGGCTGGGCGAGCGGAGGGGAAGCAGTGGGAGTCGGAGTCCTCCCGTGGATCGCCCGCACGTGACGCGTACCGCTGAACTATTGGAACGCTCTTTGATGAGCCAGCCCAGCACCGCCGTGGCCCGCTTGCCTCGACTTCTGCCTGTTTCATCTACGAAACCTGCCCCCAGCGCGTTCCTTGAGAATCCGCCCACACCACTGCTCCCAGCACATGTCGCCATAGCCGCCAGCAACCCTGCTAGTAGGTAAGCGAGCCCAAAGATAGCAGGCCGACGTGTTGGTTCTAGCTCTGAGCACGTTGTCCCCTCCGCCCTGTTCCACCGCAGCCACAGAGAAATGAGAGCAAGTACCCATGAATGACAGAGCAAAATAGCTCACAGCCATCAACCATTACCTTACATTGTCCGCTAGAGTCCACAGAAGAGTTGCAGGGGAGCGGAGCAGGTGCAGGGACCGCCAGTCCAGCCGCGTCCGCGAAAGACATGGCCAGTGTCACCGGTGCCGGGTGGGCCCAATGACGAGACGACCCGTACGCGCCGTTGTGGTGCGATAGTCTCGGTACTGTTTACGACTGGATGATGCCAGAAACGTGTTCGACGTCATCCATTGTTGCCTCAAAAATGTTGAGCACCGTCAGCTTCCACGTCGTGCCCTCGCGCTTCAATTTACCCATGCAGCGACACATTCGAGGGCGCGTTGACGGTTCGAGAAATACGCCGCTGTCTTGGTCGTAGAGATCAACGCCTTTCCAGATCTCATAGACACCGTCGAGATAAGGCCGCCGATCGTGGAACAGGTCCATGAAGATGAAGTGCTGCTTTACAGAGCGAGGTTCTCTGAACGACCAGCGGACCCTCGCGTACAACTCGATGAGCACTGACTGATGCTCGCGCACTGCTTGACTGCCCACGTTGAGTGCTTCGCCGATGCGAAAACACGTTCGAAGAGCAAGTGATGCAGAAAGTCCGATTATCGGCGATCGATCCCTTACAGGTTCGGGGAAGGGAGGTCTCACGATTGGTTGTTCGAGCGATGAATCCGTGCTTCTTGCTGCCGTGGACGGTGAGGACACCGTGACCGGTGTTGCTCGTACTTTTTGAATGTTGCTGGAGACTTGATTGAGTACTGTGGAAGGCTCCATACTTGCCTCGCACTGGTCAAGAACAGCCATGTCATCGTCTTCCAACGCACTCCATTCCTCATCGAAGAATTCGTCGTCTGTGTCTGACGTGAGGGTGGCGGCGTGTGGGAGATTCCGATCTTCTCCCCTCAAATCAGAAGTAAGCGGGGCAGGCAGTTGTCGAGGAGTAACTGGATGTGGACTAGGAGCTGCATCATTGGCCAGGGCTTGAAGGAGGTCGTTTTCAGTAAGCCCGTCTTCAAGCATGTCGAATTCATCAGAGTGTACGTTGTCCGGGTACTCATTAAAAGTGTCCGAAGACTTCTGTAGCTCATTTGATGCACCATCCAGTCCATCGGAAGTGCTGATGGCACGTGAAGACTCTTGTGGTACATCTGGCTCTGGCTCTTCAGTGATAGTGTCGAGTAGGCGTGCCTGACTTGGATGACGCGCTTGTTGCATCCGGGAGGCATGTCTTCGCGGAGTGGACAATGACAAGTCAGCCTGATGACTAGCGCTTGGGTGTGAGTATCCAGCATGTCCACCAGTGTCGTGGTCATTCGGGCTGTCTGTGGCGGTCTTTTTCGTGGATCCGGTTGCATTAGTATTGGCTGTGCTCCACGTAGTAGTCTGAAAGCTGCTGTATAAGGCGTCATCTTTGCAATGTAGTAAGCCTCCATATTCAGTCTTGTTCGGGCCAGGACGAGTAGCGACGACATCCATTGATGTGACAGGTGAGTATACAGAGATGGTGTCTTCAACAGCCTTGGATTGACTACCGGAGAATCGGGAGGCGTTCAGTTTGGACGCCGTCTTCGCAGATATAGTACATGGCTGCTGGCTGCTGGCGTCAGTTTGAGGCATTGACTCCCAGGTGTCGACAGCGAGTCTGGGATTGACTTTCGGACCATGCGGTTTTGACGGGGCAGATGCAGATGCGCCAGGCTTAGTAGTCTTCATCCCTTCAGACACTACGCGCCTTCCCGACGTTGTTGGCCTACGTGAGGACTGCTTCGCCAGTGGTACATGCCGATCCAGTGAGGCATCTTCTTCCAAGCTCTGGAGCGTTTTACGCTTCTTCACGTTTGGCTCTTCGCCGTGTGAGATGGCAGCTCGCTCGAACATGGACGCGCCGGAGGCGGACTTGCCCGGCGAGAGGTACTGCTTGATCACGGGGTTCTTTTTCCATCGAGGAGGTGCATTTCTGAGGTTAGAAGCTTGATGTTGTTGTCTGCTCTGGGCCGGCAAAGATTGCACGTAGGACTGAAATTCCTCGCCCTGGTTGATAGGAGTGAATCCCGAGCTGCCGCCGAACATCTGCCTGCGCATTTGTTAGTGCTGGCCATTAGTGCTCGGAGCGCGCATAGTGCATGCCGGCTTTCATCCGGAGAGACGACGCCCTGCATGTGAAGTGCGGGATCAGCAACGGAGTGATCAGCGTCCGCCGCGCGGGAGGCGCTCCCGTCACGCATGCGCGCCAGGGTCGCTGTGGTGCTCCCTGATGAGCCAGCTCTGGTGGCGGCAGGGCGGATGGCGTGAGGTTGAGGTTGTGAGACGTGCACGGATGAGGTGCGGGGAGAGGAAGGTGGGAGGGAGGCCGCGGCGGCTCCGGGCAATGACGGAGATTGGTCGCGGTGGGGCAGCTCCAGCTTCAGCGCTCGCAGGTGATCGCAGCCCGAAACATCAACACCAAGGACGTCATATCCCTCCGTGCGCCGAGCTTCAAATTCTCTCCTTTGCTGTCTTTCCGTCTGTCCATCAATACCCGCTCCGTCGTGCCGGTCGCCCAGTCGCGCAGGCCTGTCTCGGAGAGCTGCATCGACGTCAACGCCGAGGTAGAGCTACTGCGCGCACGCGACTGCTGCAGCCTGCCGCGCTGAGAAAAGCCCCGGCATAGCCCACGGTATGCTTTCCAGCTCGGCTCGTCCTTGCGCGGGCGGCCAAGCCGAGTCTCGTGCCTCTGCCAGCGAACAGTCACGTTGCTGCGCTTTCCTCTCGGCCCTCTTCCGCGCGGGGTCTCTAAACGTGTCATCGCTCGAGCTGACTTCTGATCTTCAGGCCGGTCGCGTTGGAAACGCGTATCTGAGCTGGACGATCCGATTCACCTGGCATTTACTGGGAATCACGGACGAGAGATATGTTTGGCGGCTCTGTAAGTCCATTGTCCCGCAGCCCATTTCGACCCTGCGCTCCTTCATCGCAAAGCTTTCCCTCCCATCTTTGCTCGCGCGTAACTTGCTTCCCGATGCTGCTGTGCGGGGCGGTGCCTCCCTCCCCATGATGCGCCCCCATCAACACTATCAATAGCGAGTCATGCTATGATCCGCACTTGATCTCCAGCCTCATTTCCAAGATTGCTCCTTAACCTCCTTACCAACGATGTCGTCCCCGGCAACGTACATCCTGCTAAAGACTTTCTACTACCTACAGAAAAAGCCATATTCGGCTGTCACGGTCCAGATAGACCGTCTCACGAGCGAGCAGTATGACGAGAACGATCTTGGCGGAATTGTCGACCTGATCGAGGTCATCCGCATTCAAGAGTCAGGTCCGACAGAAGCTGCAAGGGCAATCCGCAAAAAGCTGTACGTAGCCACAACTGACCATTAATACACCATATTAACGGCGCCACTTCAGGAAATATGGCAGCGTGCACCGTCAGCTTCGCGCCTTGACCATTCTCGATGGATTGATTCAGAACGCGGGCACGCGATTCCAGCGTGCATTTGCCGACGAACCTCTCCTTGAACGGCTCCGCATCCTTGCTCGGGATGACATGGTTGACGCGGACGTCAGAGCGAAATGCAACGTCCTTTTCCGGCAATGGGCTGTTTCGTACAAGGGCAAGCCAGGCCTGGAAAGAATCGCAGCTCTCTACAAGCAATTGCCCCAGACCAGAAGACCACAGCCGCATCAGTCCAAGGTGCTCAAGGAGACCGAGGCCGACGCGGACAACAGCACTCCGTCCTCCCCAGTCACCGATACTCGACAGTCTCGCAGCTCTTCCAGTGCAGCGACCTCTTCCACAAAGGTGTCATTCACACCTGCTGCACCCGTTTCCACATCCTCGTCCTTCTTCAGCCACAAGGACAAAAAGCACAAGAAATCCAAATCCCAGCCCTTCAATCTAGAGAAGGAGAAGCCAAAGATTATGGAGACCATTGCTGCTGCATCCGTCGCTAGCACCAATCTCCTGAACGCCCTCCAGCTCATCAACCGCGAGCAGCAGCGTGTGTCGGAGAACCCAGGAGTGGTCAAGCTCTTCGAGAACTGCAAGCAATTACGTCGACAGATCCTGCGCTACATCCAACTTGTTGAGTCCGACCAGTGGATCGGTAGCTTGTTGAGCGCCAATGACGAGCTCGTCAAGGCGCTCATGTCGTACGAGATCATGGACAAATCAATTTCTGATGACAGTGACTCTGAAGCCGAGGGACAGGCGGTGGGCTCGCCGGCTTCGCCGGCCTCGCCCACGGTATCTGCAGCTGAGCAGATGGCTGGCTTGAACTTGGGCGAAAACCCACCTCCCAAGCCGCCCAGGCCTACAAGTTTACCAATGCCGCCTGTTCCGGCGTTTGGCAAGCAGAGAGCGGAGGAGAGTGAGAGCGAGCCTGAAGAAGAGGATGAGGATGACGACAACCCGTTCGCGGACAAGAACGCGGTCACTCCGCATGCTGAGCCTACGGAGATGAAATGGTGAATTTTCTGCACACCTCGATGTAGTGCTATCGGTTGGCTAACAAAGTACTCAGGAGGGACATTTGAACCATTATCTTCCCAGTCACGACTTGCGCTACGAACTATTGATATTTGGATTTTTGTGGTTATTGATAGAACTGCTCTGAACAATTCCTGCGAGCGTAAACGACGACCGGTTCATACCCCCGTATCAACTGCAATCGATTTATGCTGCAATCTCCTCAATTTCTACAGCTTGCTCCCGCGCTACTGCATGTTTCACCGACTGCAGCCCCCCCCCACACAGGCGCATCCAAACAGGGAAGCATGTTGATACCTGCGAGACACAAGCAACCTTAGCAGCCGCATCTTAACTAGTCGCCGGCAAATTAGCGCGTCGCGGCCACGATCCTGCCACAGGCCCTGTCCTGCCCTGCTCAGCCATCCCCGCATACGTCATAGCTGGGGTACAGGCGCCCAGCTCACTCAGCCTCCGCTCCTTGCCAACTGCCTTGATCTTCATTCACACCAAATATCCCACTCTCTCCTCCACCTCCTCTCCTCGACCACCTACCTCCCAATACATCCGTAAGCGCTCCAGCCCACCTGCGCCCGCGCCAGCAGCACCAAGCCACTAACACCACACCCCAGCCGGCCCCACCCACTCATCCTCCGCACCGCACGCTACGAGGGCACCGCTACGCACCGGTCCTCCCGCGCGCGCACACACGTTGTCTCGACCAGCGAAACCGCAAAAGATACATAGCACCCACAATGCCTCCGTCGACAAGCAGCTGCTCCTCCACCACCTCAACCCTCGCCAAGCCCGTCGTTTCTGCGCCGCCGAAACTGCCGTGCTATTGCGGTGATGATTGTTCGTGCTGTATTATTCCTTGCACGGTGATGTAGAGCGGGGAGGCGGATAATACCACATGAGGGAGGGAGAGGGTGTTTTGGGATTTTCTGGCGCGCTTTGCAGCGATGGAGCGATGGGTGTTGGATAGGGATAGCGCTGTGCTTATGAGCTTGTTCTGTTTCAAGCACGCACGACCTTCTTCATGAGCGCAGTTGGTCGCAGCATTACTACGCACGAGTAAACGCGAGAAACGCAGCAAAATCGATCCTTTCAATTCCCCCGAAAGAGCGCGCGCGCTTTTTTTTTCGCGATGGCGAACGGCCAAATGTTCACAGCTTCATTGGGTATATAACATCCGCTTCCTTCCTCCCTCCCTCCCTCCCTCCCTTCCACTACTATCCGGTCCATCCATCCCATCCCCTCATAAATCCGTATCCGGCAGAGCGCATGGCGCGCGAGATCCTCACATAACCGTGCTGCACGACCCGTTAGCATCACAGCCAGGCAAGGCGAGGCGGGACTGGTCTGCTATTTACCAGGGAATGAAGCAGCAAGTGCACTCAGCGTCGTCGCCGCACGGGCAGCTCACGCAGCCCGTCTTGATGGTCTTGATGGGCTTGGAGAGGGAGGAGGCGGTGGTGCTGGATGCGATGCTGCCGGGCATTTTGGCTGGTATATATGTATGTACGTATGTATGTAGGTGTGGGTGTACGCTTCGATCAAGCACAGGCGGTGAAGTGATTGGGGGACTGGATGTTTGCGACGGCGACGGCGACGGCGGCGGCGGTGGTGGGTTGTTTGCGTGGGCTGGAGAGAAGGTGTCGCGGTCAGCACACTGCAGCGCGGTCGGGGTGGGAAGCGCAGCCAATTAATCTGGCGGGGAGGGAGGCAGAGAGCGCTCGTCGCGCAAGGCGCTTGTCACGCACGCCACATGGTGCGTACGTACCTAACGGGTCGAGCGCAACGTTTCGAGATACGAGAGGCCGTAAAATTGTTGGAAGCGCGGCGCGGGTCGAAAGACAAGAAGGAAGCGGAAAGATTGGCGTCGAAAGCTTGCGTGAAGCAAGAGGAGAGAGTAAGCCAGGGCGTATCGCACCGTATGTATATATACTTGGGACTTGGGGGGGCTGCTTGTGACGCCACGAATCAGCGCCGCTCGGCGCGTAATTGGGCGGCGCAGGGTTGCAGGGCAGGACGAGACAAGGTGCATGGCCCGTTGGCGCGTGTCGCACGAGAGGCGGTGCATAGGTGCGGATGCCGGGGCTGCACTGACTCGTCGGCGTGGCGCGGCCGCGAGATGACGCATGCAATGCTGCGGTGTGCGCCGCCGTGGCCGCGCGTCCGGGGGACTGTCAAGTCGTTTGCGGCAACTACTTTCTTGGCTCAAAGCCTCGTTGCGCTGCGCTAAGGAATGGGTCGGGCTTGGGTACGTACGTACTGTGTGGGTGCAGCTATACGATCATGGGCTGCGGGATCTTGTCTTTTCACGTTTGATTCGAGCATTTTTATTCCTCGTCTCGATCTTCCACTTAATCTGCAACAAGGTGTTCGGAATAGTCCTCTCTATTAGTCCTTCAGTGGCCCTGCACACAGATGCGTTTCTGATGACCAGCATTTCGAGTGTTTGCCAGTATACGTACGGAGTCGAGTTATTTTTCTAGTTTGCAAAGGAGATGCTCAACCTATTCGGATAAATGTTGTAACTCTATACGTGCTACGGCAGTCTTTAAACATCCTCCACGGGCCTTAATAGACTAGACTTTCCGGACCTCGCGCATGTTCAATTTTATCGGCTTTGACTACCACTTACAAACTGATGGTTTATGGGAGCTCACTGCGGTAATTCTGAGCAGCTTTTGGTGAAGATGTCCATACCGAGTTGAAGCATTCATCCAGATGCACATGTATGCTAATGCATTTGCATGATGCATCCGGAGGAATGCTTCAACTCCGCCTCACAAGGTATCTCTTATAGCACTACTCATTACAACGCACCCATGGCCGCGTATCCCGCCCCACCATATTCGTCTGCCCCAAGCGTCAACATTGCCAATTGAACAGGCCAAGTAGGTCTCCTCACAAGGCTGGACACATTGCGTCCAACTCAGAGTGTTGTAATGCCGCCATGCACACACACACAACACACAGACAAACCCGCGCCTCCCTCCCTCGCAATACCTCCCAGGCGTAGACTCACAATGTTCGCGACTGTAAGCTATACTGCATATCACTGATAGATAGTATAATGTGCTAAATCGAGTGTGTATTATTGTAGTCGCACACCGACCCCGCCAGCCCCAGCCTCCCCTCGTCACCGCCGCCGCCACCCCGCAAGAGAGCTCGTTCTGCGCCAGATGCCGGCGCTGAAAACGACGGTGCTCCGGCGCGCTCTGCTGCGCGTACGCAGTTCCTCGAGCTTCTGGACGGAGAATTCTGGAAGGGTTTGTCTGTGGCGGAGATGGAACGCGTCGGTGACTGGAGATCTCCAGTCACCCGGATGTGTTCGGGGGGCAGTAGTTTTCCCGTGAGACGGTGATGCATGTACTGGAATCGGCGATAATTGATCCAGCTATCAGCCACGTTGGTAAAGCAGCTTCCAGATGTTACCCCCCTGTGCTTGAAGTACAGGTTGCCGTTTGGTCCGGCAATCTTCTGGTTGATGAAGAAGATCTTGGCAAAAGCGAATGCTGCCTTAGACTCTTCGTTCGGAAATTCGATGATGGACTCGATGAGGGTGAAGAAATCCTCCAATTCCCAGTGTTCGACCGTTTGGTCAAAACCCTTCTAATCGGAAGACATGAGGTCGAGGCCGCGGTGGGCGATACGCTCGATCACGTCGGGGACTGCCCGTTTCGGGTCAGGTCCGAAGAAGTAGGGAGAATCAATATGCATGAGCATGTTAATGAGCGGTGCTGCAGTTAATCCTTCCAAGAGAATGTATTGAAAAGCTTGTCCAAAGACGTGTCTAATCTTGGATTCTTCGTGAGGTCAGTGAGTTGTGTTCTCACAAACGCTTGGTCAGGAGAGGAGTTTTCGATGACTCCTTGAATATCTCCGCTGATGAAGCGACGCATTGTTGCGTCAGCTTGCACGCAAGCGCGGGAGAGGTTGCCCTCGTCGCCCTTCTTTCCGGTGAGGCCTATGCCTGCAGCGGAAGTTGGTTCGAAAGGAACGAGCTTCAATTGAGTTCTGAAGTCGAGAGAGTTGACTCGAGGAAAAGTTGAAAACAGCTCAGAGCAGTGTTGGTCTACGACCGTCATTGACGGGTCGTTAGGTTTCGGGGTCCGGGAGGCGGAAGCGAATGCTTGCAGCGATTCTTCGTGTCCTTGAACAGTATAGAAGCTGCGAGAGAAGTTTTCGAAGTGTGACCATGGCTTGAGACCGGGGTAAGCCACGTACGCTTCTTTGATGCCGGGATCGACGTAGGTGACGGCTTCGTCGCGACGGGGCTCGGGAAAGGTGTGTCGACCGATGTAGGTCAACGCATTGGAGTGCGGTGAGCGGTAACTGTCCCAAGGGGTAGTGTAGTGCAGTCCAACGTAAGTCATATCAGAAAACGTGTCATTCATGATCTGATTGATAGAATGAATGACTCCAATTAACTAATATAAGAACAGCCCTGGGAAACGCGTCTTCCCAGCTAGATCCACTTCAGCCAGCCTGAAGTGTTCGACCCTGAGAGGGCAAGGAGATCGGTGCAGGACATGGCAAGCAAGATGATATGTCACTTGCAAGGCAACACTCGAGCACGGCGTCGAGTGGAAACGTTTACCTGCCGGAGGTGCAAATCGAATGGAGAGACAGTGGGCGCAGAGCCCCATCTCTTAGCAAGTCGCCAGATGGCGTGATCCTGCGACAACACCGGCATGTTGAGATCGCATCAAGGGCGCGTTGAGAGGCGCAAAACACCAAAACAAGTCAAGCCTGTCAACTGTCGCGGTCCTGCATCAAGTATCTTCTACTCATACGTGACGAAGATTTCCCATTCGACTACGAAAAGTGGACATACGCCAGCAAGACGGAGTTCATTCAAGGGGAAGAAAGATCTGCAAGCGGGGCTTGTACGGATGAATCCAGCATAAACATGGACGGCTTCTATGACATCGTCTCACCAATTTCGCCGGAAGGGATAGTAGAGGTGCGGGCACTGCGAACTCCGAAGAACCTGATACTTTTGAGATCTCTTATCGCAACACTACTCAAATGGGATGCTGGGTCCCACCGGAATGATGATTTTATCGACGCGATAACAGATCGTTCAGAGACGCCGTTGTTTTTGACCTCTGTAGCGGGATATGGTCCTATCTGCAAAGTCTTCCAAGCTGCAGGTGCCAATGTCAATATCAAAAATTGGAAGGAAGAGACAGCACTTGTCAAGGACATGGCCAGGGGAGATTCCAAGATTGCAGAGATGCTATTGGCAATCGGGGCTGATGCAAATATTCCAAACAGCATTGGCTTCACGCCACTCACGATATTTCTGGCGTGGTCTGAGATTCCAATGGCGGCTTTACTGCTCAGACGCAAAAACACGGATCCAAACGTGACGCATTTCTATAGCGGGCGCACTCCGCTTGGGGACGCCATTCTTTGTGTTAATAACCTGGCAATGGGAGTCAGCCAGAGAGACATCGCCAGGCTAATGCAAAGTATCTCTAACATGCCTAACCATGAGGAACGGACAACAATGAACTCGCTCGATAACGACCTCGGTGCACTCGCCTATGTCATCAGTCACGAAGACGATGATATCTCGAAGTTGCAGAAGAACAGGTCGATGACAGGCTGGTCAAAAGTCTCGGTATCGACCCTCCAGTTGCTCGGGAAGTACAAGGTCTCGGCGTAAATGAGAACGAAAGGGGGTGCCGGCCGGGACGTCGGCGGGGGTCTCGACGGAGGAGGAGTCCTGGAATGCCGTACTTCGCGAGCAGGGAGTTTCTGTAGGGGAAGATGGGGCTGAAAGAAGGTCGGAGTAGGTATGTGGATGGGGATGGGGAGAGAGCGGCGTGCGCAGAACTTACTGGAGAAGGGAGAGTACGGGGCTGCACCCTAGCGACGGTTGCATCCACGCCCACGACGTAAAAGTACTCATTGAAGGTGTAGGTGTCACTAGCAACTTCATCGACGGTCTCTAGACGGACGTGGGGAGTCTGAAAAAAGTCCCCAGCGAAGCCGCCGTTGTCGATAGCCAGCCGTTTCGTCGAGAAGGGGAAGTAAAAGTCGTCGGAGTTCGCCATTGCCGTTGACCGCCTGCTTGTCGAGGGACTTCTTGGAAAACAGTGCGCGGATTGAAAACATCCGGACGCAGCGGCTACGAGGAAGAAACGAATAGAAGGCGGAGAAAGCTAGGGGCCCCGAAGCGCGGCCCACGGTGTTAACGCTGTCGCCCCGGCCACCAACTCGCCCCCACCACCCACTCCTGCAGCATCCACAGCCCCCGAAGCTTCTCGAAATGCCCTCATCAATCCTGCGGACGGCAGCGCTAGATAATAATATCACCAAGCCAGTGACGATGAGAGTCTGAGACGCCTCCCTCACGTGCCGCAGCCGCTCAACACCTGCGGCTCGGACCGCGTCGCAAACGACGCCGTACTTACACATCTCGAAGATGACGACGAGTAACGAGTCAACGGGGCGGACGGCAAGCCCCCTCACATTCAAGCGCATACTGACAAGGCGCTCCACGGCGTCGCTGGTTTCGTCTTCGTGCCGCCCCCTGCGCTTGCACAGATTGACGCCGGCGCCGACACGGGCTAAGATTCCACACTACCAAAGCTCGACGCTCGACGGTGAGAAAATATCGGTGAATGCTATCCGGATGCCAGCATAACCACAGCCGAGCAGCACGCCAACAGCGGCAGAGAAACCGATTTGCCTCGCCGGAGCGCGGAGTTCGACCGCAAGGTCACAGGAGCAGCAGCGCCGCAACACCATGACCGACTGGGGTTAACGCTGCTCGTGGGATGGCAAAAGGTCAAGAGCAGAAGAACGTTCTCCCCGAAGAGTCGAACAAGCTCAAATTTCGACCTCATCTGTTTCCAGCTCCTCCCCTGCGGCGGTTCGACACGCCACTAGAAGCTCACATTCCACCCCTTCAACAGCCTCGGCGCTTCCATCAAAAAGCCAAGTGACAAACGAAGGAGGCTGGCTACAAGCAAACGAACCAGACTCTTTCTTTCGTCTGAGCGGGACGGCAGACCGAAACGACCGGCCCCACGCAACCAAGCTCCAGCCCCTTTCCACTGCGGCTCTTCTGCCGCACAGCCACGGCAAGGGTGTAGTACAGTACTTACCGGGTAGCAGCCAGCAGCTGAGCACGCCTCCAAGTAGCCAGACCCCCGAGCTACACCTTCGAAAGACCCCTCCAGCAAGCCTGCCCCCAGGTCCGCCTTCTACCTACTCGCAACGATATGCAGCAGCGCTAGGGCATTGCGGTAGCAACGGCAGCAGCAGTAGCAGTCGCAGCAGCAGCGTCAACACTCCAGCATCCTTCACTCCAATCGCGCGAAACCCGACACCGCCCACGCATGCTCACGGACATATCGAGCATCCCTTCAAACGCTCGGCAGGCAGACGTTTGTTCCTACGCTCTGAAAACTTTCAGCAAGCAAGGCGCTCGAATAGACGAGTGGACTCTTGCTGGTGATAGGTATGTACATACATACCTTCCGCCAGGACGCTACAAGCGCCGGAAGACGCCACCGGATAACGACATCTGGAGGGAGAGACGGGGACGGAGAGGGAGACGAAGGTGCATACATACACAAACGCAGCAGGCAAGTGAGAGAGGGAGAGCGCTGGCAGAATCCATCGCCCTTCATGAAAGAATCCGCTGCTAACCAGCTGGCTAGGTATGTACATACATACTCTCATCTCCACATATCTCAAGGGAGAGAGGAGAGGGAGACTAACTTTCTCTTCATCGACATCGTGCATTGTGCGCGTCGTAATTGTGTTCGCGTGTCTTGGTGTGTATGTACAGTTTGATTTATGATTTGCGTCCGCTGAGAGCAAAGAGAAGCAAGACCATCGTGTGTAACTTGCCGTGTCGCCAAAAATAACACGACCAAAAGTCACGGCTCTGGGTATCTAGCGCTGAGAACGGAAGCAAGTTCATCAACCACCTCTTCGCATGCAAGAGGGCAAGAAAGAAAAAACGAGGAAACAACAAGAAAGCCAAATGCACGGTCACGAGAAGGCAAGCCTGTTCGCACCCGCAACAAAGGCAGAGAGAGGGAGATGAGACATGGAAAAAAGAGAAAACAGAGCGCGCACTGACCCCAACCAGCAAACCCGGAGCCGTATAAGAGATACATGTGCGCGCGAGGAAACCCAGGAACCGTCCATCCTTTTCGCAGCAGATTACAGGAAGAGAGAAAAATGAGATCCATCGTCGTCGCCCATCATTTGTTCGTACAATTCATTCTTTCATTCGTCCAAACGTCGCGTCGCATCGCACCGGAAAACCAACGAAGCGCTCACGAGTCAGCTGCCGTAGCCTGAGCCGTGACAGGCGACTTCCTCGATGAGCCAAAGCTACCGGTACGGATGAAGCCCGAGACGTCATGGTTATGGGAGATCAGCTCATCGTTGAGCTGCTCCAGCTGGCGAACTTGCTCACGGATGCCGGCCATCTTCACAAACGATGCGAGTTAGTCGAAGACCGGTAGGATGGAAGCCGAGACAGTTCGGATAGAAGGCGAAGGGAGTAGAGGAAGAGGGAGGTGATGGTGCAGGCAGAGATGATTATGATGGTGATGGTTGGGGGGCCAACAAAGGAGATCTGACCATCGAAGCCGTTGTGGGCCCGGAGTCTTTCACACGCACCTGGCCGCTGGCAGACTTATCGTTACCGGCCGCCTCTCTCTCCTCGTCGCTCGAGTGGCGGTACTGGGGGGGAGCACCGCCGTTCTGACGGTAGGAGGCGAGTTCGGTCTCAAGTTCGATAAGGCGTTGTTTGTACGTCTCGCACTCCCGGATGAGCTCAGCGATACGGGGACTCTCGCGGGTGCCGGCGATTTCGACTTGAAGCTTGCCGATCTCAGCGTTGAGGCGGTCGATTTCGGCTTCGGCGCGCTTGATTTCGGAGAACTGGTCGTTAATTTCGGCCTTTGCGACGTCGAGGAGATCAGTGAGCTTCTGGACCGTAGCCTGTTCAGTCTTCTTCATCTCGGCCTTGATCTGCTCCTCGCGAGCGGTAGCCTCGAGGGCAAGCTTGCTTCTCTCCTCCTTCAAGGCCTCCTCGAGGGCCTGCTGGTACAGCTTGTCAGTCTCGTCATGCTGCTTCTTGACACGGGCAATCTCGGCCTCGAGAGAAGTCTTCGTCTCGTTGAGCTCGCTCATGAGCCTCTGCTCGATGTCGGTCTTCTCCTGCTCGTAGATCTGCTCGAGAGTCTGCTCCATCGACGAGCGCTCCTTGGCGTGCTCCGCCCAAAGCTTCTCGAGAAGCTGGTCGTGCTCAGCACGGCTAAAACAGTTCAGTCAATTTTGGGTTTGCCGAGCATTGTGGACCGTCTTACCTTTCGTCTACCTCCTTCCTGAGCTTCTCAAGCTCAGCAAGCTTGGTCTTAAGGAAGGCCTCCTTCTCCATCTTCTCGTGCTCAAGCCTCTCATTCGCGTCGGTCAACTGTTGGTTGAGAGTCTTGAGCCTGACAATTTCGTTCTCCAGCTCGATACGGACACGCTGGAGCTCGGCCTCGAGCTCGCGCTTCATCTTCTCAAGACCAGAGGCGTGGTGGCCATCGCGTTCCTCGTGAGCCTCGTCAAGAGCCCTCAGAGTCTGCATGAGACCATCGACCTGGCGAGACTTCTCCTCAAGCTCCATGGACTTCTCGTCAAGCTCACGCCTCATCGCCCTGACGTCCTCGAGTTGAGGCATGGCCTCGTCAATGGACTGGCGGCGAGCAGCAAGCTCCTGGTTCATGCGCGACATCTCGGCGTCCTTCTCCGCAATCTTGTCGGCCATGCGGTATTCGGCGTCCGCGATCTTGTCCTGAAGAGACTTGACGACCTTGGCGTGCTCCTTGTCGGTGACCTTCTGCTTGTCGTGAGCCTCGTTGAGCTGGCGTTCAGCCTCATCAAGCGCGCCTTGGAGCTCCTCGATTTCCTCGTGAAGCTTGTCGATCTCCTCGTGGAGCTGGGGAATGTGACTTGCGTCCTCCTCGTTGGCCTTGCGAGCGGCAAAGAGCTGCTTCTCGAGAACTTCCTTCTCCTCGGCGAGGCCATTGATGCGAGCTTCAAGCTTCTTGACGCGGTCCTCGAACTCTTGGCGAACCTCAAAGACGTTGGGACCCTTGACAGCCTCATCGAGTTCCAGGTGCAAGTTATCGATGGTCTGGCGAAGGCCCTCAATCTCATGATCACGCTCCTGCACAGTCTGCGCACTCTCCTCAAGCTGGACATTGTAGACACGCACAATCTCCTGGACCTGCTCCTCGTACTCGCTTTGAACGGCCTTGGAGGCGCGCTGGTGGAAGTCGACGGTAGCAAGAGCGGTATGGGCTTCCGACTTCTTGATCTCGAGTTCCTGGGCGACCGACTCGATCCTAGAGCAGAGCTCGGTGATCTGGTCAGTCTTGGACCCCAGTTCCACGGTGAGGCCTTCGACCTCATCCGCGCGTTGCTGCTCAAGTTCCTTGATCCGATTCTGGAGGTTCGACATGACGTCGTCGTTAGAGATCTGGCCTTGGTTATCGCTGGCCATCTTCTCGCGCAGGTCCTTGACGGCATCTTGGGCGTTCTGAAGGGCGCTCTCCCTCGCATCAAGGTCGTCCTGGAGCTGTTCGACGACGGCAGCATGCTGCTTAGTATCCTTCTCAAGGCGCTGGAGAAGAATGTTGTAGTCCTCCTGGTGCTTCTCAAGGGCAACAGCGTGGTTCTGCGCCTCGTCCTGAGTGCGGCGGACAATCTCAGCCTTCTCTTGCTCAAGCTCGGAGCACTCTTGCCTAAGCCTCTCAACCTCAGCAACAAGGTCGGAACTCTTGTCAGAGCTATCCTGCTGCAGGCTGATAGCCTTCTCTTGAAGAGCCGCAATGGTTGACTGCATCGAAGTCTTGTCCATCTCGAGTTCCTGGATGCGCTGCTCGAGACTCTCCAGGCTGTCGTGAGCACCACGGACGCCTTCGGCCTTCTCCTGTTGCAGGGCCGTGACCTTCTCCTGCAGGGCCGCGATGATCGAGTCCGTCGAAGCCTTGTCCTGCTCGAATTCGGCAATTTGCGCCTTCAACTTCTCAACCTCGCCGTTAGCAGCAGTCTCCGTCTCAGAGCGCTCTTGCTCAAGAGCGCGGATCTTGTCCTGGAGAGATTCGATGGCGGATTGCAGAGAAGCCTTGTCGCTGTCGTACTCGACGCTCTGCCTCTTGAGAGACGCGGAACTATCCTCGACGAGACGAGCCTTCTCAGCGGCGTCCCTCTCGAGCTCCTCGCACTTCTCTTGAAGCTTGGTAGTGATGGCCTGCATGGCCTCTTTCTCAGCATCCATGGCAATCCTCTTCTCCTCCCAGTCGGCAAGTTGCGTCTTGAGAGTCTCTTGCTCGCGTTCGAGCTTCTCAGCCATCTCCTGCTCCATCTTGGCCGCCTTCTCCTGGTGAGCGGCAGCTTCCTCGGCAGCCTTGAGCCTGTCTTGCTCGAGCTCCTCAATACGCTTCTGGAGGCGTTCCTCAGATTCAGACGAACCCTTGGCTTGTTCGGCCTTCAGAGCCTCGAAGGCAGCACGCTCAGCTTCGATGCTGCGCTTAGCCTCAGCATTCTCCTCCTCCCAATCCTTGAGCTTGTCGGCGAAAGCCTTGCTCTCAGCCTTGGCTTGCTCGAGGTCCTCGACGGCCTTCTGCCTCATCTCATCCAAGGTCTTGTTGAGCTCAGCAGTCCGCTGCTGGGACTCTTCGTACTGCTTCTGCAGCTCCTCGAATTGCTGAGCCTTGTCGGACATGCTTTCCTGAGAGACCTTGACCGTCTCCTGGAAGGCATCGAGTTTGGCGGTGAGCTTCTCGTTGTCCTCCTTCGCCTTCAGCAGAGCCTCCTGGGCCTGGTTGTAGTCGTCGAGGACCTTTTGAGCTCGCTCGGCAGCCTCCCGCTCGATGCTAGCCACCTTCTCCTCGTAAGCCGCAGTCTCGGCCTTCTCCTTCTGAAGATCTTCCTTGAGCAGCTTAGCTTCGGCATCAGCGGCAGCGATCTTCTCTGCAGCCTCCCGCTTGATTTGCTCAACAATCTCGTCAAGGTCGGACTGAGACTTGAGGGAGCCACGTTCTTCATCGAGCTTCTTGAGATCCTCTTGGAGCTTCTCCTTCTCGGCCTCAAGGGCAGCGAGCTTCTCGGAAGCCTCTTTCTTGACCTGCTCAAGAAGCTCATCAACATCCGACTGAGACTTGAGAGCGCTGCGCTCCTCGTCGCGCTTCTGGAGGTCTTCTTGAAGTCTCCTCGCCTCGGCTTCGGCAGCAGCAACCTTCTCGTCGGCATCCTTCTTTGCTTGCTCGAGAAGTTCATCGAGCTCTGATTGGGACTTGAGAGCACCGCGCTCCTCCTCGTGCTTCTTGAGGCTTTCCTCGAGTAGACGGAGCTTTTCGGCGTGGTCCTTCTCGGCAGCGACAAGCTTCTCCTCGATGACAACAATTGCAGCAGCCGCAGTCTCACGCTCCTCGCTAAGCTTGGCAGCGTGCTGCTGGGTGGTCTCGCCAGCAAGACGCTTCTGCTCGGTCACCTCAGTCTTGAGGTCAGAAAGCTGCTTCTCCAGGGAGTCGATGGTGGTCGTGAGGGCTTCGCGTTCCTCCTCGAGCTGCTTCTTGTACTTCTCAGCCTCGGATTTGAGGGCGGCAACCTCATCGCTGGAACCGTCCTTTGCCGACGACATCTGAGCTTCAAGTTCGGTGATCTTGTCGGCAGCAGACATTCTCTCAGCGTCCAGCTCCTCCTTGAGGCGGTTGACCTCCTCATTAGAACCGTCCTTTGCAGATGAGAGAAGAGTCTCGAGTTCGATGATCTTGTCGGCGGCAGACTTCCTCTCGGCGTCCAGTTCTGCCTTGAGGCGGTTGACCTCCTCATTGGCATCGACCTTCGCGGACGAAAGCTGGTCTTCAAGCTCGGCAACCTTGTCGGCGGCAGACCTCCTCTCGGCGTCGAGCTGGTCCTTGAGCTTAGCGACCTCTTCGCTGGCACCACCCTGGGCGGACGAGAGCTGAGTCTCGAGCTCGATGATCTTGTCGGCAGCGATCTTCCTCTCAGCCTCCAGCTCTTCCTTGAGACGGCTAAGCTCATCGCCGGTGCTCTCCTTGGAGGAGGCAAGCTCAGATTCAAGCTGGCTGATCTTTTCCGCGGCAGCCTTCTTCTCGCTCTCCAGCTGCTCGGTGAGGTTCTTGACTTCGTCGCCGGTGTTTTCCTTGGCAGCGGAAAGTTCGGACTCAAGCTGGCTGATCTTGCTTGAGGAAGACTTCTTCTCGGCTTCCAGCTCTTCCGTGATGCGAGCGACCTCATCGTTGGCATTGTTTTTCGCAGCCGCAAGCTCAGCCTCGAGTTGGGCGATCTTCTCGGTGGACGACTTCATCTCCTCCTGAATTTCCTGCAGGCGGTTGACTTGGTCGTCGGAGCTGCCGCTGGCAGCCTTGAGGTCTTGCTCCAGCTGCTGCACCCGCTCATCAGCGAGGGCCTTCTGAGACTCGAGCGCCTCCTGCAAGTTCCGGGTGTTGGCCAGCTCTTGCTCAAGCTGCTTGATCTGCCCAGCCGAAGAGGACTTCAGGGACTCGAGTTCTTCCTCGAGGCGCTGGGTCTTCTCAGCAGCGATGCGCTTCTCCTCTTCAACCTGGGCCTCGCGCTCTTCGATCTCCTTGGAAGCGCGGTCAAGCTCCGTCTGCAGCTCCTCAAGCGTTGCTGCAAGCTCAGCCTTCTCCTCGCTGACCTTGGAGGCCTCATCCTTGGTCTGCTCAAGGCGGGATCTGACGTCCTCGAGCTCCACGGCCTTGACCTTCAGGTCCTCATTCCGCCGGCGGATATCCTCGGTCTGAGTTTCCCAGCCAGAGCTGGCAGACTCCAGAGCGGAGCTGTGCTCTTGTCTCGCACGTTCCAAATCGCGCAGGGCCTCGGCAGCCTTAGTGTCGGCGGCTTCCTTGTCAGCTTGGAGCTCTTCCATGTTGGCTTCGAGTTCTTGGATTTTTGACTCAAGAGCCTTCCGTTGATCGAACTCCCGAGTCAGATCCAACATGATCTCTTGAGCGTCGCGTGATGCTCGGGGTGAGCTTACGGGGTCGTCGGTAGAGGGCTCGTCGGCCGGCACTGGCGTCTCGACGTCTCTGACCAGGGATTCCTCCACCACCGAAGGAGCGGACTCGCTCTCGTCCTCAGCATCTGCAGGCTTCTTCTCCGAGGCAGGGCTATGAGTGTTGTCAGTGATGGGTCATAAAGTGAGGTGAAATAAGTGAGCGACGTACCTCTCGAGATCTTCACCAGCAGGCTTCGGGGTGGCAGCAGCTTTCTTGGTGTCCAGCGATGCGCGGCTTACGGACATCCTTGTACCAGGGCGAGCAGTGGTCGAAGTGGAGGTCCTCGAGCTCGTAGTAGAGGCACGCGGAGTGGCCTTAGAGTCGGTGGTAGAGGTTCTCGAGGAAGCAGTGGGCCGCTTAGCCGTGGTAGAGGCCGTGGCCGAGGAGGGCACGGTGCTCGACCGACGAGCAGTCGAGGATGTGGTGGAGGTTGCAGACGTGCGGGCAGAAGAGGAAGCGGTACCGGCGGTCGACACCCTCTTCGCGGCCACGCTCGCCGGCCTCTTGTCATCGCTGGCAGCAGCGTCGGTGTTGGATCGTCTAACGGACGAGGTGGTGCTGGCGGCGCCAGGACGCGTCGGGGGCTTCGAGAGAGTGCTGCTGGTGGAGGTGCGGGACACCGAGGAGGACGTCGGCTTGGTGGCAGTTGAGGCACGCGTGGTCGTGGCGGGGGTGCGTGAGCTCGAAGACGAGACGGTCGAGGTAGGGCGGCGCGGGGGAGCAGAAGCACCAGTCTTCGCAGCGGACGCGGCGGTGCTGGCGACGGACGACGTCTTCCGGTGCGTGGGCTTCGAGTCGGCCGCGTCGCCGGCGGGGGTCGGGGCCTTCGCGGTGTCGGCCATGGTGGTGGATGGCGGCTCTGTGCTCTGTTGACAAGGGAGAAGATGGAGAGCCCCGCGGCCGCCTGCGAGACGACACTGCGGAAAGAATTGCAAGAGGCTGGAGAAAAGAGGAGGAGAACGGGAGAAGAACAGGACGCGTGGGCGGGCGCAGGTGTCGGTGTGGGAGCTGCGGTAGTGTGAGGGCGGATAGTGCCTTCCACTCTTCCCAAAAGACGCGCCGAAGTGGTGTCGGCGCGCAGGGCAAGGTCCCCCGGACGGCTCGTGGTTCCCGGTCAAGGCCCCTGGACCAGAGGGCGATCTCAGCGCCGCCGCGGAGGGGCATCTTCTGGAAGCTCGACCTGTCTGAAGACGGCATTGACTTACACCGCTCTCTGCGTCGCTCCAAACGCGTGGTGGAGCGCCAATGATGCCATGGCCGTCGTAGCGCCAGCTGTAAACACCACCGCTGGAGACGCCAGGTCGTGTTTCGAGGCCCCGTCCGCCGCGAACCTTCTTGACGCCTCTCCACACGTAGCTCCTGTGAGCGCGCGCATGCTGCACTCGCCCACGCCGCCCATGCAGCCGCCTATGAATTGGCGCGCAGGTCCGCCACGCAGCCCACAAGCTTTGCTCCAGCGCGAGCGGCTCCCCGGGCGCGGCCCTGGTTCTGAGACGCCCGCTGCTGCTGTGCATGTCCAGCGCGCAGCAGCCCGGGATGGCTCATCTAACAGCGCCATCTCGCGCGCAAAGGGCGAGACGGCTGCCTGCGTGCTCAACGCGCACACACGGCTCTTCAACGGCTCCTCAACGGCCCCGAGCTGCCAGCGCGCGCTCTGACCCCCGGAACCCTACCGTAGCCGTCCACATCATGCGCCAGGGCCGCCCAAAACGCCTGCCGTCATATCTTGCACAGCCTCCCCGCGCCCAGCAAGCCGCCGATGCTGCGCCTCGAGCCCCCTATCGTGGCCGTGACGCTGCGATGGCATGCAGGAGCGGGCGAGGTTGAGCTTTTCTCGTCGACAAGGCCACGACGGTTAAAAGAGGCCGGGGCCCCCGCCGATCGCACACCGCAATGGGGAGCGCGGCAGGCATCGGAACACCAGTGGTGGGCAGGCACACACAGCAAGACGTGCGTGCCATCTCAGTGAGTAAGCAGCATGCAGCAGCCGGGACGAAGCCGTATGGGCTGGCTGGCGAAAAAAGTCTCCCTCCCTCCGTCAACACCAGCCAGCCGCGCGCGTGTGTCCTGCCCCGTCACGTCGGCATCGTTGAGCTGCGCGGGATCCGCCGATAGGTACTCGAGCTTGCGGCGCCGCGTTGACTGTGCGCGGAGACCGCCCTGCGGGGGGACCAGCGCTCTCGAGACGCTTTCGCTGCCGGCGTCGCTACAGATTGCTGTTACCGGGCGACGATGAGCGATTGTACACGTACCACGCCCGAGAGAAAAACGGAAGACGAACACTCCCTCATTCTCATGCGGGTATCGGAATAGTCCACAATCGCATGCAGGACCGAGATGACCCTCCACACCTGCTTTCACGTGCGTTTCTCCCCTCATCCACAGACCGGTGAATAAACCCCATCTATCTCCTCGAGATCTCGCGATCTATGACACCACTCTTTCCACCCGGTTCCCCCGTCTCGCGCCCAGCGACGTTCGGGCGGAGTAAAAAGAGGAGAAAGCAGAAAAAAAAAAGAAGTGGGGGAGTAAGCACCGAAAGCAACGCACGTACGCCCGCACGCCCCAAAGTAACCGTTCCAAGGTAACGATCCCGCGCGATGAAGAGTTTGAGAGGCAGGCGGAGTGGGGATGGCGCGCTCGAACGCAAGGCCATTCCTTCCCGTTTCCCCCCGAAAGGCGGTCTTCGAGGCGGTCGACGAGGTTGGGGCTGAAGATGGATTTTGCTTTGCACACGGACGTCCGTCCGTACGTCCGTCTGAATTGCCGCCTTGGCGACGATGGTACGGTGAGCGCGACTCCGGTTGCTCCTACTTGCTCTGTTGTAGCAGCGGCAGAGCTGCCATCAGCACCCGTAGAAAACACCGACCAACTGTACACGAGCTTTTCCCGGGACTCGAGGGCAAGGAGTAGGAAAAAAAACAAATAAGCCCTTGGACCCTTAAACCGCCCAGACCCTTCTTTCCAGCCTCTTCGCCCTTTCTTCCGCCCTCCCTCCCTTCCATCCCTTCCACAACATCAGCCACGCGAGCCTACGGGGCGGCCCGGGGACGGTGGCTGTCACCAGCACGCGGCGCCGACATGCCCGTCTGCAGCAACTCCGGT
Source organism: Neofusicoccum sp. Z40 (assembly GCA_037356075.1). Taxonomy (NCBI): domain Eukaryota; kingdom Fungi; phylum Ascomycota; class Dothideomycetes; order Botryosphaeriales; family Botryosphaeriaceae; genus Neofusicoccum; species Neofusicoccum sp. Z40. Next base: position 65,547 of record JBAWJV010000009.1, read on the forward strand.
AGTGGTAGGTGTCTTACAGGGTCCCCACGCCGCCCTACCAACCAACCACACACACCCACCCACACATATACCTCCCAACCTACGATGCCCAGCGCGGGCGTTGGACGACGACCGTCAGACGCAACGCACGCACACTACTAGCGCCTAATCTCAACGACGCCTAACGTGCTCACTCACCACCGCACCCTGTCCAGCGCGCGCGTGCCCTGCCCACCGACCTTCCGCGACTTGGAATAGCTGGCGGTGTCATCACGTCATCTTAGGCGCGGGGAGGGGGGGTGGACGGACATCAATGCTCGTGGGCACGGCAAAAACCCAACCAACCTCAATTCAGCCTCCAAAACTCTCTTTTCCCTCACGCATGCATAAACTCAGAAAAAGGGTACGTAAGAAAAAAAAAAGCCGAGAGGGCGACGACGACGACGACCCGAGAAAACTGGCTTGTGTAAAAAAAAAATAAAAACACCGCGCTGCTACTTCTATCTTCGGTGACGCGTGTATGCAATGCATGCATGTCGGTTAATGCCCTACCCAGCGGGATCGGGCTGGGGGTGTATATTAGTGCTAGTCTGGTGGCGGATCGAGGTTAGCGTGTGCCAACTATTTTGAGCAGCAGCAAGCAGCATCAGCGGCGGTAGCCTGTTGGCTTATCGGAGACTTGACAGCCTCTCGGAGCCTCAGCAGCCAACGGGGCGAAGCGCCGGAGCTTTTGGAGAACGCGTAGACGCTTTGCTGTCGCGCGGGAAAGGCTGATCTTCGTCTTGGTGGAGGAAAAGGGAAAGGAGGGAGGGCAGGGTCCGAGAGAAGGAAAAAGAAGCAAATGCCGACAGGGATACCTACTGCCCTCCCCATGGGCATTCGTCCATTCATCGACGATAGAGAGGAAGATCCTCATCACCGCTTTTCCGATCAAAAATAGAACCAGGGAGAGCGTAAGCAAATAGCGCTTCGTTGCCCTTTATTGTCTTCAGCACACGGAAGATCGGTTCCAAACATGCATCTCACTGCATCAATATTGAAAGATCTTAGGGGGGGCACCGACATACGGCAGCCTTATTCGCCAAGGAAGTCGTAATAGCGTGGATAACCGGTGAGCCATCTTTTTTTTGATTGCGTATCCATTTTCTGCAGAGGGCCTTCTCTCTACGCACAGCCATCTCATCTCCTCTCCTCGAGACGCTGTTTGTGGCCTTGCACTCCCGAGCAGCCAATCAACAAACCAGGAGACACGCACACGTACACACGCGGAGAGAGAGGACCAGCAGCGAAAGCTTGAAAGAAGTGGAAACCGAGGAACCTAAACAGGAGAGAGACCAGGGAGAGAGGAAGATTTGAAAGAGCAAGACATGATTTATGATTCAGCTCCCAGTATTGCGCGCTCTTTGAGTTACCGCCGTTTGCCCTGTAAAAACCAGGAAATGAAAAAAACACGCACGCTTGTGTCAATGTCCAGAAACCATCATCCAGAGAGTAGAAAACTGAGGACTAAAAGAAACAAGAGTTAGAGGTTGAGAAGAACGCCAACGCATGCCTCGCCATGGCTCCACCGCCACTACCAAGCGCGAGCCAGGATATCTCTTTCGTCAAGAAACAACAGCCCAGACCACACACACGAAACAGGCTCGCAATCGCGACAAAAAGCGCAAACAGTAGAAGAGAAGACAACCAAAAGGACTCCGGCGGAATAAAGGGACCCAAGTCCACTTTACCCGTCTGTCCGGTTTACCGTTCAAAGTTTCCCATATTTCCCAATCACCACCAGATAAAACTTCATCGTGTGCCAGCCAGTTTTCCCGTATATTTGGCCCGTTTCCCGCCGTTTTATTTCGCAGTTCAAACCGAACATTTCCAGCAGCAAAAGAAAAGAGGCCCTCAACGAGAGAAAAAGAAGTAAAGCAATAACAAGAGCCCGGAACCGTCATGATAGACTCCGTTCCGAGGGGTCGTGACCAGGGGTCGCGAAATAACGCCGAAGCAGCGGTCGTCCTGAGTCATCAGTCGAGGCCAAATCGAAGAGGGCCACTGCAGAGAAAAGTCGCTCTGATGACAAAGGAGAAGCTTTCGCGGGTGGTCGTTGTCGCTGGGTATCCGATGACTTTGTCGTAATGATGCGAATGCTGCATAACTAGCTGCTATAAGGTCGAATCGCTCCAAAAACTTCATCGAGGTCTTTGTAAGGACGGTATCGTGCTCGAAACGCGGTCCAGTATGCATCACGCTCTAATAAACACAACGATTAGTTGGGCTCCAACTCAGGTATTCAGCAGAACAAGCTAAGCTCCACCCTTCTTGCGACGCTCTTCGGCGCGGGCCTGCCGGGCGGCCTTGACCAGAGGCGCAAGAGTAGCGAGAGGCTCAGCCGTCTGAATGAACGGGTGCTATGGCAAAATATTAGCGAATTGCCGTAGAACTTGGACGAAGTCCGCAACTCACAGTGAGCAGATCGTGGGCACTCGCGCGCTTGTCAGGATCGACCTTGAGCGCGAAGGCAAGGAAGTCCTTGAACACAGGCGTAAGGTTGTGCTCCTCCTTGATCGTGGGAGTACCGTTCGTGGCAATGAGCCAGAGAGCACGAAGAGGAGACTCGTTCAAGTACGGTGGCTCTCCTTCGATCATCTCGATAGCCATGATGCCCAACGACCAGATATCAACCTTGCGGCCGTACTCTTTACGAGTGACAACCTCAGGAGCCATCCAATATGGCGTACCAACCATGGTTGTCCGCTTCCGCTCCGACTCATTGATTTGGGCACAGAAACCGAAATCAGTGAGCTTGATGTTGCCCTCCATCGAAAGCAGAATATTATCCGACTTGATATCGCGGTGGATTACGCCCTTGGAGTGGAGATGTTGCAGGCCACAGAGAACCTGTTGCTTGTCAGTTGGAGGCTACGAAAAATCATGTGAAGCACATACCTCGCGGGAAACGGCGGCGATTTGGCCTTCGCTCATGATGTTGAACGTCACCACGTCCGTCAACGAGCCGCCCTCCATGTACTCCATCACGACCCACAGATCGCCCTTGACCAAAAACGAATCCATGAAGTTGACGATGTTGCGGTGCTTAGACTCGCGCATCACCAGGATTTCGTTGATGATCAGGTCCTTCTTTGGTTGCTGGTCCAAGTTCATCTGCTTGATGGCAACACAGCGGTTCGTACCGATCTGGTACGCGGTGAAAACACCGCCAGAAGCACCTTGTCCAATCTTGGTCAGATTGCGGTACATCTTTGTGGGATCTTGAGGGTTGCAGATGGCGTTCAGCCTCTCGATGATATCAGAAGCCTGAGCGCTGGCGCGCTGTTGCCGTTGCCGAGGGCGTCCGCCCGGCGGAGCGGGTCCCATGCGCGGTGCTTGAGCGGGAGCAGGAACATTGTTCGGATCGGTCGCTTGGGCGAACTGTTGCTGTGGATTCGGCGGTTGGTAAGGGTGCTGCTGGTAGTGACGCTGGCTGCGGGTTCGTTCGATCTGGGCTTGCTGGCGTGCGATTGACTGCTGAGCAGCGAGCATCGCCTGCTCTTGCTGGGCTTGGTATTGCTGGGTGGAACCCTGGGGCGGGGGCTGGCCGTAGTTTGCGGGGCCTACGTCGGTCGTGGTATTGGAGCGACTGCGTTGACCGGTGGGCTTAGTGTAAGCACTCTCATTGGCAGCTGGAGGGGCGTACGCGACAGGTGATGGATCTTCGGCGACGCGCTCCATGCCAGTGGGCGCGGGTGGCGCGGGGCGGAGGGGCATGACCTTGGGCGGCTGCTGGGCTTGCTGCGGCGGACGGGGCGCCGGACGGTGCGGAACCAGATCGCCATTGATCTGAGGCGAGGGAGCCTGGGTCGAGGCGTGACCGGGGCGAGGAATGGGCGGCGGCGCCCGAGGGTTCTCAAACGAGTCTTCGGCGTTGCGGGGAAATCGAGGACTGACGGGAGGGCTCATCAGCGGGGTCATACCGCCTGCGCCGGGGGTGGTGGCGTTGCTGCTCGGTTGGGCATGACCCAGCTTGTCCCAGATGTGCTCGTCGGCGCGGCCGCCCTGGCTCTCCTGGAAGAAGTTGACGACTTCGACGAGAGCCTCGGGGTGCTGTGTCTGGTCCTGCTCGGTGATGCCGTTGGCCTTGAGGATGTTTTGCCATTCTCGCGGCAATCCCTGCGACAGACGTGTCAGCTCGGCTGCGCAGCGCTACCGGGGGGAGGTCGGGCGAGGCGGGCGCGAGGTCGAAGGAGAGGGTGCAGGACTGCGCTGGTTATGCATGAGCAGGCGACTTACCGTGAACTCGCCAGTGTCGTTGTCGATCGACACATGGGTGACGTGGAGCGGGTTGGTTGGGGTGCTGATGGTGGGCCGGCGCGGCGAGCCCACCAGGCCGCTCACGAAGCTGCTGAAGCCGGTCTTGGTCTTCTTGAGGGCGTCGGGGCGGGTGAGCTTGGAGGGCCTGACCTCGCCGGAGAAGCGCTTGTGGTGGCCGTCGTCGGACTTGGGCGGGGTGATGGTCTCCATCTTGCGACCCAGCGCTGCGAAGCTGGCCGACTGTCTGAGGCGCGGGGTGAAGAAGCGGGCATCCGCCGTGTGCGAGTGGGCGGGCGGCGGCGGGCGCGAGGGCGAGTGCGAGGGGCGGTCCTGGGAGATGGCGTTGATGTTCTGGTACAGGCCCTGGGCGTCAAACGGCGACCCAATGAGCTCGGCGGAGCTCTTCTCGGTGACGGAGCGGCGTTGGGCGCGGAGCGAGGCGGAGGCGTAGCTGCTGTCGTCGGCGGACGACTGCTGGCGCTCGAGCGACGAGCTGGACGACGACGGGAAGTCGCCCGTGGGGCTGCGCTGGTGGCCCTGGGCGAGGGCGTGGAAGTGCGGGTAGGTCGGGGCGGAGGGGGCGCGGCGCAGCGAGCGGTGCGAATTGTAGGCGACGGGCGGCGGGGCCTTCTTGGTCAGGCGGCGGTGCTCGCGGTGGTGGTGTTGCGAGCTGGACGGGAGGTGCTCCATGGCGGATGGCGGCGCGCCGGTGTCCTTTCTTTGACGGGCAGGCTGCTGCTCGCGGGCGCCGTTTGCCAGGGCTCGGGCTGACGGTTCCCAGGGCGCCGGGGAGCGTTACCTCGAACCTGCAGCGGGGCGGATGCGGGCAATATACGGGCAGAGCACAGGAGCAGCGGAGAGGGCGCACGCGAGGCGTCTTTGGCGATAGTCGCTGGCGTGTCGCCGAAGATGGCGACGGCCGCACGACCTGCCCTCCCGCGCACGCACGGAGCCCCAAACGCGTCAAGGCCCAGCGCTCCAGGGCAGTCTATTTACGGCGCGGGCATGTGTGCAGCGCTGCGCCCCCTGCGCCCAGCGCCGCCGGCCGCGAGCGCGCGCGCCCTTACAGCGCCGCCCGCAACCCTGCGGAGCGTTTCAGACGGCGCTCCCTAATCTTGCCGGGCCATGAAACCGCGGTGGCCGGCTGCAGGCGCGTTGCGCGAGTAATGGGTTAAGGAGAAACGGGCGGCGTTTACCCGCCAGCCCAAGCCATCTGTGCCGCCCACGTGTGCGGCCAGAGCATCGCAGCCGCCGCGCGATCGGATCGACGCCCTTTGCGCGCAAGCTTCAGCGCGCACGCCGGGCACACGAAGCAGCATTTGCGCCGCGAGCCCGCCGGCCTGAAATCTGCCGCCGCGTCTGCATGCGGCAGCGCAGCGCCAGAGTCCGCCCGCCGCGCTTCCCAAGGCCTGCGATCTCGACCGGGCGGCCCCAGCAGAGCCCACCGGCAATACCCACACCACGATCGGACCACACGCGCTCGTCTTCTGGAAAGTGCCCAGGCCCAAGCGAGATGAGCCGCCGCCGCCATAAGGGCAGGGTTGGCCCGCCGTGCGCTTTTGCTGCCTCCGCTGCTGGCCCGCTCCGCGCCTCTCGCCGCCGCCTTGGCCTCCGCCAGACACTGTCCCTGGACGCGTTCGCAACGTGCGCCGGGTCTTCCTTGCCGCAACGCACGTCATCGCCTGATGCACAGCATTGTGGTTTCGACCGCCAGCCTGCGCATGAAGATCCTCTCGTCGCCCCGAGCGGAGAAGCAAAGAAGCCTCTCCGCCCAAGATGAACAACATGCTTCTTCCGCTGGCTGGCGGCACGGTCCGAACCATCTAACCGTCATCGACTCTGACTCTGGGACTCTGTCAACGTCGGGGCGCATGAGGCCGGTTGCGGCCCAACCTGTCATGGTCAGCATGGCGATGCTTGAGTGCCTGACCACGTCGTCCCAGCTTGGCCGCCGCTGTGCCCCTCGTGCCCCTCACCACGGGCACTGCTCGGCTTGACGTCAGTCTTGTTTCTTGTATGTCAAATCGTGGCCGATCCTCCGCCGTGACAGCTTGGGAATGCTGCTCACAGCAGTCCCTCCACAGCTTTCCCCCTTGACCGCCGCGGCCTGCGCTTTCGCCATGCCTGCCTGAGCTTGCGTCTTCACGTGACACACGTACACACTGATCGATGTCCAGCTCACTTTGCAGTGACTGCATTGGCAGCCCGCCATATCTACGCATGAACTGTACGCCATTCCAGGTGTCAGACCACGGCGCGTGGCTTTGCAATGCTTTTGGCGCCAGGTCTCGGAATTGGCTATGCGGCACAACAGCCCTCCCCTCCTCCTGAAACGGCGTACGCAGGAACAGGCAAGCCACATTCTGCGGGCAGTTGGGGCGTCGGCGTTTAGTACGATGGAGTACAATAGGCCGCAGACACCAGCGGCTCATGCATCGCGCGTCGCTTTCGAAGCACGCTGCTCTTTGCTTTCCCTGGACTCAGCACCGAAGCTAGCTTGCTTCTTATATGAGCGCCGTCTCGGGCTGCTGCTGGTCTTGACGCTTCCGGACTGGCAGCGTCGACTTCTTGTAGGAATGCCAGCAGCCTCACCTGCACCGAGATGAAGTAGACGCACGTACACGCGTAGTCTGTCCGGCTGGCGGCGATCGACACTCGCTTATCGTCCCCGAGCTCCTTGTCTTCCCCCCGGGCCTGAGGATCCGTTGGGAATGCGCACGATCTTCACCGCTTTCACGCATTGGCAGCGCCTCACTCCACGCGACTGCACTCGCCATTCGCCCGTGCCGCCAGCCATCGTCAGCGTCGCAACGGGCTGTCCCGCTCCCGCTAACCCGCTAGCAGGCGCCGGCAGCACCGCGCCGCCAGAACCGCTGCTGTCCGCTCTGGCGACGTTGTGCCACCAGTCCCGCTCTCCGCATCCTCCCATCTTCCGCCAGCAGATTTCACGTACGCAACAGAAGCGTGCCGAGATTCAGACACTTCATCATGCAGCCTCAATCGCATTCTCCTCGCCCCTCCCTGCCCTCTCCGACACCCATCGAATCCCAACTTTGTACCCTGTAGCACGCCTGAGCGCCGCCAAGTAACACTGTACCTGCAGCGCTAGCGTCCGTCATGGCTGGCTGGAGAAGAAGAACCGCCACCACGCCTCCCCTCCGACAGCGCCGCTCCTCTCCAAAATCCAACCACACATCAATCCCCAAACCGAATCTCCTCCGCCCCATCTCCCCTTACCCCAAAAACTCCAGCATCCACTCCTGCCTCCCCCTGCTACTGCCCCCCTCCCCAACGCCCTCACAGCCACCCCACCATCGGCAACCCGCAGCGCCCCCTCCCCCACCCCACCACCTCAACACCGCTCACATGACACGCACCTACCTACCTACCTATCGGCCCGGCGGCCAGCGGGTGTCGCCAAGAAAGCCCCCGTATCGGTAAGGCAGGCAGGCTGAACCTGAACCCCCCTCCCGCTCGCTCGCGCGTCGTCATCATCGTCGCACAAGGAGAATAGAGAGAGAGAGAAAGCCTCAGCCTCATCAGGATCTGCGGTGGTGGTGGGGGTGGCTGGGGCGGGCTGGCTGGCGGGCTGGCGGGAGCGGTTGGTTCCACGAAGAGCGGTGGTGGTGGTGCTGCAGTAGTGGTAGTGGTAGTAGGCGAGAGGGGCATCCGATTTGATGGGGGCGTTGATGACGCAGGGGTAAGGGGGAAGAGGTGGGCTGGGTTGGGTTGGGCTGAGCTGGGCTGGGCTGAGCTGGGCTGGGCTGCTTGGCGCTGGTGGTGGTGGTGGTGGTGGTGAGGGTTCGGGGGCGAGGCAGATGCGCGGTGCGGCGAGGATGTGGGTGATGGGTTTGTGTGGGCTGTGCTGCTGCTGCTGCTGCCGCTGTTGTGGATACGGAGGCGTGACAGGACGTTGGATTTGGGTTATTTGCCTTTTTGCTTTGGAATGCTTGCTTTTGGGGTCGTCTTCTCGGTTTTTCTATTTTAAAAATAGTAGGGAAACCGATGCTGCGGCTTGTGGTTGCGCAACCTGACAAGAGCGTCCCACGAGATTCCGACTTCTCTTACAAATTGCGGCTTGTCAAATCTTTTTCGTATCACTTTACGGATTTGAGTGGGTTTTTGGCAAACAGAAACAAACGCTTTTTGCGAGATTATGGGTCGACTCCGCGGCATAAACTTAGACACGGGGATGTGGATTTATTCTATGATTTACTCAAATTCAGCTAAACGAATATGTGTGTGGACGTCCGCGAGAAGCAAAGAAAATCGGATGGCGAAGAAATGACCTCCGTTACACTCGGTTTATTCACAGTTAGCTTGGAGAACGCAATACACAAGTCAGTTGACTTCCAAGCCTAGGAGCACATGGATGAGGAGTCACGTTCACACATCACTTCCACTTTTACGTTCCGTTTCAGGCATAAAAGACGCACTACCGAATGCCTCTCAATCGGTTAAGCAGAGCTTTTCAGATTACTGCTGGCAGGGATTCGGATATGAGCATCGGACTGCGTCTGCTGCGGTGACGCAGGACAAAGAAGAAAGGGGTTTTGCCTCTCTTAATGTTCTTGCAGATTCAAGAAGAAGAAATATACCAAGCCCTTCAACATTTCCATCTTTCACTGCGCCTAATTGGTCTGGTGTAAGCGGGAACAGCAATATATCCTGATACCAATATATGCAGAACTCCGCATCCCAACGCCTCTAAATGCACAGTTTTCAGCTTGAAACAACACTGCCCCCAGTATTACGAACCACCATCCGCATCATCATCCTGCTATCTGCCCAACCTCCATCATATCTACAAAACAATGCCGGAGTAAAATCTGCATATCATTCACATGCCGCTTGCGGACCCGCAGATCAGGTGGCCACCACTACCTGCACAAGCAGCCGCTCCCAAACCGGAGAATCGCTTCCCGAGACCAACTCCTACACACGCGTGCCGCGCTCGATAAGCAAGCCCCTGATTCTGATTCGCCCGTGTGTCAACACAGCCGCACCCAACCGAACAGTTGGCGATTCGAGCCGTAGCTAAAAACAACGACCCCGTGTCGCAGTACGTAGTCTCGCCGACGGCGACTGACACACTGCTGAGAAAAGGACAACGCTGCACATGATTATGTCGCCCCGTCCTCGTCAGTTGTGGGTCAAGGCCACGCTGCCGGGATGGAGTGGGGATAGCAGAAGTCTGCCTTGCCAAGAGGGGGAGGAGGAAGGCGAGGAGGTGAGGGTGATAGATCCCCAGCGCCCAAAAATCCGAGACCGCGATTGGCCGCGTTTTAAAAAATTTGTGGCTGGGTCGCTGGGCGGCCGGTCCGTACGCACTCCGCACCTGAACGGCGGTCAGGAAAGACGGTCCGAGGTGCGTGGCTGAGGTATCGGGAAAGAGGCCATGTGATCTGTTTTCCAGACATATTCGTGATCTGTGCGAAGGAAAAAGCCCAGTCCACTCTAGTCTTCCATTGCCACGATTTTCTGTTAAAAGGGCATTATAATCGTCTTCTCGGGTAAGCAATAATGCCCGAACTAAGAAGGGGGGCTACATAACACCCGGCGTCCTAAGCATAAGTTCAGGCCACCAAGAAGATCGGCGCTTTTTGACGCGCGCCCGGGGAATTAAGTTCTGGACTGCAATGGGCACAACCGAGCTCGTACCATAGTACAGCGAAGCGAAGTGAGCATGACGCCCGCAAGGGGAAGAAGTGGGGACTTTCTGGCCGCTGATGTAAACTTCTATGATTAGCAAGATCGACCGCTGAGCAACGGACGAGTGGCCGTCGACGACGACAATCTAGATCATCGACGATAACAGCCACCTCACTCAAAATCAAGGAACTTGCGAACGCCCGAACCCCCATGTTCCCCGCCGCCACCGCCCATCTGGCGGCCATAGGTATCGGCAGCATGCACCCGGCGGCGCGCTGACGCCAAAGTCTGAACCCAGCCAGCAACGCGAACGGCCAACCCGACGATCCGCACGCACGAGTTACGCGGTACCGGGACCTCGCCAGTGCGCAGCCAACTATCTTCGCAACCAGCAAGCGTTGTCTGGGCCCGAAGTTCGACGGCGCGCTGCCACATGCGGGTGACCGCAAACGGGTTAGCCGGGGAAGAGGGCATGAAGGTCGGACGTCGGAAGCTGAGGAGGCAGTGTAAAGGCTGGATTTGGCCGCGCGTTTGAGGCGCTGCTCCACATTGCTAGACGTTTGAGGCTTGGTTCCACCACGTAGGTTGCCCCAACGGGAAATTCAGGGACCAGCGACAACTTCGAACGTCGGAGACTAAAGGAGAGCAAGGCTGCGCGGAATGGAGAAAGTAACTTTGACGTGGTGTTCATGGGTTTGAGCAAAACAGTATACTTGAAGGCCCGAATGAAAAGGTTTGAAGCTGCGCCGTCCATGCTGAAGGTGACTGGTACACATGTCGGTTGAGGATGGCATTGCGTCCAACAAAAGCACCCGTTACGCCAAGCTGCAAAACCTATATGCAAGAGCAATTCTATGATTCTTCGCTGTGCCTCGTCATTGCATCTCGTTACTGCATATCAACTACCTGTTACCACCCCTCCTCACACCCAAACCCCTTCGCCCAATTATCCACACACCTCTCCTACGCCGCCCCAAAGCCTCTAGCATTCTCCAACGCAATCCCCAGCTTCCTCTCCAACTTCTCCCTCGTCGCATACTCGGGCAACAGCAACCTCCCAAAGCACGTCGAACTCGTCGGCAGCCCCTCCCCATCCGGCCCGTTCCTCTGCACCCAAAAGACCACGCTCTCGATCCCCGCAACTGGGACGCGGTCGCTCGCCGTTACGAACTCGAGCAGCTTTCGCTTCTGCTCCTGCGGCAGCGCGTGCACGACGGCCCAGAAGGTGCGGACGAAGGGGTGCTGCGAGTCGAAGCCGCCGTCGTAGCGGGCGACGCGCTCGAGCGCGTGCGTGTCGATGTGCGTGCTGCCCTCGACGATGTGCGAGAGGAGAGAGGGGCGGAGGAGGGCAAGCGGCGCGGCCGGGAGGCAGGTGCGGAAGCCACGCGCGAAGGCTTCGAATTGCGGGCGGATGGATTTGTCCGTGAGCCACGAGACGTAGTCGCGGACAAACTGCTCGCGGTTGTTGTTGTCGACGAGAGGAGCCTCGGGACCCGGTGGCCAATTGACGATGGGTGTGGGGTTCGAGGGTGACGGGGAAGTCTCCAGGGCGTCGGTGTAGTCGAGGAGGGTGTATGGAGAGGGCGCTTCTGCGTCTTCGTTCATTGCGGCCATGTTGATGTTGATGATAAGGCCTCGTGCCTCGAAGCTGAATTCGTAGCCACGACTGAGAAGGTCGCCGACATCGTCTTCGCAATTGAGCAGGAATTGGAAGCTTTTGACGAGATCGGGCCAACCATCGCTGATGTGATGGGGACGAACGGGTTTGCCGAGCAGCTTGAGGTAGAGCGCTCCCGGAAAGGTAACGGGCAGAGTGATACCGTTGTAAACGGCAATGGAGAAGAGTAGACCGATGAGTTCGAAACGTGAAAGTGGCTCCAACGAGAAAGGTTGGAACCAAGTCATGCGTGTTTGCGGATCCACGGTGAACATGCCTATCATAACTCGAATGAGCATGTAATTCTGACAAGCGCACGGAGGGCTTCTTACCATTGTCTGGGTTGAAAGCTTCAGCAAGAGCAACCCTGAAGAACTCCTGTGCAACACCTCCTTGATCTACACCTTGTTCTCCCTCTAATTTGCCCATTCGCACCTTGAGTGGCAAAAGTAACTGGCGCTTTTCCAAACCCCATAGTTGATCAAGGGTATCTTCCAGTACATGGCTTCTTCGTACGTCTAATGAAAGATATCGGCTAGAAGCAATCGCATAATGCTGGTCGAGATAGTCTCGCCATTGATCACTCAGGAAGTGGCGACTGAATCGGTCTTGGAGATGATAGTTATTCCCAGCGGTGGTGAAGTGCTTCGACATGCTTGAGAAGTTAAGAGCGCGGAAGTACTGGACCAGAAGGCTACTTGGAAAGAAGAAAGGACACTGCAGAATGTGGCGGTGGTTCGGATCATTCTTGCGATCGATGTAGCTGTTGATGAGTTCGGTTGTGTCGAGTTTGTATTTAAAGTACGACAGCTCGAACATGTGGCGATGAAGATTGAGATTGGAGTAGTCGTCTGAGCATGTCAGTTGCGTCGATTCTTCTGATGGAGAGTCCAACTCACAAAGGTCGCCAAGGATCTCTGCTGCAGCGCCAACAGCGTCCCATCGTCTGAGTTCGTGCTGTCCGGTCCAGTTCTTCATGACAATCGTCTTCAACCATTCGACAAACGTCCCGGCTATGGTCCAGTTCGACCATGTGTCCATGACCCTCTCTTCGTCCCACTTCGCCCGGAAAAGGCCGACGCGGCGGTATCTCTCACAATCGACCAGGTGCTTGTAGACTATCATCATAACCCAGTCGGGTGAGGCCTTAGCATTGTCCTTGGAGTTATCCTTGGATGTATTTTTCAACATCTCCGAAAAGCATCTTCGGGCGCCTATTGCCCTCACAAGACGAGTGGCGAGGCGAAGAGCCGGTTCATATTCCAATTGGTCGGTAATCATTAGCCACATTGGAGTGTACGGCACTGTCGTCTGGTTATCCGCCAGATTTTGAGTGTCGTTTGGAGATACCCAACCGAAGGGTCTCAGCCCTCGGACGAATTTCCAGGCATTGGGCTTCCCTCTCGTGACAAGTGCGGTCAACGCATGGATGCACACCATGATGATGTGTGCAGCGTCTTCATCAGGAACGTATTCCTGGTGGTCATCGGCGCGACGGCGGCCAGGCATATCGTCTGGCAGTGACCTTTTCGTCTTCGTCTTGCGGATCTTGAGTTCCGGGGGTGGTGTAAACAAGCACTCCAGACTGTACCAGAGACTATCATAAACGAGAGAGCCGTTGATGGACTGCCAAGATCTGAAGGCGTGCTCCATCTCCCACGCATCTAGGTGTGCCAGAGGAGTTTTTCGGTGGGTCCATGCAGTCGTCTTTTCGCGAAAAGACTTGAGAAGGATCTTTGGGTTACTAAGGCATCGGAACAGGCATTCGTCAACAATGCTCCACGTTCCCTTCTTGGCACCTAAGCTTAGTGAAGGGCCGGCGGGTTCGATGATAGCGTCTCTTGTTCTTGTGTCAGGAATCGAGCCACCAGACATGGCGATCCGCTTCAAGTCCTCCATAATGGTGCATGTTAAATGTGTTGTGGCGAAGATGCTGCGGCTGGCTTGAGGCTGAGGGTAGGGTATAGTCTCAGCCTTCACAGGGACTCGCAGTCTTCGGACCGGTGATTTTGCTGGCGAAGTTGACGTTCGGTTCTTCTCTGCACCTTTGAGCATTCCATTGGCAGCCTTGGCTGAAGTACTATTGCTGGGAGTCTCGCCATTCGAGGTAGCACGGTTGCTTTGTGCGTACGGAATGCGTTCCTGGTGAATGTCGGATTCGCCGGTGACTGAGGGTGTCCTCGGCTCCGAGGGACTGTCTCGAGCCAGCCCTAGGGCTGTTCCATTTGGGATGAATGCGTGACCGTTGGCGTCCCCGTTCACAGCTTTCTTCTCTTCCTTCACTGCCGCCTCACCGTTGTTCTTTGATGCCGAATTGACAGCAAGTCTCTCGAGATGATCACCGAGTGCGGCAACTGTGCCAGAGGCTCGGGATCCTACTTGATCCTCCGCAGGTTTTACTGCTGGGACAGGCCCAGAAGAAGCCTCGGCCTCAGCGCTTGTTTCCTCATCCTCATCCAGAGCTCGACCGGCCTTGACCTCGCGAGCAATTCGGGTGTTGAATAGCTTTTGCGACAGGGAGCGAGAGTCGACTTTTGCCTCACCCTGCTTCAACGACTTGATTTCCGTGCTGACGGCATTCTTCAATTGCAATGTATCCAGAGTCGGGGTACACAGTCCGGCCGTCGGATCATCTTGGCTGGCAAGGTGGTAGGCCAGGGCGCGTGCAGTAAGCATGGAAGGACGGCGAACGGGCTTGTCGGTGACGCGCTTGACGCAGCTGAAGCAAGTGGGCGTGGTACATGTTGGGTTACCGCATCCGTGGCGAATCTGCAAAATGTATCTACGTGGAGAGGTGGTCAGCAACGCCGTCTGTCTTGTGAGATGGGGTGTCCGGCAGAACTCACCGCTGGATCAAGTACACAAAGGTGGCCTTGCGGAGGCGCAGGGCGTTGTGCAAGCTGGTATCGTCCGGGTCGATGGCCACGCTGCTGCTGAGGACGCGGGCCCACGCGTTCTTCAGGTCCGGGGTGGGGTGTGGCGGAGGCGGCATGGTGGAGGAAGAGGGAAGGGCCCCTCGTGCGTCGCTCGTCATCTCATCGGGTTAGGTAGACGAAGGCGGCAGGCAGGCACGCTGGCGGAGACGGGCGCGCGAGGATGCAGGCGCCAGGCAGCGGTGGCAGGAGTCACGGAACACACAGCCGGGCGCGCAGGCTGAGGCATGACGAGGGTCACGGCGGACGAGGCGCGGAGGTTGCTAGCAGCAGGCCATGGCAGTGACCGGCGGGCGTGGAGTCGGGGTCGCGCTGTGTCAGCAGGGCCCGGCACGCATCCCTGCAGGCGCTCAGACGTCATCCGCACCGCCGGCCATCAGCCCTATGCGCCTGTCGAAATTCCTCGCGCGCCGTGCGTTGGTAATCCGATCGAGAGAGCGCTCGCCACTGCACGCCCCCCGCCGCGCCTGCATCATACGCCCGCCCGCTGCGACGCCGCCCGCTGCGCGCTGAACCCTTTGCCTCGCTGCGCGCCCGCCGAAGCGATCCCTCGCCTTCCGCGCCTGCACCATCTCCCGCCTGCCGACCCGACCCACTGCCACCCAGCGGCCCCTCCATCGCGCTGCCCTCTCCACCACCACCTTTTCCTCTCTCCACCGCACACCCGTCGCCTCACAGCGAAACAGGAGCCACAATGCAGTCGTCGCACCCCTTCACCTGCAACACCTGTCAGGTCGCCTTCCGCGCCAGCGAGCTCCAGCGCGCCCACATGCAGACCGACTGGCAGTAAGTCGATTTTTGCTTCCCCAGAGCCGCGTGCGAATGATGCTAAGCCCGCTAGTCGCTACAACCTCAAGCGCCGAGTCGCCTCGCTTCCCCCGCTCTCGTCCGAAATCTTCGCGGAAAAGGTCCTCGCGAACAAGGCCTCGGCCGCCGCGACTGCCGCGAAAGCCCAGTTTGAGAAAACTTGCGATGCCTGCGCCAAGACGTATTTCAGCGAGAACGCGTTCAACAACCACCTGAACAGCCAGAAGCACCGGCAGAATGTCGTGGCCAGGCAGAAGGTGGCGCGCGCTGGTGTGAAGGAAGACGATGCTACTTCGGTCATGAGCTCGACCTTTTCTCTCGGCGAGCCCATCGAAACCGCGTCCACGGGCGCTCCTGACAAGGAGGCGGAGGCTGAGTTTGCCAGGGTTGTGGACGGCATGGAGAATGCCTCTTTGGAAGATAGCGATCCCGTTGCGCGCAGGCCCACCCGCCCTCATCATTCGGCAGAGCAAGAAACCCAGCCGCTCTCCAGAACGAGCACTGCCGCTACCACTGCTCACTCCGCCAAGAGCGACGTGCCTGTGCAGGTTCTCGACTGCCTTTTCTGCAATTACCATTCCCCAAGCCGTGATCTGAACCTGGCCCACATGCAGCGTTTCCATGGTCTCTTCATTCCCGAGCAAGAATACCTTGTTGATCTCGACGGTCTTCTCACCTTCCTTTGGAGGAAGATTAACGAATATTTCCAGTGCTTGTACTGCAACAAGTTGGTCTACACGGCCGCTGGCATCCAGACGCACATGCGCGACACGGGACACTGCAAGATTGCCTACGACTCAGAAGACGAGATGCTCGAACTCGGCGATTTCTACGACTTTACGCGTACTTACTCGGACGAAGAAGATGGTTCGCTCACCGAGGGCGAGGGAGATGGCGCGGAGGACGGCTGGGAGACCGATTCGTCTGTCTCCGATGTTCCCACGGACGAAATCACTTCTGTTCCCATCGATGACCGCTCCGAACGCTACGCCAAGCTCAATCTCCACCGTCACCACTCGCACGCAGATCCCCGCCCACACAAGACCGCCGATGGCTTCCACAGCCATGCCCACAACGGGCCTCGCGCCGTCTACCGCGACGACTACGAGCTCCACCTACCCACCGGCCGCACTGCTGGTCACCGCTCGCTCCACAAATACTACCGCCAGAACCTGCGCAACTATCCGACTGCTGCAGAACGCGCCGAACAGCTGGCCATCGAGGAAGCGCAAACTTTGCGCCGCGCCGGTTCCGACGACGAGGACGACGAGGACGCGGATGGCGGTGTTGAGCTTACGCCGGGCCAGGGCCAGCTCCAGCGCGGACGCGGCGAGGAGCGCGGAAGGGGCAGGCAGCTTGTCAGCCGCACGAATCTGGGAATGCTGGGCGTCAGCGATATCAAGAAGAGAGAAGTGCGCGCGGTGGAGAAGAGGGAGGCAAAGCGCGCCCAGCGAGACCAGGCGAAGGCGGAATGGACCAAGAACCGGAAGGGCAATTTCCAGAAGCACTACAGGGTAAGCTTGTTCGAAAACGCATCCGACCTCCGTTACAGAAGTGCTGACAACATTACAGGATCCTCTCCTACAGTGATCGGTTCTTCAGCGTTCTGGGGTATTTGGTTTCCCGTATCTTCCGTCTTTCGTGGGCTTTTCATGCGATTGCTGGTTTGTCATTACGTGGGTTGTTGATTGCATAATGTGACCATGTGCATTTCGATGAAATGAGTTTCCGATCGCTTGCAGATACGCGTAAGCAGAGTCACGAATGCTTAGGATAAGAACGTACATAGAGGAACGGTTCTGGGATCGATCATTTACTTCACTTGCGATAATGTGAATAAACGAGACATGAACGCGCTGGCTCGAATAATCCCGCATCCCCTACTCCACGTTGGCTCACCAGACACCTATTGCCTAACCCTTCCATCGCTAATCCTCCACGTCTCCCCGTCTCTTCCTCACTCCGTCCCCTCCTTCCCCCGTGATACCAACGGCAACCCTCCCTCACGCCCACCCCGCTCTTTCACATGCCTGCCCGCCTCACCCACCTCCGCCTTGGCCTCCGCCTCCACACACACATCCACACACACATCCACAAATATCCACGCCCGCCCTAGCGCGCCCGCAGTTGCGGGCAGCAGCAGCAGCCCACATTACTTCCGACGTTTGAAGTTGCGAAACCCACATCAGCCCGCCTGTTTTTTGGCCGAAAAGGGTCTCCCGCAGTAAAGGGGTTCAGGGATGGTCCTTGCAGGGGGATGCGGGTATACGCGTTGGAAAAAAAGTTTGGGGATGGGGTTTGGCCTGTGGGGTGGGGGGGTTTGTGGTACTGCGGGAGGGGTGGTGAGGGTTGGGGTTTGTGGAGGGTGTGGGTGTGGGTGGTTTGGCTTGGGATGTGAGGGAGGGTGTGCAGTAGGCGAATAATTGACTACTTTGACCATTGCTTAATTTTCGGAGGAGTTTCCTCAGCGCTGTTGAATTTTATGATTCTTCTTTTGCGTATTAAGTAAGTATTTTATGCTCCTTACTGGGAGCTTGTTGGTGTTCTCTACCAATCAAGTCGGGTTCATGATGTGCTTACTCTACACCCTGATATGAGGGGTTAGGTGCAGTCAGATTCTCATGTCACCGTAAGGTATTTGTTGAATCAAGAAAAAGGCGGGCCCGCGCAATTACTTGCGTTGGCTTGGTTTCTTATATTCTGACAGTATTCTTCACCTGAAGAGAAGTATTATTTAGCGAGTGTATCAATGGTTAAATGAATTGGAAAGTAAAGAAAGCTACTCGACATGAAATGATATGAATGTAGCTGGAACATAGAGAACAAGGTAAGAGAACCGATCCTTTTTTTGCACCGCCCACAGCTTCCGCAGCCCGTCTCTCTCTAGACCATGTCTTCTCCACTTCGTTTCAAGCTCGCGGGGGACATATCTTCTTTGCTTGCTTCCCGGCTCGACAGAGAGTTCTTTGCCTCCGTCGAAGTGGTTGCCTTGGCCATCTCTTTTCCCCTGCCTTTGTAGCGTTCTTCAAGATCTTTTCGTGCTTTTGCAACCGGATTGAAATCTTTGATCAGGTTGGATATTGGTTGAGGGAGACTGAAAGACCTTTTACGAACCCCAATCCAACCTGTACACCGACAGAAGAGGTAAACAATCCAGTAGGCTACAAAGAGTATCGGTGAGAGCAGTACCAGGACCACCAGCAATAGCAGAAGGGGTGCGGACAATACCAACAGACCAACTCGACCAGTAAGTTTGATGGTTGGTTGCACAATTCTTTTGTCCAGAGTTTTGGCATTGACCAACGCGGCGATTGTGAGAACCAGGGAGATGACAGCTGCGATCACCATGTCCACCACGATCTTTGTTGATGGCGTGTCGCCCATGCTAAAGATTCCCATGGCAAAGCCCAATGGAAGAAAGACCACCGTGACGTACGTGAAGAGATTGATGTTTTCTGAGCCGCGGAAGCTTATGTCGTCTCGCGTGGAGTCCAATCGGGCTGTGAGAGCCTCCCTAAAGGCTTGGATGCTTGCCTTCATCCGCTCGAGTTCGCGGATTTTTTGCTTATTTAGGATTAGGAGCTTAGTGACTGCGGATCGGAAAGTCCTTTCGTCCTCCGTGGTCCAACGGGGTCTCTCCGCTCCGCGATTCTGCTCACGATGCGTCCACTCATAGATCCTTTCCAGGTTTTCGGTTAAGTCTCGCTCCACCGCTTTGACAACAGGTTCAAACACTCTCCATCTTTGGAAGATGGCGAAGTAGCGCTCGCTGCCTTCCAACTCTAAAGCTCGAAAGCTGTCTTGAAGAGCTTTTGAAAGAGGGTTCAGCCGTTCAGCGTTTTGGACTACGAAATGATCTTTCTGAAGTGAAAGGGTAAACTTCTTGTCATGCCTGTCTCTTGAAGCTCCAAGCACGATATCAAGTACCCATTTCACAATCTCGTCCGTACACGACGTCATCTCCTCGAGAATTTCGTCGAAGAGTAGAAGCTCCAGCACTTTTCTTTGCTCCCAAGGTTGCACCTGGCGGCGGGAGTTCTCATTGATAACAATGACAGAAATTTTTGATAGGCGTTCTTTGAGGTTTTTGCTGACCTTGCAGTTGTGTTCGAGAAAATGACACGACCAATAGCGAGCAAAGAGATCACCGACAAATCGAAAGCTGAGCGCTGAGCGCGACACTTCTTTGGAGTGCCACACTTCTTTGGAAGTCGCATCTTCTGATGGATACTTTAACGTGAAATAGCTGGCGTCTGCAATGCTCTGGATCTCTTTATCGTCTCGTGGAGGACCGATCCGGAAGAACGACAGGTGAAGCTCGGTTTCCCATTCATTTAGGGCTGCTGAGGTTTTGTCGAAAAAGTATTTGTCGTATAAGGCATGCCTGTCGAAGAAAGCAGCCATGTTGTCTCTCTCAAGCGAAGGAGAAGCCAGATAGCAAAGGAATGCGGTCTCTTTGTCGCCGTTTGGTAGCCAAACCAACCTCTTTTTGGCTTCCTGTACTGTACGCGTCTTTGCGAGGGCCTTCAAGACGTCAGGATTACTGAGAGGCTTAGCTTGCGCAAGGGCGAAGAGCGGCGTGTCCCCTTTCGGTACGTCGACAACAACGCCCTTTTGGCCCTTGCTGTCAGAAAAAGACTTTCGTCCATTCAAAATTTTCAGTGCGTCTGCGACAACGCCGGACTTTTCCTTCACATCCTCGAGAGTTTCGAATTTGATGACTGCTTCTGATCCTTCGAACGCTAAGTACTCTGGTTCGAACTCAAAGTCTAAGAAAGCTGGAGCTTTGAAGAGCCAATCATCAGGAAGCTCGACTATGGCTGTCTCGAGGGCAGAATTGTTGAAACTGTTGAAAGGCACCTCCTTTTCCATGGCTCGATCCATACGGGATTTTGCGTTCGTTTGACTACGGTTTCCAGAAAGTGCATCTCTGAAACTTGGGCGTCTTGGTCCAGGCATCGCGTTCTCTATGGCTAGTTCGGCGTTTCGCTCTGGATCAGACTTCTTTTCAAGATGTTCTTTGCCGTAAAGCCACAGTATGCGTGGAATCTCGAATGTTGTTTGCCAATACGCATCCCGATTCAGTTCGTCGCTGAATGTTCCGGGCTCTTCATTCTCGTCCACCAGCCCAGGGAAAAGCCCATTGGATGAGGAGATACTGAGCAAAACCTCCGTGGTAGAGCTGACTACCTCCTCAGCTGGCATGGTGTTGATGCCTCTTTGTTTGTAGCCAATTATGAGTGCCAGGCCATACAGTAGTGGGTCGCTCCCCTCCATATCCTGGTTTTCTTTGTGGTATGCTTGGGCGTCGACCGTGCTTTTCCAGACATCTATATCCTGCTTCCAGACGTCCTGTGTGGTAAGCGAACTTCGATGTGCTTTCTTGTGTGCTTTATGGAACGATCCTGACTCCATTCCATAGAACAAAGATGTATCCGTAGAGTGGAATAGGAATCGAGTGTTGGAATCAGTCCGAAAGGTTGCAAGCATTCGTTGTTTGGAAACGGGATTCTCCACGGTGAACCTCTTTAAAAACTTCTGTCGAAAGGTTTCGGAGGTGTACTCTCTTGAGATGTCTTTCTTCCCAACTATACTCTTGGGCTTCAGTTCCTCTTGGAACTTGAGCTCTTCGACGAGCTGCAGGGTTTGATAGATCCAGACATGGTCTGCCAAATAGAAGGATTTCTTCTCATTCCGGGGAGACCGAGAGAAGACGTATGATTCGCGCTTGTCTGTTACGTCCAAAGACTTGACCCAGGGCTTAATCCTCCGTCGTAGATTTTCGAGCAATTCCTGTTTC
This sequence comes from Neofusicoccum sp. Z40, assembly GCA_037356075.1. Lineage (NCBI taxonomy): Eukaryota > Fungi > Ascomycota > Dothideomycetes > Botryosphaeriales > Botryosphaeriaceae > Neofusicoccum > Neofusicoccum sp. Z40. The sequence goes on from JBAWJV010000009.1 coordinate 86,674, forward strand.
CTTGACTCGAAGCTTGTTCCAAAGAGCAGTTTGAAGTCCCGGAGTTTGAGGAATTGGAAAGGAGTGTCCACCAAAGACTCTGCCGGTAGATCCTCGTTGTTCTCCCAACCTGGGATTATCGTCCTCCCCGTCACCCATAAATGAGGTGAGAATGGTTCTTCCTTGGGCTTAGGCTTTTCATACACCCAGGTGAGGTGTTGTTGACACGTTTCCTGGATTCGATAACGCAAATTGCGAATATACTGCTGCAATTTTTCGCAATAGTTACAACGGTTGTCATGCTGTATAAACGACTTTCCCTTGCATTCGCAATTGTTTGGAGCAAATGCGTATTTTTGTGGCTTGTTTTCTTTGAGCACAGACGAAAGAAACTTGAGCACAGACAAAAGAAACTGGAAAGCAAAACTTTGCGCTATTAGCAGGTTTTCGTCCAGAATAACTCGAATACATACAAGCTTCCTGATGATGTAACCCGATGGCCTGAGATATCCCCACACGTCAAGGCAATAGCTTTGCTTTTCCATGTGATACCTTCATTTGGGATACCCAAGATGGGGCTTTCAGGCACTGGAATGCTGCAAACAGAGAGAATATGCTCCAGATTTCGACGAATGGTGAAGTCCAGATGTTTATGAGTTGAGAATCGAAACTCTTTGGCAAAGTCATTCTTCTGTTCAAAAAATTCTTTCATCTTGTCCAGGTGTGAGGGTGGAACATTCAAGGAGCGCCAGTTCTCTTCTGTCAGCATGCATTCCAGTCTGTAAGCCATGGTTACCTCGAGCTTTCCAGTCTTCTCAAATTCCGTTTTGGACTTTTCGCTCAGGTTGATCCTGTAAATGTTGGTGTTTTTCTCGATCTCAACGAACTCCTGAGCGACATGATCCACGAACGCCGTCAAGAAGAGGCTAACTGCACTCGGCCCCGTCGTCATTGTAGTTCCCTTCTGCGCACCCATCTCTGACGGGATTCTATGAATGACAATGATGCTGGATTTATCCGATCCAATCATGTGTTTATAGTCCTTTGAGGAAGAAGTTGCCCGATCCTTGGAGTCTGGAATTGGGGCGTTGAATTCGGTTTCCTTGATGAAGTCCAGGTCACGAATGAGCAGATTCGCGTCCATTGTCAATTGTGGAAGGTCGGCGGAGAATGTACCCGGACGCTTGCTTTCAAAGACGTAACGTTGAAAAACGGTACCATCATGGCAAAAGTACTCTACAGTCTGTTTGGCTTTTTGGTTGTCGTATGTGTACCGAGGCCAACGGTCGCAGATGAATTCCAGAGAGGGAGATGTGCGTCTGAACTGCCATAGAGCCTTAGAACCTCCTTCCAAGTCGGGGCGAATGCCCGCACCAGGCTTTTTTGAGAGGTCAATCAGTTTTTGCATGCGGCGCCAAACAAAGTACGGCTCTGGTGTATTCGGGAGCTCCACGCAGAAGAAGCCAGATGTTCCGTGTCCAAAATATCGACTTATTTGCATGATATGTCCATAAGCGTTGACGCTCACTGTGGTGCCTTCTTTGCCGAAAGATGCGTATGTTCGTCGGCGTCGAGCCCGTTCAGCGGCGGTCTTAGGGATGCGAGACCCTCTGTACAACGGATCCTCGTCCGATTCATCTGAAGGTGCTATGTTAGAGGCAAGAATGCAGCGGCAGCGGAACTAACTCACTTGGTCTTGATCTTCCACCAGAACTAGATGACGTGACGTTTGGATCTTCGAGGGCCGAAAAAGAAGTTTCGTACTCCATGATGGGCGGTGAGCCGTGTGACGAATCATTCAAGACTTGAGATGCAATAGATGTCGTGAAATCGTCGGGACCAAAGGTGTCTGGCAAAGCCATGTGATGGGACCATCAAAGATGTTTCGGAATTTCTCTCTGAGTGTCTTCGTTTTGGTGTCTTGGAGTCAAAAGTGGCCAATTCTGGAGATTGTGAGTTGGAGGGGATGCCTTTAAGAGCGTGAGATGGCGCTTCGGAAGAGTGATCCGGAATCTACCTTGTTAGAAAAGAAAGAGCTCAGCGATAAATCCGATGAGTTTTTCGACTCGGAAAAGGCAACTCGAGGCCACTCATTTTCTGTTCTTGGAGGCGAAATGGAGCCGCTCATCTACTACATGGAGTTGATGAGACCCACTTAATGCCTATTGCGGAGATCTACCCGTCCGCGCAGAGATTTTGTCTCGGAAAACATACGTATCTGGAAACGAACTTGGAGCTCCGCAGACACGTCGCTATGCGGGTCCAATGATGAGTTGGCTGAGTTCGGTTCCCAGACTCGTAGCAGCGAGGGGTTCATGATTCTTTCTTTTTTCTGATGCTTTCGTTCGCTAATAGCCAGCCAAGAGAGCAATGCAACCATAGAAGACTGTGCAAGCAGGAGGTAATCTCCTTGCCAGAGACTCTATTCTGCGCAGTGCGCCCGAGGAACACGGTGACCTTTGAACAGATCTTTTTCGTACGGGTGCCTGTCTCTCGGTATTTTCCTTTGAGTGGAGTGGGCCCCAACCACGATGACAACCTCGCATGCAGGGGATTACGAAATTATTCAAATACCTACACCGTAGTTTCCCGCTGACATTTGAGAACAGTCTGCTTTGCTCTACGTGGAATCTGTGGACTCAACCATTCATATGCGCCCTTAGTCGTTGGAAAGCCCTGGGATCTAAGATAACTAGAGCCCATGATGAAGAAGAAGCAGCTTCTCTAGTCAACAAAGAGCTGTCGGTGGCATCCGTCTCATTTAAGATCGATTTGTGATCTCGATGCTCTTAGCATATCGGTCGCTTATCATACTTTCAGGCTTGTTCTGCGGTTCAGTTTGGGCGAATTTGGTCAAAATTTTACTAGGACAAAGGTGCCATTTGTATACGCCGGCTATGCACACAGCTTGCGTAATTCAGTAAGAGGTTGTCAGAGACTTCCGATGAAAACTATACTCAATTACTCCTGTCGTTGTCTCGAAGCTTTTAACGTAGTTTCAGTTCCGAAGTCTTTTCATCTTGCCTTATTACTGTTTCTATAGTGCTAATTATAAGGCTGTGTTTAGACGAACTGGTGGTGCTACTACCGGTCATGGATGCTACCGTAAGAGACGAGATCGGAAATCGATGCCGTGCGATCTCGAAGGAACAGATGCCAGGGCCACCGCCTGCGCTACCGGATTGGCAGCGCAAATTTGGCCATGACAGGGCTTACAGTTATGTCGTTTACGGCGCGTGCTACGGCGTCTAAGAGGATGATAGATTGCAAGTGAGGGAGAAGATTTTTGGCCGCAGTGCAAGCAATCTCTACCCGAACAGCCGAGTCTATACTGACACTTTGAAAACCTGACGCATGATGCTTTTCAACTGAACTGGTTCAAAAATAAAGCCACAGTTGATGGGGTGAACATGGCTGTTATAAGAAGGTAAATGAGCTTTACGTAGTCGTTATGTCTCAGACCAAGATACCCCCGGCACAACTCCCCCTTCCCACCACCCCAAAACCCCGCGACCAACATCAAAACCACCTACCACCTTCCACCCTCCCTCGTCCCCTCCGCCTTCTCAGCCGCCCGACGGCGCCCAAGCGTCTCATACGCATGATAAACCAACCAAATAAGCAGGCGCGGCATCCAACCCCAACCGCACCATCGCTGCGACGCCGTTCTCGAAGAAGAAGCGCCAGTTTTCGAGGTGCGTGAGGGCGAGAGCGGCGAAGAGGGCTGCGAAGCCAGCTGTCAGGGCGTGCTGGGACGCTGCTCTCTGATTTGATTTCTGCGAGCCCGGGTTCCTATCGGGAAAGGCGGCGGTGGCGGTGGAGATGGGGAAGCGGAGGAGAGGGAGGAGGTGGTTGAGGGGGGTGTGGAGGAAGGAAAGGAGATTTGGGAGAAGGCTGGGCTGCGCAAGACTTTCGTGTATAGCTGTATTTCAGCGGATTTGACGAGCTGATCTACGCGGTCGCGAAGAAGAGGCTGTATTGAAGACAAGATTGTTCGGACGGTGCTGAGGGAGAAGAGCGTGGGGTCTGAAAGGAGATGGGAGAGGAGTTGGTTGATGAATGTGGCAAAGGATCCCGGGGCTTGAGCGGCACCTTGACCGCTGGTTGTTAGAAGCTGCAAAGCAGGAGAGGCTAGCGAAGCTTGCTTGGTGTATGCTTTAGATGAGAAAGAGTGTGTTTACATACCTTGTGTGCTGAGTCTCCTATCCGGATGATTCGTTCGAAGGGCCATTTTTTTGAAGACGTGGCTCTGCAGGGGCACGATGACGGCCCATACGCGGTTCATGTAACCATTCCATGGTAGACAATATTGTTCCAATACCTTTTAGCCATCTTTTCCCGGTCTTCCTCTGTGAATCTAGGGATGTCGTCGCCGTAAAGCTTGATTCGTGAAGAATCAGTATACCCTATTGTCGGCTCCCGTCAAAATAGATATAGATCTGTTGCTATTGTAGCTGTTATATTCCATCCCTGTTCGTATCTCGCCGTTCATGATAGAAAACCCGGACATACAAGCGTAGGGAGCGGACACAGCTCTGTTCTATCAGCATGTAAGAGAGACTCAGATTACGACGGAGACTTCCACAAAACTTACGGTTTCTCTTATCTTCATAGGTCCACCCAGGCTCTGCCTTCTCGGCTACTCGTCATGACTCCTTTCTCACGACACTTTGGATTCCATCCGCCCCAACCAAGATGTCGCCCGAGTACGAGCTTCCATCATCGGTCTTCACTTCTACTGCGTCTTCCGAATGGATCACAGACACGACCTTCTTGCTCGTCAATATCTTTGACTTGTTTTTGACGTTGTTGTAAAGGGTCTCTAGCACCATCTGGCCGTCAAGGATCACAATGGGATAGCCCAATCTGGCTCCGTATTTAGTTCTGTAAACGCCAAGTCGCTAGAAACAAAGTGGTCAGCTCATCGTTACGTCATGAGAGATGTCTCTTCAGGCCAATGCCCAGCAAAGTTGCCCTCTGGAAAAAGACCGCTGACCACGTTGATCGTGACCTTCGACTTTTCCAGGATGGCGTCGCAACAATCCAACTGATCGAAGATGTGCAGACCATTTGACCCAAAGGCGATGCTGGCGCGTACTTGAGGATGTATGTCCTGGGCTGTTTCGAGCACGACGAAGTTGATACCGACCTTTTTTCTTTTTTTAGCATTAACTCTAAGCAAGTCCGGTGATTATGCCGCCAGAGAATAGAATTTTTGGACCGTTGGGCGCCATGGCGAAGCTAAGTTGTGGGTCGATAAAGCGCTGTAGTCTACAGAGCTATATGTTCTTTACTTTTGGCTGGTACATTATATACCCCTTTGCCTGTCGGGCTGCAAGATCGCATTCGCCGTCTCTCTAAACAGCTTCGGCCCCGAGTTCCAGTCTCCTACATCCAGAACTGTGGATCATACAGCGCCCTTGTATTGAAATTCTCTGGCCAAGGCTTGGTTGCATGCTCAGAAGACCATTGCGGTGACCGGCCATGTATACGTAGCGGGTCCGCGGACTCGTGTGGACGGATAGCTGGCAGCTTCTCCGGTTTTCAGGGAGCTCGGAACATCACTTCCCTTTCCTCAGCGGCCCCCCGAAACTCCTGGCTCCCTCTCGAAGCTCTACTGTTGCAGTAGTCAGCATCAAAGAAGTTGTTGGGCTGACCAAGAATCGGTCGTGAAAAGGGGAAGCGGAAGGATCAGCCTTCAGTCAGCCACCCGCTCCGCTTCTTGGGGGCCATTTTAAGAAATCGCCCATGTCAAAATCGTCATTCGGCGCATGTGGAGAGTTTTTCAAGAAATTACGGGTTCCAAGTCACAAAACCCGGCTCCACGTTAGGTCTTGCTGACTTCACAGCCGAAGAGCGCCCACGAAAGTCTAACCCGACGTCGATAGGGATTCATATATTCCCCGCAGATCCTAGCTGCGAGGTCGTAAGGATTTATTGATCCGACTGGAGTAAGCTGGGGCTGAGGCGGGTGGCTGTGAAGATCATTGGGTTTTTTTTAATTACTACGTTTGAAGTTGACGGGACGATCTTCCGAGTGGGGAGATCGCCATTCCTTAGAAATAAGTACAGCTGCATGTAGGTTGCTCCGCGAATCACATCTTGTATCCCCACGATTCGCAATCTCGAGCGCAGCACACAGCAATTTGGAAGAAGCATTTGGTAAGACACTGATTCCCGTGAGAGACCATGCGACATAACACTAAGATTTACGTAGCTGTCCGGTGCACCCAGTCCAGCCGAGACACAAAGACAAAAATTAAGGTGTACAAGGCTCAACTCCCCACCCAGTTGTGTACAAGCTCTTTACAAATGCGCGAAGTCCTCTGTTAGAATCTTGGCATCTCCCACATCCCTACCCCAGTCGGATTCGCCCTCTATGTCGGAACCGTCCTCTTCGTCAGGATCATACTCTGTGTTGGGATCATCTCTTGTCTCTGGATAACCAAATTCTTTTGGCCATTTCAAAACCTTGAGCTCCCGGGAAAGGGCTGTGTGACCGCTACCTCACTTTTCCTTTTTCTAGCCTGCGGGGCTTGGACGTAGTAGAACGAATTCTCCATAGTCTCGGGATGGTCTTCGCCCCGTAGTCTCCGACTTATATCTCGTAGACCAAATGTTATGAATGCCGACTCTTCAAACTAGCCTTGGTCCAAATAGCTCCGGGCAAGCAAGTCCAAGGTGTCGAGAAGTGATTGTAGGTCTTTCCCAAGGGCGAGTCTTTCATCTTCCAGCAGCCGATACTCCACATGTTTCCACCAAGACTGTGTCCTTAGAGGACAATTTATTTGGGTTAAGCCGACGATGCGAGTCTGATTGCCCGAAAGTTGTGGCAGAACTTGATCGCAAGATCCCTCACGCTCTGAAAAGATCGACTTTGTGGGACCTTGGAATCGTAGTGGAAGATAGGTATTCTGGCTGACGGCAAACCCGTCGGTAAACTATCTCGGAGCCACATCCTCGTCTTTTGAATGACCCAAACGCATGCCCTCTAAAGCCGGAAATGGTAAATATGCTAGGCAACGATCAGAGTCAGCATCATGTAAGTCTTGCATGAATTTCAATGGCATACTCAATGGTACATGTTCCGTCTTTTGTCGAATGCAGTGGCGTCATCCCCCGAAAATGGCTATCCAAGACAAGTCGTCCCTTTCTACCTTGACCTTGAAGGAGACATCCATCGCAGGTCGTATCTTGAAAATAGGGTCCCTATCGTTTCGAATTCCAGCGTCGCTGTCTTTTGCCTGAGATGCTCGGGATCGGATGCAAGCGAGAGTATCTCAACCCGCACATCTTCCCCGAAAGCCAACTTCACAAGATCTTGCACGTCATGGTGATCCAAGCGTTCAGACATACTCTGTAATCTGAACGTCGAATTATAATACTTCGACAGTTGACTAGAGCATCTCCATTAATGTATGAACAGCCATCCTTTTGACTGCTATTAACTACGTATGTATTTGAGTCTCAAAGATCCTCATTCCTTCATTCAAGCAACCTTCGCCCAAACCAACGCCAACTGATCCACCTCATCCCCATCCTGCCCCACATACCCGACCAACCCAAACCCACTCGGCGCATCATACGTCACGCAATCGCTCGTCGTAGCGCCCGCCTCAACCGTCTGCCCCTTACTCGTGGTAGCCTTGAAGTAGAAAATGCGGGTATGGTCGTTATACTTGTCCTGGCAAAGGTAGACGCTGTTGACGTACTCGCCGGCGGCCATGGTCAGGGTGCTGGCATCGCCGCCGGTGCCGCCGTGGGAGAAGGCGGTGCCGTCGGCGAGCTTGATGGCGACGGCGTCGACGCGCTCGGCGCCGCGCAGGGTGATGGTGGCGCCGGCGGGGCTGGGGGACGCGGGCAGGGAGGGGACGTCCGAGAACCAGGTGCCGTGGGGTCCGCCCCAGAAGTTTGATTGGCGGAGGGAGGAGGAGGTGGTCCAGCTGAAATCGACGAGGATGGGGTTGTGGTCGGAGAGGATGGAGCCGTTGGACTGGAGGAACATGTTGGAGGCGTATTCGAAGGAGGTGGCGGTGAGGGTGAGTAGGTTGCTGCCGCGGTAGAAGAGCTTGTCGACTGTTTCGCAGGCGTTGGTGGTGGAGGGGTTGGAGCAGATGGATTCGACGGAGGGGGGAGTGCCGGCGTGTTCGAGTTTAACCCAGGCGTCGGTTAGCCCGTTTTGGGAGGTGAAGAGGGCGATGTTGTCGGCGGTACGGGTGTAGCGGCTGTTGGTGTCGCCGAAGACGAGGACGGCGTTGCCGATGGACCAGGTGTCGATGTAGTTGGCAACTTGTTGGATGTTGGAGGTGCGGGCGGCTTCGTCTCCGTCTTCCGTGCTGTCGGTGATGTGAGTCATTGTTCTTTCGATTATATGAACCGAGATTGCTCTCATCTGGATGTACGATGAAATCAAAAAATGAGGGAAGCTCTCCACACAAGTGTCATTATTTTCTCTTGTTCTTTTCTCTTGAATGATGCTTGAGTAGAACAAACAAAAGAGCAACCGAACGGGTCTGATAATAAGAAAAGGGATACATACCCAGCATCAGCGTGCAGGTTGTAGGTATCGATATAGACACCATCATCAACTTTGACGCGCATGAAAGTGAAGCCCTTGGGGGTCAAGCAATCGGCGCCCGAGGCATTGGAGCAGTCGTCCCACTTGACACGGGTAAAATCAAGCCAATCAAAGGTGGAAAGTGTGTTCAAGCCGGAGCCGAAGGGCACGCCGCCACTGGTAGCAGTACGGTAGGTGTGGTTGTCGTACTGGTACAGGGTGGCATGGTAGTTGAAGTCCTCCTGGACGTGGATGATGTCGAAGCCGTACTCAGCGAACTTGGTGCCGATGGTGGCGGTGTTGGTGGTCTTGTCGCCGGGGACTTCGTTGCTCTGCAGGATCTCAGGCAGGCCGGCGACGTTGAAGGATAGGGCGGTGAACGAGCCGCTGGTCGCTGCAAGAGCGGCCGGGAGGGCGGACGAAGCCAGGAGGGCGATGCGGTGCGAGCGGGCCATTGGAGGAGGTGGTGCTGCTGGTGTTCCTTCCGGGAGGGCTGAGGGAGCTGGTAGGCGCCTGAAGCCGGCGGAGCATCACGAAGGGGAGTCTTCTTATACGCGCAGCAGGCGTGAGGCGGAAGTGTGCAGACATGCTGGGCGCCAATGCCGGCAGGCGAGATGATCGCTGGGGTCGGCAATGCGATGCTTGATGCCTGCCTAATGCCGCCTAAGGTGCGGTGCGCGAGTAGGCCAAGCTTTGAAAACGGCGTAGAGCGGCCACTGAGGACTCCATGCGATGGCACGGTGCCGGGCTTCGCGGACATTTCGGGAGAAGAGGGCGACAAAGCTCAGGGGAGGCCCGAATATCGTCGGGTAGAGCCAATGGCAGGCGCCGGCGGCTGCACGAGCCGCGGGGGTTAATACGGCAGCGTGTATAAGCGAGCGAGGAGGGCGGAGGGCAGCGGCGGAGCGCGTGCTGGATCAGACAAGGCGCACGCAGGGCGACGGGCAGCGTTCGAGCAGCGGAGCGAGGGCGACGCGTCCCTGGCGGCGCGCATGGCGTGCTAGGGTCCGGCGCGGCGTGAGCGGCGCAGAAGCTAAAATCCACGCGGCCCGTCACGCCCGCCAGGAACCAGAAAGTGGAGACAGGGCGGCCGAGTCGCACTGACACGAGCGCGCGCGACCAACAGCCGCGTGATGGGACGGCGACCGCGGCACGTGACCGCGCAGCCGGGCACAGCAGGGGCATTGCGTCACTCACCGCTGCAGCCGGACAAGCTCACGACAAGCTCTGCCAAGTTTTGGCGCGCGGTGCACGATGCTCCAGTGGCTCCTTCCCGCGCGTCAACACGCCTGGCCGCGTCCAGCAGGTTTTCCTGCCAGCGCCGCCATACAAAGCCCCGTCCGCCGCTGCGCTGCCATGTCGCCCAGCTCCTCCGCCTTCTTCCCCGCATTGAGAGCGAGGCCTGCCCTTGCTTCGAGCTCCTGCGCTCAGTTCTTTGCCCTCACCAGCGCAGCCTCTTCTCGCGTTCCGCCGCACACCGCAACACCTCCAATCGCTCCTCACCCGACCCACCATGCGTCTTTTCTCTCGCCGCCCGCAGACTGCGGCTGACAGCGACAATGCCACCACCAGCACTGCTCCCGCTGTCCAGAACGGTCATCACCATGATGCTGCCAGGAAGCACACATGGCCTACCGGCTCGCTCAACAAGAGGCCTTCCTTTGGACAGTGGCTGAAGGCCACCTGGTAAGCACGCTCCTGCCAGTTGCCCCAAAGTCCGCCAGTGATTGACCAGCGCCAGGCTGGACATCCTCACCATGGTCATCATGGGAATCATTGGCCTTGGAGTCTACCAAGCCAAGCCCGCTCCCTCCCGTTCTTTCCCCGTCTATTTCGAGAGCGGCGAGATCGTCTACCCGCAGTTCGCCTACCCGCTGCGCCATGAGATTGTCCCCATCTGGGCCGCCGCTCTGCTCGCCGCACTGGTGCCCATCTTCGTCTTCCTCATCATGCAGTTCAGAATCCGCAGCTTCTGGGACGTGAACAACGCCACCATCGGCCTGTTGTATTCCCTCATCACTGCCGCTGTGTTCCAAGTCTTCCTGAAGTGGCTGATCGGAGGACTGAGGCCTCACTTTGTGAGTTTTCCCCAATCATGCCTCACCTGCACATACGCATTCTAACACCATTCCGAAACAGCTCGATGTATGCAAGCCTGCCGTCGCTCTCAACGGCGAGAATTCCGGCAACGGTTTGCGCGGCATTATGTACGACCGCACCATCTGCACCGGCGACCCCGACCAAATCGACGACAGCCTCGAGTCCTTCCCCTCCGGCCACACCACCGCCGCCTTCGCCGGCTTCGTCTACCTCTCCCTCTACCTCAACGCCAAGCTCAAGCTCAACTCAAACTACCACCCCGCCATGTGGAAACTCATCGCCACAATGGCACCCCTCCTGGGCGCTGTCCTCATTGGCGGCGCTCTTACCATCGACGAGTTCCACAACTGGTACGACGTCTTCGCCGGCGCCTGCATCGGCACCCTCATGGCCTTCCCCAGCTACCGCATGGTCTACGCCAGCGTCTGGGACTTCCGCTTCAACCACATCCCGCTGCGCCGAGACGTACCCTTTACCTACGGCGCCGGCGAGGCGTCAGAGTTGTTCGCCGGCTTCCATGATGCGCTGTGGACGAGGCAGGTGGGCTGGGGCGCTCCCGAGGCGTGGTCCATGTACGGAGGCGCCCCGTTCGATGCCAGTGCTGTTGGTGGATTCGGTGGCCCCAATCGTCTGGGAAGTGGGGGCGTGGTGAGTGGCCCGTCGAGCGGACATGCGTATGGGCATGGTTATCCGACTGGGAGCACGGGCACGAGGCATAGTGTTGACAGGAGGCCTGTGCCGCCGTCGAAGGATCCGAGGGCTCCAGAGCATATGGTTTAATGGGCCGAGACACCTGGAAGGGGATCTTAAGCATATTGCTTGGTGGTCACATGCCGAGAGGATTTGGAGGAGAGATACCCAATCTGCTTTGAGAGATTGATGCTTGTACGATCATGAAGCTGATGCGAGATATGGTGAAGCATAGCTCGTATGGACGAAAATAAGAATGCTCTTGAATATGCTGTAGATTTTTCTCTCTGTTCTGTGATTACTCCAAAAAAAGGGAAAAGCCTCATACCCGCTTGCCTTCCATAACGTCGAGACACATCTTGAGCTGACATATCACGTCTCTGAAGAATGCTTGCTGAAGCTCCCCCTTTCTCAGATCGAGTTCACCAGACAATCCGCCGTCGAAGTGGCAATGAAAGCATTTCCTTACAATATTTCCATAGCATGGTCCGAAAAGCCTTCCCGCGCGGTCATTTCGTACCAATTCGCTGACACGACGATATTCCTCTCCTGCATCACCAGTATCAAAGATCTGTTCTCCGGTCGCTATCTCCAGGAGCATGACAGATAGAGAGTAGAGTTCGTGCTCGCTCTCCAGTTCCCTCGTAGGCTGTTCTCTACTTGGACCCTCGACGTTCGTTCCGTGTGAGCATGAAAAATGTGGCACAGCTTCCTGGCTTCTATGGGTCCTCCAATTCTGGCTAGGGAAGAACCAAATCTTGTTGCTGGCCCATCTGCTATTGTCGAGCCACGGGGAGGAGAAGAGCTCAAGGAACGACACAGCAAGGCAGTAGGCAAGCCGCATGCCGGGATACCCGCGTATAACCGCGTCGAACTCTTTCCTGATGGTGCCTGATCCGGACAGAGACTCGCTCAGAGAAAAGGCCGTTTCGGCTTTTTTGACATTAGTTTGAGTCTCTGCGATAAAGACCTGGTAGGTCTGTTGTGTCTCGTCCAGAATGTAGCCTAGGCAATCGGAGAGTGGATCTGGAGCCCGGAGTGCGAAAAAGCTGGACAGCTTTGTTGGCAAATTGTCCTTGTCGTTTATGGGGACGTGGCTCTGTAAGATGCTCGGAGATATTAGCAGGATCGGGCTGGAAAACATTCACCTGCACATTGGGACTGAACATTACCTTTTTGACCTGTTGTGGACCACCGCATGTAGATCCATTGGAATTGGCATTGCCAGACGTGTCCGTGCGCCTCACAGACATGTACCAGCGTTGACCATCATCCTGGTGCAGCACAAGCCGGTGCTCTTCTGGAATTTTGCGGAATGTCTCAATGGGTGGAAGCCAGCGGTTTTCTAATTCCAGGTCTATTCGAGTGATGCTTTTGCATGCGGATGACAGCGCCTGATGAAGACTTGTGTATGCCAACTGGATCTCTTTGGCGGTCTCAAACCCGAATGAGTTCGAGACCCTTGCAGGATGAGTATGTTGAACGGGCTTGGGTCGTTTCCCAATCACATCCAACAACCTCTCCAAGTCTTCCAGCAGTTTGCGCAGCTTGTCCAAGTGTTGACACATCTTATCCTCTTTAGTCAAAGCCCAGCTGATCTGTTGCTTTGCCTTGGCCAGAGCAGGCCTAATCCGACCAGGGGACTTGTCATCCATTCCGCCAGCGCCGGGGTGTTGAGCAGCCTGAGGTTTTCCAGTAGACCCATCATCCAGGAAGGAGCATTGTTCAATATCAAGAAAGGTATCTCTAAGTCCCTCCATGGTCATTACCACTTCCAATCTCATCTCATTGTCCGGAAGAAGCCGCTCGAGAGCTTCTCGGCATTCGTCATCCGCCCATTGCGGATCATTCGGACTGTCGATCATTGCATTGAGGGTATCTGCGTCGATAGATGCGTCGAAAAGCCTTCTGATTGCTCGGCGGAATCGATTTCGGTGGATCAAGTATTGCCGGTGCAAAAGCTTTGAGCTTCGCTTGGATCCTCGACAGGCCCGAACGAAATGCTCAGCAGCCACATAGCTTTTCAGGGCAATTGGGATTGCGCCCAGAATCACTCCGACGGCTTCCATTACGACTCGCTCGTGGGAATAGGGGCGACCCTAGACTAGCGTGAACAAGGTCATGTAAGAATCACTGTGATACAGTTCATTCCGAGAAACTCACACAAGAGAGCTCAAAGCAGCTTCGGTTTGTCAGTGCTCTTGACTGATAATTAGGAAGGTTGGTGAGGCTGAGTTGTCTTTCTGACGTTACACGAAGATGTCAACCCCGCACTTCCAGCCCCAGTCCAGCCTTGACACATTTTTATACCTCTATAAGAGCCAACTCCCCACCAGTCCCTCCATGAGCTCTTACTTCTATCTCTCTCGGGATTACGAGGTTGCTGTTCACGTGCTTACTGCTTTGAGTCAGGCAAGATCTTGCGAGCAGAGAAGCAGCAATGAGTGATGCTGCACTCGAAGAATCCAACGGCATCGTCGCCAGGCTGGCCGACCTGGCTCTCATCGTCATCGCCCACATCATACGCCATTTCGGTGGACACGCAAGCCAAAGTGGCGATGTTGCCGCTTTGGAAACATCCAAGCCAGACGAGCAGTCTCTGGGTGCATCCGGAGCGCCTGAGTCATATCGTCAGGTCCTGCAAGGCACCGCGCAGAGGTTCCGCCTGTGGTGCTGGGATTTTTCTGTCAGGGATGGCCGTCTGGACATGTGCTTGGAAAACGATCTTGACTTGAAGGATGACGTTCTTTTGATCCTCGCGAGCTTGCTCCATGCTCTGGTCGAGTGTAAGTCAGCACTTTCGAAGATCACATACAGGGGTAGGAATACTACGGTAAACTTGCGATAATGGTCTAACTCATAGAACGGACTAGGCACTCGAGTCATTGGCGAGCCAGTATTTCTCGATTTAACTCAAGTTTGTTTGGACCAAGTCAAGTATCTATCACCCAGTTTCTCGGATTATCTGGAAGGGATCGACATTGATCAGCACTCTGTTACCGAGGAGACAAGCTCTTCAACCACAGCTCCGAAAGAGGAAAGCATTCTCCAATTACTAGAAGAGGTGGTCGATGGGATCAACTGTCTCTACGAATTGACACCGGAATTACAAAGTGTCACTGGTGACCAGCAACCAGTCGAAATCAGCAAAGGACATATTCCCATCGAGGGCCTCATCTCTGAAGCAACCATCTACTACAGTCAAATCTGTGACAAATACCCGAAGATGGATGAGCCTTTAGCCAAATTCATGGCTGAAGTCAACTGGAAACGCTTCAGAAGGCTGGAGCAATCTCGCAATAGTCCGAAGACGACTCTTCCTATGCAAAAGAATCAGGTCACGAGCAAAGTCCCGCCCGCAAAAAGTGCTATGCCATCCCACAATGATTCAGGATACTGCACTGCCTCGCATCCAAGCGCAGGGGTCCAGCTACCTATGCGGACCATCGAAGAGACCTCTGGCTTTCTTGAACCTGGTAAACCGGAAGACGAGGAGACCGCGAGCTCTTTCAGCTTCCTCGACTCGAATTACGAAGGAGACGAAGAAGATCGTCTTCGGTTCCCGATCTGCCCAGCTCCAAACTTTGATGCCGATGGAGCTCCATTATCATGCAATGTTTGTGGATGTACTCTAGACAGAATCCTCAACAACTCTACATGGAGGTAAGCAAACAAGCCGGAGGGAGCCCGACCTATGCTTTCGTGTTCAATATCTGATGATTCTAGAAACCACGTCATTCGAGACCTCCAACCGTACGTCTGTCTGATGGAGAATTGTCGGACACGGGACACAACCTATGGACACCGTCGGAAGTTGGAAATTCATCTCCGTAAGGAACATGGTCTCTCACGCGTATCAACTAGAGCTACATTTTCAGAATGTCCGTTTTGCAAAGAATCGATGGAGGCAGATGCCGCTCATCAGTTACGGCATTTATGCTACCACATGGCATCGATAGCCCTTTCCTCCATCCCACGCCACGTGGATATTGATTCTGGATCGGGATTGGAAGATGAGTCGGCTTTCTCTCCTTCTATAGACGAAGAGCTCGATTCTGGAACACTCGAGGACACCGCAAAGCACGATCACCCCATGCACTTGGAAGACATCAATATGTCTCATTTCGAGTCTTACGATTACCACTATGTTTGCACTAGATTTCCCTACGCTGAGGAACAATTGGCGATAAGACTCGGAAAATCGATCACCAGGCGTCGTCAATATTTCAGATATCAAGAGCTCAAGAAGCTCGCTTCCGACCAATGCGAGAGTTCCAATCAAGATACAAAATCCAATGTCCAGCTGCCAAGCACTATTGCTTCATCTTTACCCCAGTCTTCCAACGCGATCAATGTTTCGGACATACAAGCAAACGCGCAGTCTGAATCGTCTACCAGTTTTGCACCCATCAGGGGTGAAATGCTCGGATATGGCCCGAGAGTACCTCCAGCACCAAAGGCTGCGGTCAATGGAGAGCCTTTTGCATGCCCCTTTTGTTTCCAGACTATTTCAATTCGTAGCCGACAAGCTTGGAGGTACGTACACGAGCAAAAGCCAGAAACATAGGTAAACAGCTAAGACTAACATTTCCAGAAAACACGTTTACAAGGATCTTCGTCCTTACGTCTGCACATTCCCCGAATGTCCATCCGGAGACCGCTTATTCGAGAAACAACGCGAATGGTTCGAACACGAAATAGTGATGCACCGAGATCGGTCGCAGCACAGCTTTTGTTCATACTCTTTTCCGGACTCCTCGGACTCAGAAGGCCATATGAAGCGAGATCATGATACAGATGTTGGGGATTTGCCCCCGGATTATTTCGACTCTTCGACTTGTTCTTTGTGTGGAGATTCGGGGTTTGCCCTTTCTGAACTGAAGAGGCATCTTGGCAGCCATCTGGAAGCGCTTGCCCTTTTTGCGCTACCTCGAGTATTGGAAGACAATGACGGCGAAGAAGAGCTCGCTAGTGATTCGTCAGACGATGAGCACGCTTTTAGAGTATCGTCTGACTCGGGAAGCCTCCAAAAACCTGCCGACCTAAGAATTATCAAGTACAGGACTTCACTTCAGTGCGAGATTGAACACTTACGTGCCGAGGCTGCGGAAGAGGCTGCTGCTAGAGACCTGGCAGTTCGAGAGGAGCAGCGCGCTGATGGCTTGAGGACGAGCCTGAGTGGGTTAGGCTGGAGCTCCCGCGGCCGAGAGGAGGATGAAGCAGCCAAGAGCTACCAGGAGCGTGAAGAGAAGATTGACTAAGACATCGAAGCTCGCCACCGCTAGCTCAGAGCGCGAAAACATGGTACCGTCGAAGAGGCTGCAATGGCGGAGGCCAAAGCCGAGCGTAAAACCTAGTAGCGCAAGCTTCAGAAGCTATTATACCTTATGGTCGCCCAGCATGAAAGAAGAAAGCAAATGACCGGACCATGCCGGCGTGAAAACTGCTCGCGCAATAGAAAAGACTGAGACAGGCAGATGTTGCAGAGTAGGCGGCAAAAGAAAAAGTACACGGCTTTTGGAGAAGGTCTGAAGGTCAGGACATTGAGTTGAGATTGTTGGAGCCACGAATGTGAGTTGTTGAATGATTCAGACGAAGTTGTATTGTCTCCCTATTCTGAGAAGGGAGAGAGAGCTATCTACTGAGGTAGCGCCTTCCTGACCTATCAGAGATGAAATCAGGAAACATGTATTAAGTTAGCAGAGAAGAGCAGGCGAAATATCATTCAACTTATATGCTTTAGCTAGCTGTAGGTAGCAATTGGATCTGCTGCAACGTCAAGTCATGACGCGTATTGGTCGTTGGCAGCTATATCACTGTCGATCAAGCGCGCATTGAGTGATGAGACAGGTGAGATCTCTATTGCACGACGCCCTAATGAAGAATATATTTACAATTTCCCCGTTTGAAACGTGTTTGCCCGCAGTAGTCTGAGCTTGTCTCTTGTACGTCGGAATGCAGAGCGTTCAGTTTCAGTGCCGGCTTCCGCATGGATAAAGCAATCAAGCGCTTAGCTTACAACTGCCGTCTCATTACCAGCGTATTTGGTGGCCTTGTTCTTGAATAAACACCAAGTCGCCTACTTAGTCAGTGCAACTAATGATTTAGACACGGCTTTAGCAGCCTCAAATGAAGCGTCTAAGTAACAGTATCAGACACACAGTCTTTTCAAGCATCACTTCAAACACCGCTATACCTCCTCTTCCTTCCCCCTCCGCCTCGCATCATCGCTCCCCTTCGGCACCACCACCGCCCCCTCCACAACACCACCCGCGCACTCCACCCCAACAATCTCCTCCACCACTCCCACACCACCATCCTCCTCCCCAAACAACCCCATCAACTCCTCCAACGACCTCCCCTTCGTCTCCGGAAACCACTTCCACACAATCCCAAACCCCAGCACCAGCATCCCCAAATAAAACACAAAAAGCCAATACCCAATCCTCTCCAACGCAATCGGATTCACATACGCATTCACCGTCAACGCCGCCTGACCCACGGCAATCTGCACCGCCAGCCCCCTCGTCCTGAGCCCGTACGGCAAGATCTCCGTCGAATACGCATACAGCAGCGGATTGCACGCGAGGTTGAACGCGGCGTTGTACAAGAAGAGCCACGCGACGGTCGCGCAGGCCGCGGCGCGCGACCCACCGCTCTCCGCGTACCTGGCGGACGAGACGGTCAGCGGGACGTTCGCGGCGATCATGCCGGCGAAGGAGAGCAGCCAGAGGGTGCGGCGGCCCAGGCGGTCGGCGAGCAGGGCGCCGGCGAGCGCGCAGGCGAGGTTCCAGATCTGCAGGCCGCCGTTGATGCCGGTTTGCTGGGCGGTCGAGGTGATGCCGATGCTGGAGAGGATGGGGGAGAAGTAGTAGGAGATGGCGCTCTGGCCGGTCCAGAGGGTGAGGATGGCGACGGCGAGGATGATGCCGAGGCGAGCGCGGTTGGGGCGGGAGCGGAGGGTGCGGCGCCAGGAGGTGGTTTTGCTGGTCGCTTCGAGGGCGAGGGCGGTGGCGATTTGGGAGAGTTCGTGGGAGACGAGGGGGTCGGTGGGGGAGGCGTTGGCGTGGTAGTGGGAGAGGATGCGGGCGGCCTCGGCGGTGCGGCCGCGGGAATAGAGGTAGCGGGGGGATTCGGGCATGGAGATGGTGGCGAGGATGACGAAGAGGGCTGGGATGCCTTGGACAAGGGAGGGGATGCGCCAGGACCAGGCGGTGGTGAGGTGGCCGGTGCCGAAGGTGAGCCAGGAGGCGATGATGGAGCCGACGTACCAGAGGACGTTGAACTGTGATGAGGATTAGGCTTGGGGAGATGATTGATGCATTGTTTGGAAGGGATATACATACCATGGAAGCTATTTGGCCTCTCATGCGCGGGTGGGCGAGTTCGTTTAAAAGACTCGGGCCGGCGGATGTCGTGAAGCTGATGCCGAACCCAATAACGAGGCGACCCCCAATGAACATGCCCTTGTTTTGTGCGGTAGCTTGCAATGCTGTTCCGACCAAACATAGAAATGATCCAAAGGCTAGTGAGGGTCTCCGCCCGTACCGATCTGCCAAAGGAGAGGCAAAGAAAGCGCCGACAAAGCCGCCAACGAAGATGATCGCTGTAATCAATCCAACCTCATCGGAGGAGGGATTCCCCATAGCTGTAGACTGTTAGAGCAGAATTCCATTCGATGGCGTAAGACTGTATACCGTCTTTCCATGGTTGCATTGCTTGAAAGCTTCCTGTGACGCTTTCATCGTAGCCGGTCGTCATCTGTGACACGAGGATGCAAGCCTGCCAGAAGACAAGGCGTCTGAGACCAGCATCTCTCCACCATTTAGGGTTGGTGTTGTTCTGAAGTCCATCGAGTTGCCCTGGAGCACTGTCAGTGACAATTCCCGTCATTGCCGCTAGATGGAGGTCGGAGGTCGCGAAAGGAAACGGAAAGATCAGAGCAGCTGGACATCGTCGGCAAGAGCGAAAATAAGAGAAAAGCCTGTCTCAAAGGTACAGACCGAGAAAGACGATTTCGGAAAGCAAGATGCGGGGCGATAACGTTGGGGTGAGGTCTCAAACTCGGCCGTGACTCGCCCGAGTCGGTTCCCCAGATCAGCGTAATCGGAAGGGTGGGGGTGAGCTGCGAACCCAACGCGCAGCACAAGATTGGTGGCTGCAGCGTATTCCCAATCGTCCGCGTGGCTATTGGTGGAGTCCTCCGCGGCTCGACCGACAACTGTATTGAACGCCGGATCTCGCCGTAAAGTCCGGGATCCAGACGAGGTATTTAAAGGCAACAAACAACGAGGAGGGTTGGCACTGATAAGGCCTTTCAGAACTCATCCAGACTCTTTTCGGACATTCAACCGCTTTGGCCATCATGCCCCACTACGAGAACGAGCCTTCGATTGACACAGCCGTGAAGACTGGCGACTGGCGGGACCAACTCTATGAAGACGGTTTTGTTGTCGTGAAGGGAGTTCTCAATCCTAAGCGTGCCCAGTCCTATGTCGGCAGGATGTTTCAGTGGTTGGAAAGCTTTCCTTATGGACTCAATACAGAAGACAAGTCCACTTGGAAGGTCGAGCACTTGCCGGCTCATATGAAGTATGGCCTGAACAACTACACGGCAGATGATCTAGATACTGACTCAATGGAAAGGGGCGGCATGTACCACGGGTACGCCGTTGAGCATGAGAGGTTTATGTGGGATGCCCGACAGTGAGTTCTGAGTCGCCCCCCGGCGTTTCCGAGATCCTAACACAGCGTGAAGAGAGCCGAAGGTGATCGAGACGTTCGCAAAGCTATGGGGAACCGACGAACTCCTCGTCTCATTTGACGGAATGAACCTAACCGTTCCGACGGCTGATCGACCTTCCTCCGAGCCTTGGCCGCACGTGGATCAAAGTCCTTTGCGGAAAGGCATGCAATGCGTCCAAGGAATCCTGAACTTTGCTCCAAATGGTCCCAAAGACGGCGGTTTAGTTGTTGTCAAAGGTTCTAGCAAACTGAACGAGCTGTTCTTCAAGACTCACGAATGGAAAGGCCGAGAGACTTGGGGATCAGCAGACTGGTTTCCGTTCCAGCAGGAGGAGGTCGACTGGTTTCTGAGCCGAGGATGTGAGGTGGTCAAGGTTTGCGCCGATCCGGGAGACCTTATTCTGTGGGACTCGAGGACTGTCCACCACAATATCTTGCCGGAATCCGAGGCTACTCGTGCATTAATATGTATGTTGAATCGGACCCTCTTGTTGACAGCATTCGCTAATGTAGCAGACGTCTGTTACACGCCTGCCGAATTTGCGTCCCCTGAGGACCTGGAGATGAAAACAACGCTGTTTCGACAGAGAAAGGGAACGGTAAGTAGTAGCTCTCGAGCTAGCAGAGCTTACTGGGCTGATAAACAGCAGACCCACTGGCCTCATGCAAACATTTTTCCGAACGACGAGAGGAGGCCCCGTCTCGGAAAACCCGATACTTATTCCAGGACTCGCCCATATAAGGAACCTGAGGAGACTGATCTGCTGCTGAAATTGGCGGGAGTACTCCCGTACAAACAGTAAGAAGTTCAGATCCTGGAGAGGTAAGCAAGCAATATGTGAACACCTTCCATTATTAGTCGGGTTGAAGTTTCGTTCGCCAAAGATTGTGCTTCGACATACTCAAGGATATCAAGGAGCTCTTTACACTTCAAGAAAATCCTTTAAAATCCGTAAAGCCTGTCTAGCAACCATATTCTGTGACTCCACTCGCTCCAAGAATTCTTTGCCCTGAGATATGCACTCCAGATACTCTGAACATGAGACGCCGCTACCTTTTGCCTCAAGTGCCAGAGTTACAGTAGCGGAGAACACATGCATTGCGAGAGCCCTGGAAAATGTTAGTCACATTCTACGGCAGTGAACTAAAATCTTACCACGGCCGTAGTCTAGAAAAGTCAGCTGCACCAGTCAAAGCTGACTTTACAATGGCTACGGCAGAAGATAAGCAAATGGATCTCGCTCGAGCATAATTGGTGGATCCTTCGAGCCAATGTGATTGCAAGATGCGATTGATAGCGATTCTGTGATAGAGAAGAACCATGGTGAGGCTTCTCTTCTGCCAGGGTATCCACGGAAATTTTGCATCGCGTTCGAGGGTCAAGGGGGTCTCGGGTTCATCGTTTTGAAGATGTTCGGGAAGTGCTCCAATCAGGTTTGCGAGCTGGTCGTCAGCAGAGAAGATGAATTGGGCGATTTCTGAAGCATGCCAACGTCTCAAGCGGATCTTTGACCGGAGGTGATAGAAGATGATTCCAATTCTGCTCATGGCTATGTGATAGCGAACAGGCCGTGGCCTATCCTTCGGTGCTCTCAGGCTTCCGAGAGCCATTGCTTGGATTTGTTCATCATCCATGTCGGCAGGCAATTCGCAATCAAAGTCTGTATCGTTGATGCAAGGTGCCCTCGAAGGAATCGGAAGCCACTCACAGAGGACCAGAGTCCACCATAGCCTTCTCCGAGATTCTCGTTCTATGAGAGTTTCGCCAAAGTTCTGTGGATCCGACCCGAGATTTAGTTGCTGACCAATGCGGATGGCACAAGCCCACAAGTTGGCATGGCGGCAGGTGTCCCCGATGTTAGTGGCTACGATTCCAAGGATGGTTGCAGCCTGGACCACAGCAATACTGGTTTCCTGCATGAAGTCCCCCTTGTCCAGGAAATAGAGGGCAGAGTCATACCAGTTGCGCAAAAGAGCTTCCTGGTCTGACAGAGGAGGCTGACTTTGCGCAAACTCGGTCTGGTCCATGAACAGAAGAGTGGACGACAAGATGCTGAAATAGATGGCCAGCCACAGCGGATCTTCTTTGCTCAGAGAAGAAGACGAGGAGAAGCGCAGCCAGAACCCGTCGTGCTCTTGTCGAAACTTTGGAAAGAAGAAAGCAAAATGAATCCAAGATGTCCAAAGATCGGCATGCTGCAGAAAGACGTCGCTACACTGCCTTGAAGGCACCTGCGCGTGGCTCTCTTGAAGGACGCTCCTGGGCTCCTTCGACTGACCGACAGCAATAAAAAGGCGCCTCTCGTACTGCTCAGTCATGTCGACCACGGGGCCATGAGGAAGAGAGGAGGGTGCAGGATGCTCGGGTGCATCGCGAGCAGCGACCAGCGCCGCCAGCCTCGCATTCTCCTGGAGCAGGGCCTCGTAGCTGGGGTTTCTGGACGGAGAACCGGCGGTGCGCAGCTGGCCACGAACGCGCACCGTCTCGCGCCGGCAGTCCAGCGCGAGACCACGGCCAATGCAAGCGCGACACGGGATGTCCTTGCTGCACTTGACCTTCCTCGCGGAGCACGCCGTGCAAGACAACGGCGCGCGCTGCGTGGAGCGGACGGAGGGCGGCATTGGCGATAGGCAGCGGGCAAGCACGGGGGATGGTGTTGAGGCGGCGATTGGCGGGCAGGCGGACGCGGATCCCTGCATGGCGTCATGGCGGGGCATCAGAATTTCTGACGGCTGCGCATCCATCCATGCCCGCCCGCCTTCTCGTCCCTCTGCGCTGCACCCGCTCCGTCTTCCTGCCCTCGAAAAGAATCATGGCCAACGTCGCCGCCTCCTACGCCGGTATTCCCCCTCTTCGCACCGTCCCGCGGCCACGCGCGCCCATTCTGCCGCCCCGTACTCTTAAGACACCCGCGCTGACAACCCCCATCCGCGCCGCAGACCCCGTCCACATCGCCGTCATCGGCGGCACGGGGCTGCAATCGCTCCCGGGCTTCACGCACGCGGCGACGCTCAACATCAGCACGCCGTGGGGCCAGCCCTCGTCGCCCATCTCGATCCTGCACCACCCGTCGCCCGCCTCGGGCAAGACGATCCCGGTCGCCTTCCTGTCGCGGCACGGCCTGGACCACGAGTACGCGCCGCACGAGGTGCCGAACCGGGCCAACATCGCCGCGCTGCGCAGCCTGGGCGTGCGCACCATCATCGCCTTCAGCGCCGTCGGCAGCCTGCAGGAGGAGGTGCGGCCGCGCGACTTCGTGGTCCCGGACCAGATCATCGACCGGACCAAGGGGATCCGGCCCTTCACCTTCTTCGAGGGCGGCATGGTCGGGCATGTGGGCTTCGGCGACCCGTTCGACGAGGGGCTGGCGACGGTGGTCAGGAAGTGCGGACACAGCCTGGAGGGCGACGGCGTGACGCTGCACGACCGCGGCACGCTGATCTGCATGGGTGCGTAACCAACCAACCAACCGCTGCCGTCGTACATACATACCGGACCGCGCCCGCCGCCGCATGTGTGCTGACTGACGATGATGCTTTTTCGCGCCTGCAGAGGGCCCGCAGTTCTCGACGCGCGCCGAGTCCAACCTCTACCGCAGCTGGGGCGGCACCGTCATCAACATGTCGGCGCTGCCCGAGGCCAAGCTCGCCCGCGAGGCCGAGATCGCCTACCAGATGATCTGCATGGCCACTGACTACGACTGCTGGCACACCACCGAGGACGTCAACGTCGAGATGGTCATGGGCCACATGAAGGCCAACAGCGAGAACGCTCGCCGCTTCGTCGGCGCCGTCCTCGACGCCCTCAGCGCCCAGGAGCACAGCGACCTGGTTCTGGCTAAGCACCTGGACGGCCAGTCCAAGTTCGCCGGCAGCATCACCAAGCCCGAGGGCAGGAAGAAGGAGGCCGTTGAGAAGCTGTCCTGGTTGTTCCCGGGCTACTTCAGCTAGATCTGACAATGAGGGAGAAAAAAGAGGTCGTCTTTATAGAATAGAGAGAGCTTCTATACGCGGATATCCCAGACGAGCCTGCAGCATGGGTGTGGCTGTGGGCTTCACCAAATATTCATTCTTAGACCGGTTCAACACGGTCAGTGTTACTCAAATACCGTACGCACCAAAGGCAACTGGCGTGCTTCCAAGTCGTAGCTGTCGTGATGTAATTTGGGGTATGCCATACATTTACTTAGGCGCTAGCTGACGTATAACAAAGCGTTAAGCGGAGAGTAGTAACTATAGGTGATGCAATAAGTCAGAATAGGCTTGCAGTTCTGTAAGATACCCATTTTCTGCTACAATTGACAAACATGAAGAAGCACGTAGACTGCGGTGGGCTCTACATTGTAAGTGATCCGAAGGTGAAGAACGAAGCAGCAAGTTGATTCAAGCAGCAAGCCGATTCAGAAGTTAGTGGTTTGACACGGCAAGCGAACGCTCATGTTCAGGTTAGAATTAGATTTGGTCGAGAGAGCTTATAAAGCGATGAAGAAACTGCTCGTGAACGAGAATGTCGAGTTACTAACCTCTTGAGGAAGGAAGGTAACCGAAGTGAACCCGACGGCCCAGAGCCTGGTGGACAAAGGCATAACATTAGATTTAGACAGACACTTTCGAGTGCAGAGGAAGAAGTCAGGTCGCACATAAGCTAGGCACTTAAGCATCCGACCAGTTGTACCGTCTCCCCTCGGCTACCACTGCCAACTGTAGCAGGTTCTCACGACGGCTTTGCCTACAGCGTCTGCAGCACATCTCCCCCTCGTCCTTTGTGGTTGTCGACTTGGCCTTATTCTGCGCTTTGTCTCTTTGTCCTACCTACGAGGTGTGCTGATGGGCCCGCGAGCCTCATACAGAAAGTTGCAATCAAACAGCAGGGTGGAATTTCGTGGGACGATTAAAATTAGATGATTATAGCGTTTCAGGCAAAGACAAAAAGCAAAAAGAAGGCGGGGATGATTATGGACTTCCGTCCAGGAAAGTATGAGGAGAAAAAGCATTCTCAGTCTTATATTTCCAACCCTACCCTATCCTGGCCGACTCGATGCGATGTGACGCCAGCCAGCAATCTCTATCCACACAGAAAAGCGCGCAGCGAGAAAAAGGGAGAACAAGATAAACCAAATGATGCTCAAAATGAACTATAGACTTTGATGAATTTCTCCCTGAGGCCATGGGCAAAAGCCCCTTTGGCAAAAAAAAAAAAACGGAACAGAAAAAAGAAAGTGAAGCCTTATCTCCTCCCCTGGCTTCATTTGTACCACCTACTCCTTCTGCGCGAAGGAAGCTGCTGCCGTCTTCATGAACGTACAAGCGTTGAAAAAAAAATCCCCTTAGAAACGACGTTGCCGTATTGAAAACTCCTCACTGCTTTCATCTAATTCCGAAGCCAAAAACCAAACAAGACACCCAAGCATGACGCATACCGAGACGAAAGTAATCGAAACCTCGAAAACCGAAGCCCGGAATCTGGGAATAGGGAAAATGAAACCAAAGCATCCAATCTGTTTCCGAATGCAAAGTGCCTTCCCTTAGTGCATAAGCTTCCCGAGACATGGAAAAAAGAAAAATAAAAGCAAAAGCCATTCAACGCCGAAGATGCCGAAAAACGGATCGGAGAAGGGCAACATACAATCAGGTAGGGTTGGGTGGGGGAAAGGTGTGTGTTTGTGTGTGTGTCATAGACTTAACTACAAGTCTACGCTCCTCTCCAGGGACTTCCGCCTTTTCTCTTGCCCACGCTTTCTCTCATCTCCTCCACGCTTCTACGTCCCCCCTGGGCACCCAGCTCGCTCATGGTGAATAGCAACGGCTCATCGTCGTCCAGGTTGGCAGCCCCGCTAAGCGGTCTCGAGGAGAAGCTGTAGCGGCTACCAACACGGCTGCTGCGACCGCTGGCGATGCCACTATCGCTTTCGCCACGTTCGGATGCGGCACTACGGCGTCCATCACTAGGGCCGCCTTGTTGGATGCGAGTGCGGTAGGCAAGGCTGGGCGTTCCCGATGAGGCACGAGCTGTACCGGTGGACCGAGCGCGCGCGTGACTAGTCAGGGGGTTCATGACCGTCTGAGGGCTCGGCTCCGTCTCTGGGACGCTGCCTTCACCTACTCTCTGGTCAGGTTCGGCGTCGGCGGGAGTCGTTGGCTCTTGAGCGCCGATGTGCAAAAGCTCGCTCAGACTCAAGTCCGGTCGGTCATCAGTCGGCAGACTTGCGCTGCGCAGGCCAAAGATATCGTTATCTTCATCCAGTGTGTTGCGGTGCTGTTGGCTGACAGAAGAGCTACGACGGACGAATGGCCAAGGACGCGGCGAGGTTGGAATGTCGATTGCGGTGGTTCCCTCCCTCTCACGAGTCGTAGAGTCGCTTCCAGTATCCCCAGGCCCAGTGTCTTCTTCTCTCCGGCGGTCACGCGGGCTACGACTGCGGTGAGGCTCGGAGTAATCTATGATGCTGTTCGCACTGAGACGGGAAGGGATGGCTGGAGTGTGGGGCGTGTGCGGGGAGATTGGCTTTCCAGGGCTGGAAGAAGTGGAGACGGATGCGCCGCCGATCATTCCAGGAACGTTGGAGAGGTGCCGACTGGATGAGCTGGAGGATCTGTGTAGGAGCAGGGATGAAGAAATGGAGTCGGAGAGTGCGGCGTTAGACTCACGCATCCGCTGGTACTTGGAAAGCGCAGCCGTGGTGCGACGCATGGAAGCGTCCCTGGATGCAGAGTCGGTGCGATTCAAGCTCTTCAGATCCTTCTTCTGCTCCAGGAGTTTAAGGAAATCCGAGATGTTCTCCTCGTCGGTTTGCACAGAACCCGAGCTCCCACCCTCCAGACGCTGCGCAGAAGATGATGCGCTGCCCTTTCCGCTACTGTTGTCATCCTCGACCTTGCTGGAAGCGCCGCCATATGAAAACCGGTTGCGACGGTTGCCGAAGCTACTGCTGTAGCGGGAAATTGGAGCAGGTTTGGGCGAGCTCGAGGCAGAAGAAGACATGGCTGTCTCGTTCGGAAGCGAATGTCCCGAGGGGTTCCTAAGCGCAGCCTGGGGAAGTGTGTTCAGAGAGCTCCTATTCCGAGTGTGGCCCGGCTGCGTCTGGCCAGATGGCGTCTTGCCGAGAGACGTTCCGGGAGATTGGAAACCGGGTACGGGAGATGAGGACAATGAACCTGCCTTGAATGGATTTGTTGGTTGGAACGAGACAGAAGTTCTCCTTGGGGAAGCTGGGCTAGCATCAACACCACGCAAAGAAGACTTAGACCCGGTTGCGATACGATGATTGGGCGGGATCTTCTGAGGCGGCGATTCAGGTGGCGAGCCCATGTCTTTCGCGTTCCGCAAAGCTGAGATAGGACTTGTTCCACTAGCCGGCCCGACCTGGTGGAACGTCGACAAGCTCCCGTAAGCCTCGCCACGACCTAGTCTCTCCGGCTGGTTGTTTCTATTTGTGGGCAAAGATCCAGGTACACGGCCTGCCTCACGCTCGGCAAACGAAGGCGAGAGCGAATAATCATCCATTCCCATAAAATGCGAACTGAGGACGGATTCAGACTTCTCCACGCGGAACTCAGTGTTGCTCCGGTACTGGACTTGGACGCTCAACAGACCAATGGGCGACTTGACGGGATCAAACTGGTGCGTTTGCGCCACAGACTCAGCAGCCGGGTACAGCGTGAGGTCCAGCGTGTCTCGTCTCGGGCTCTTGAACATGCCGTTTGAAATGCGATATCTCAATGGCAACGAAGGCTGAGTCACAGGCTGCTTGGCAATATGCCTGTAGTACTTCCACGCAGGCAGAAACCTGGTGTAGGTATACAGCGAGCGGAACAGAGCGATTCCGTTCTTGTAGACATTCGGCAGGATCATTCTGATGCTCTCAGGGTCCATTTTCTGATTCTCAGTGACCTCGATTGTCCAGCGTTCCAGGATAACCTGGGTGGGTCTGCCAGAGCGACTGGACGGTCGGGTGGTCGCGGGAGTAGATGCGTTCAAAGCCTCAGCAACATCCCAGAGCTTTCCATGCTCATCCACAATGGCCAGAGCCTCGCCGTCTGTAAGGTCCTTTGTATCCAGGTATATTTCTATGCAGAGAGGAGGCGGCGCGCTGTTCACGAGGTCTGTAGTCGTCCATTCGCGCAGGTCTTCGTCATAGACATTCGTTTCGTCGAGCAAGAGACTAAACTGTAGCAGAGATGTTATCATGCCAATCTAACGGAAATGCAGAAAAAACGACAAAACATGTGTGGAACGGTAGGAGATGAGCTGACGTACCCATTTGCTCTGGCGAAGCTCACCCCTGGCGTTGAAGACCTGGGGAAGCTGGGTTCTCGCAGACAGGACCGTAAGCGTTGCCTTTTTGAAGAATTGCTACACAGCCTCGTTAGCCAAGCAAATGAAGTCGTGTAACCTGTGAAACGCACCATGATGACCTGGTTGAGCTTCTTTATTGTGCGCTCCTCCTCCGTCTCTCCGTAGTAGTCGGGCTCACCGCCATCGCTGGCCTTCTCAATGTAGTCGGAGCCGCCGTCGCTGCGCGCCGTCGCATACGACGTGGCAGTGGAAGTCGACTCGGAGCGGATATGAGCCATTTCTCTCGGGTTGTTCGTTCTGGTAGGGTTGGTGCGCGGCGAGTTTGCCGACGAGGCGGCTCGGGGGGACGGTCGAGGGTGTTGGTGCATGATGGCAGCGGCGGGCCAAGGCGAGCTTCGCAAGTGATGGAGATGGAGATGCAAGGCGATACGAAGCTGGGACAGAGTGCGGTGTCTACGGGAAGTGTGCGAAATGGGATTCTTGGGGCGAAGCCATCACGGGAGGGCGCAGTCAGAGCTGTAGGAACGGCGAGGTGCCAACGACGGGCCCGCGGCGGGGACTGAGGGGATTTTCGTAGGCTCCAGGATTGCAGCGGCGACGAGGGCGGGGAGGGCGCTCAGGCAGCCATGGTGGTCGTGGTGGGCGCGGGCGGTGCGAGGATGCCTCAGGCGGCGAGATCAGGCGGCGGCGGAGGTCGCAGCGCGCTCTGGCGGGCGAGAGCGCAGCAGAAAAGAGCGGGCTCAGCGCAGGTCGGCGGGCGGGAGAGCGCAGGGGAGGCGGGCTGAGGACGGCGGCGGTGGGAGGGCGAGTCAAGCGTCGTCAAGGTGCACTTGCAAGCTCCATGTGACTGGTGCGAGTGACGCTGATGACTGGGCGGCGGGCTAGGGCAGCAGGACGCGGGACGGGGCGCGGCTGGGGGTGGGCGGCGCGGAAATTGGAGGGCGAGAGGGAGCGCGCAGAGGCCGGCGGGAGAGAGAGGAGAGGGAGAGACGTGCGGGCGGTCGGGGCGTGTACGCTGGCGTGGAGGTGTACGAGCAGCAACGGTCTGGGGGAGCTCGCGGGCGATCCGCCGAGCGACGACGGCGCGCTAAGCCGCTAAGTCCGCGGCGCTGCAGGCCTGTGGGGCAAGACACAGGGCGACGACTCACCTGCACCGCGAGCGCGCGCTGCCAACCACGCGGCGCGAACGCTGGATGCGGCCTGCGATGCGCGCCGCTGCCGTCGCTCTCCCGCCGCGGCCGCGAACACCTGAGGCGATCGTGGCGGCCAGCGCTGCGGCCGCGCGTGTACCAGGTACCGCCGAAACCGCCCCGAGCACCGGTCAGCCGCCCGCCAGCCGCCGCCGTCGTCGTGACTTGGTCTCGTGCTGCCGCCGTTGCCGTGCCAGCCATTGGCCGCCGCCGCTCAACACCACCGCCGCCGCTTATCGCCTCCTTATCGCGCCAGCATCGACCTGCCCGGTCTGCGCCCCCATTGGCCTGGCCCAGTTCCTGCAGCCGCCAGCGCTCACCGCCTGCGAAGGCGTCAGCGCTGGCTCCGACGATGCCACGCCGCGGCGCTGGCTGCGGTGCCATCCAGCACGGCGCTAATGGCCACACCTCGTGCAGCTGCATGCCCGTTGCAGCGCCCGCAGTGCGCGCGAGGTAGCGCCGGTCTCTCCCAGCAGTGGAAGCAGCGAACGTGTATGACGCTATCCGACGCTTACGGGCTGGGGAACCGTGGCCCGCATCCAGGCCACTAGCCTTACAGAATGCCCTCGCCGCCGTGACGACACGACTGGACAAGGCTGGGGGCGAAGCTCTCATCCGCGTGAGATCACACTTCCACGTCCGGGCTAATGCTCCAGCTCCCCACACACGGCCCCTGCAGGGTGCTGTTGCAATGCTGTGCGAAGCAGCGGCGCCGTTGCTGCTAATCGGCGTCGGGCCCACGAGCCGAGCGATGCGGGCCGCCAGGGTCCAACCTGTCCAGTCTTCACCCGCGTCACACTGAAACCCCGGCGCCCTTCCTCCAGCCACGAGAGTCGCCTATGCCGCCAATCCACGCGCACCGCCAATCTCCCGCCCATCTCGCCGTTCATTCCGATCTCATCGCAAGTCCGACCCAAAAATGGAAGCTGACTTTATCCGCCATCTCCCCAAGCTGGAGCTGCACGTCCACGTCGAAGGGACCTTGACTCCGGAACTTCGATGGCAGCTGGCCAAGAAGAACGACGTCCCCTTGCCCTACGACTCGCTGAACGCTCTGCTCGGCAGCTACAAGACCATGTACAATCATCGCAAGGAGCTTCATGGCGACAATGGCCTGCCCACCTTCCTCGAAGCATACTACGGCGGCATGGAGGTGCTCCGCACAGAGCACGACTTTTACGAGCTTGCCATGCAATATTTCCGGAAGGCTGCATCCATGAACGTGCGCTACGCCGAACCCTTCTTCGACATCCAAGCTCACACGAGACGCGGCGTTCCCGTACCAGCAGTCATGGACGGCCTGAGGCGGGCCAAGCACGATGCAGCCAGCCAACTTCAAGTCCACTGCTGCTGGATCCTCTGCTTTCTGCGGGACATGAGCCCAGAATCAGCTATGGAAGCATACGAAGCCTGTCTACCTTACAGGGGCTCGGTCTTCTGCGGAATCGGGCTTGATAGCAACGAATACAACCGGCCGCCGACGCTGTTCGATGCGCTGTTTCAGAGGGCAAGGGCGGACGGTCTCAAAATCACAAGCCACTGCGACGTTGGCCAGAAGGACACTCATGCACACATCAACCAGGTCGCAAACCGCATTGCAGGGTACGGCGCCGATAGGATCGACCACGGCTTGAATGCCGCCGAAAGGCCGGAGCTCATCGAACTGATCAAGCAGAGAGATCTTGGTATGACGCTATGCCCGCATGCTTATCATCGCCGCAATCCAACCGAGTACGTCTTCCCTCTGGTGCGGAAGCTTTTCGATGCCGGCATCAAGATCACGGTCAATTCCGATGACCCAGCCTACATGCACAACATGTGGGTGGAGGATAATTTACGTCTGGTGCAGAAGCACTGCGCGTTTTCCCGGAGAGAACTCATCCAACTGCAAGTAAATGCAATCAGCATAGCTTGGTGCGATGAAGAGCTCAAAGCGTGTTTATATGACGAAGTTGCCAAGTTCGCTGCACATTGGGATAGACCTGATGCCATTGTCGGGGATCCAAAATGAAGACAATGCGTACGAAGTTGGAGCGCTCATCTATATGTCAAGAGCGTACTCAATACCGGACTCTCAGATGAATGCTTCAACTCCCCACATACGAGGCCCTCCAGCCTTGCTATGCAAACCGACCCTATAGAGTCGAGATCTCCAAGCTCGTCAATAGAAAGGCACACTTAACGTCACCCATCCGACCAGAGCATAATTCCACAAGCTTTTATGACGTCGGTTCTATGGCCAGCAAGAAAAATTCAGGCTCTATAGTATGTACTCTAAAAGCGGACCGGCCCGATCAGTCAGCCAACTTGCAAAGTCAAAGCAGTAGCCGTCAAGTTTTACGCTTGTCGACTGGCCAATCGGGGCCTGTGGGCTCCAAGGTAGAATAGACTTTCAAAAGCCTGCTCATGCAGACGACAAGTTTTCGTGCGAATATCATTCCACCACCTCCCACCTCGAACTCATCCCCAGACTATCTCTTACTATCAGCGAACACGCCGCTTTGATTGGCTGTGCAACGCCAAATAGCCGACTGCCGACCATCGGGTCATGCGCACCCATGCCGATCAACTGCACATACCTCTGATAGCGATAAACAACCACACGCGACAAAAGCCTATACAAAGGCCTGGCGCCATGCCTTCGGCGCGTTCGCCGGTGTCTCTTGAGACAGCGTGTGCGACTCCAACGAACCAGCGGTCCCCTGCGCCCGCCGCAGCGTCTCCAACAGGATCGAGCGTATCGATCGATGCCTTGGACAGCCACTCACACGTGCCGCCTCTCGATTTGACAACTCCGCTCTTGGACGGAAGGTTTTCCGACGATATGGCCGACAAGGACACTGCCATTGCGGCTACTGCGAGCGAGGATGGATCCGTGCAGGAGAGCCAGAGCGTTCTCGACTCTGCTGCGGCGAAGCGTGTATTGCGGAAGATCGATCTGCGGCTAATACCGCTGCTTTTCGTTACCTACAACCTGAATTTCATGGACAAGACTATATTATCCAGCGCATCAGTTTTCGGGTTGAAAGATTCAACGGTATGGAAGGAGACTGCATTCTGTTCGGCTCATGTGCTAATACGCTGCAGAATCTGCATGGTACTCAGTATAGCTGGGTATCTTCGGTAAGTTACCTGGAGAGGGCACACTGGCTATATGATGATCTCTAACTTATTTGTAGGTCTTCTACTTTGGTTATCTCTTTTGGTCCTACCCGACATCCCTCCTGATTCAGCGTCTGCCTATCGGCAAGTACGTTGCAATCAACACGTTCTTCTGGGGCACCGTGGTAGCCCTCACCGCTGCCTGCACCAACTACGGCGGCCTCATCACCGTGCGCTTCCTCCTCGGCGTCGCCGAAGCCACCATCTCCCCAGCCTTCCTGTACATTACCTCCTCCTGGTACACCCGCAGCGAGATCCCCACCCGCGTCGGCATCTGGTTCGCCGGCAACTCGCTGGGCGGCGTCTTCGCCAGCTTCATTGCCTACGGCCTAGGACACGTCGAGCACCCCCTAGAACCCTGGCAATGGCTCTTCATCGTCCTCGGCGTCGCGACCTTCCTCTGGGGCATCCCCCTCCTCCTCTTCCTTCCGGACTCCATCTCCTCCGCCCGCTTCCTCACGCCCGACGAAAGGCGCTGCGCCGAGCAACGCGTCGTCCTCGCCGGCACCGGCAAGACCAAGCACGCCTGGAAGTCCGAGCAGCTGCTCGAGTGCCTCGC
The DNA here is from genome assembly GCA_037356075.1 of Neofusicoccum sp. Z40. Taxonomy (NCBI): domain Eukaryota; kingdom Fungi; phylum Ascomycota; class Dothideomycetes; order Botryosphaeriales; family Botryosphaeriaceae; genus Neofusicoccum; species Neofusicoccum sp. Z40. The sequence continues at coordinate 119,952 of JBAWJV010000009.1, forward strand.
GGACCCAAAAACCTACTTCTTCTTCACCATCTCGCTACTAACACAGATCCCAAACGGCGGCACGCAAAACTTCGGCAACCTCGTGCTGAAGGGCTTCGGGTTCACGTCGCTGGAAACAACGCTCGTCACGCTGCCCTCCTCCTTCATCGCCTTCTTCACGATCATGGGGACGGGGCGGCTGGCCGGCCGCTTCGCCAATATCGCCACTTACTTGATCGTCGCGGTCGTGGCTTTCCCAGTCATCGGCTCCGCCATCATCTACTCCACCGCGCCCTCTCGCGGCGTCAAACTGTTCGCCTACTACCTCCTATCCACCGGCCCCGGCGCCATTCCACTGGCCATGTCGCTGGTAGGCGTGAACTACAAGGGCAGCACCAAGAAGATGAGCATGACGGCTATCCTGTTTGCTGCGTACTGCGCGGGGAATATCGCAGGGCCGCAGTTCTTTGTTGAGAGGGAGGCTCCGCATTATCCGACGGCGTTCAGGGCCATTTTGATTTGCTATGCGTTGGTTGTGGTGGCGGCGATGGGGCTGCGAGCGTACCTGACGTGGGAGAATCGGAGGAGGGATCGGAGGGAGGGGGTTGTGAAGGGGGATGGTGGCGCGGGGGTGCTGGGGGCAGAAGAAGTGGGGGATGATGAGTTGACGGATTGGAAGACGAAGGGTTTTAGGTATAGGATGTGAGGGGATGAAGATTGAAGTCTGGTGGGAGGTGATGATGTAGAAAATAAAGGGGGTTTAGAATGGTACATTCGAAGGGAAAGAGGTAGGGGAAACAGTATGTATGGCCGACAACGATTCCCCAGCACCAGGGTCTATCTGGCTGCGAACACTCAAAGCTGTCTACCACAGTTCCGAAGACATATGAACGACAGAATCACTGCACCGCGGGGCATGATGTTCAACGGCTCAACTTGAAGGGAGGTATTTACTATCGTGTGCTGCTCTTGTCCGAATAGTCAGTATGTACTCGACCCTTGGCACGTCATTACACGAAGCTCCCAGCACACTGGGGCCTCCAGCGTCCGATGGCTAGAAAAAACAACGGACCGCAGCGCCGCTAGTCCAAAAACGGCCTCCACCACGTCGACAAGGTCTGGCATTCGCCCGACTAAACCCAACCAACAGAAAAGGTACGTATCGCACACACTGTCAGACGGCCCGCCATTCCTGCCTGCATGCCTTCTCCAGGCAAACGAGTGAGGCGGACAGGGTTGTGCAGCGGTCAGGCCAAGCTGGTTGAATGCGGCGTGGCTTGACGGGAAAACGCGGGGTTGACTTGGCACTTTGCGGCGGTCTTTGCTGTGCCTTCTCCGCGCCGACCACATTCCTTCAGAGCTTATCTGACAGCATTACATTGCTTCTGGACTGCTTATACCTCCTCGTATTAGTTCATAGTCCAGACTCCAATAGCCTAGAGGATCTCAACCCGTTCGAAGAGGCCCTGGTATTCCTTCTGTTTCAGCCTATCGCTTTTCTTCCTCTAGCCTTGGTCGTTGCACAACAGACGGACTTGCTCCACCGGATCACGCGTCCGGTACAGGGGGCTGTTGCAGCCGACAGCTAGCTTGAAATGTTCTCAACAAGCAGAACTGCATGGAAAGTTGGAGCATTCATACAGACGGGTTTCACCTATATTCCAAAGCACTTCCTTATTCATAAATAATTCGGCCCTTGACGAACAAGCTGAACCCAGACCTGACCAGTACTATTGAGAGGCTCATGTTCTCCGCCCTAACCGTCGGCTGCAATGCCCGTCTGTAACAATGCGGCGTTCTGCCTTCTTCCATCCATTCGCTGGACCACCCTTCCCAATGCAGCAATGCCTTGCCTTGGCTTCCGCTCTTGGCTTCGTAACCCTCGACAAAGCCAAGCCCTCCGATCATGACCTTTCTCCGCAAAACACCCACACTAAACCCAGTCTCCGGGTCATTGTTTACACCAAGCGCCGTCTTGGCCATGCCGTTGGCACGGGATCCGATGCGCCGGGTCCCGAATGACGGATAAAATGCGACACGCAGAGATATATGAAGTTGTTCCGAGCCATGAGAGACGGCAGTGACGACCGATCTTCTCGTGCTCTCGTCTCCAAACGAGTTTTATTTGTCAACTTTCCCCTTTCGGTGGTCGTCCGCGCTTGAAACAACGCAGCAATAATGGGCATCGTGTCCCACGGCGATGGGGCGGCGGATCCCATCCTCCAGCGCATGGCGGATGAGGATAAGACGCCCTGGTACAAGAAGCCCAATCTACGTCTCCTCTACTTTCTGCTTTTCCCGACGTGCATGGGCGTGGAGATGACGTCCGGCTTCGATTCCCAGATGATCAATGCGGTCCAGCTGGTCGATCCGTGGAAAGAATGTGAGGGCTTACTCGTTTCGTTTCATCCTCCGAGAGGCATTGAGTATCTCGCTAACTCCGAGTGCAGACTTCAACCACCCACAGGGCTCGCTGAAGGGCATCATCGCCGCGATATACTCTCTTGGCGCCATCTGTGCTCTCCCGTTCATCCCGTTGATCAACGATCGTTTCGGACGGAGATGGTGCGTCTTCTTCGGATCCTGCGTCATGATTGTGGGGGCATTCCTGCAGGGCTTCTCGAACGGAGGTAAGCATCGTCGACCCGAGATCCAAGTCGAGCATCTTCAACCACGTCCACCGCAATACCGCATCCTCCCTAACCTTGGCAGTCCCAATGTACCTCGTCGCCCGCTGGATGCTCGGCTTCGGCATCCCGTTCTGCATCGTCGCCGCCTCCTCCCTCATGGGCGAGCTCGGCTACCCCAAAGAACGACCAATCCTCACCTCCATGTTCAACGCCTGCTGGTTCATCGGCTCCATCCTCGCCGCAGGAATCACCTTCGGCACTCAAGTCATCGAATCAAACTGGTCATGGCGGATCCCCTCCCTACTACAAGCCATCCCATCCACCCTGCAAGTAGCCTTCATCTTGTGCGTCCCCTCCCCTCCAGACAACAACCACAGCATCCCCCAAAACTGACTCACACCCAGCTTCATCCCCGAAAGCCCCCGCTTCCTCATCAGCCGCGACCGCCACACCGAAGCCCTCGCCATCCTCACAAAATACCACTCCGAAGGCGACAACGGCGCCGACTTCGCCCGCGCCGAGATGGCACAGATCCAAAGCACGATCAAGCTCGAGCTCGAGCACAGCCAGCAGAGCTGGCTGGACCTGGTCCGGACGGCGGGGATGCGGCGACGCGTGGTGATCGGGTCGCTGCTGGGGCTGTTCACGCAGTGGAGCGGCAACACGCTGATCAGCTACTATCTGGACGACCTGCTGTCGATGATGGGGTACACGGATCCGAACTTCAAGGGGAAGCTGAATGTTGGGATTACGTGTTGGAATTTTGTGAATGGGATGGCGATTGCGTTGCTGGTGGGGCGGTTCCGGAGAAGGAGGATGTATTTGACGTGTACGGTTTCGTTGTTGTGCGTGTATGTTGGGTGGACGATCTCGATGGAGCGGTTCTTGACGACGCAGGCGGTGGCGGCGGCGAGGCTGACTATCTTCTTTATCTTTGCGTATTCGCCGGCGTATAATATTGGGTACAATGCGCTGACGTATACGTATCTGGTGGAGTTGTTCCCGTATGCGCAGCGCGCCAGGGGGTTGGCGGTGTTCCAGTTTTTCGGTAGGGGCGCGGGGTTCTTCACGACGTTTGTGAATCCCATTGGGTTGGAGCGCATCGAGTGGCGGTGGTTGCTGACGTATTGCTGCTGGATTGCGTTTGAGATTGTGGTCGTGTTCTTCTTGTTTCCGGAGACCAGCGGTAGGACGCTGGAGGAGTTGACTTTCTGTAAGTCTTGGCCTGTTGGCAAGTTGACGTGGCGCTAATAAGACACAGTGTTTGAGGACAAGCAGCTTGCAGACGAGGCAACGGCGGCTGTGGAGAAGCAGATCCATCACGAGGATAACGGACTTGAGACAAAGACCGGGACAGTCAGCCATGTCGAGACCGTTCGGTCGGCGTAAGCACGTGGGGGAATGCCGGGCCCCAGGCAGTGCTCGTAGGTAGCCCCTAAGTTTGTCATGAGTAGCACTTGGAGGAGTGTCTTGTGCGTACGGTGTTCAAGTTCTCATCCAGACGTATACGCCTTAGTCTACTTTTACGTCAGGACCAGTGCTTCAACTCCGTATGCACACCTACATCAAAAGCTGCTCATGACCAAGGTCCTCACTCTGGTAGACCGCCAGGAAGAATTGCCCCGACCTCAGGCGGCCAGACCCTCGTTCATCTGGTAACGTTGAAGTATTGCTTCGTATGTAGCTTCTTCGCCGCGGACAATGGTATCTCGATTATGAAAGCCAAAAACCACGCACCTAGTCAAACACGACCTTCTTACCCTGAAACTGCACATTACCCAACTTCGCCTTTTCCTTCGCCTTCTTCGCCGCCTCCCAACTGGGATGCAAGCTACCCTGGTCATCCCTATGCGCCTTCTTCTTCCCAAGCTCCACAGCATTAGCATCCGTACCCTTCGGACCAGCGCCATTCCGGTTTCCTCCCCTGCCGCCAAAGTTACCCTTTCCGAACTTCCCTTTGCCTCTGGCTCCAGCACCGTCGACGGCACCCCTCCTCGCGTCCCACCCTGAACTCCGATCGTTCTTGTCCTTGTCTTTTTGCGTCTTCAAGTGCTTCGCCTCTTTTCCGTACTTCTTCTCCCACAGCTGCTGTCTTGCGCGCTGGCCACGACGATTCTTTCTCGGGGGTGCGATTTGGTCATCCAAGTCCTCAGGCTCAGACTCCGAGCCGCTGATGTAGCCGACAGCCGAGAGCGAAGGGAGGAATGTCGATTTATTGGTGACAATCGGCGCCTTCTCTTTCGCTTTAGCTTTGCGTGGCGGTTCCGGAGATTCGGATGCAGAGAACGTGGGCTCTGGCGAGGGCGACGGAGAAGCTTCGCGGGAAGACGGAGGCGTGAAGGAGAGATCCCGGACAGGCACGTAAGGCCGCTTGGGCGCGTCCGAGCCACCATCGTCCTCAGACTCCGAGTCCGACGACCCAGCGATGCGGTCGGAGAAGCCAGCAAATTCCTCGCTGTCCCAGTCTTGCTCGTCCCCGCCGACGTCGTCGTCCCCGGAGTCCTCCTCACCGCTGCTCTCACCCGTCTCTTCCTGTGCCGCCGCAGCTGCGCCTTTCGACTTCTGCCCGACGACAGAGCTCTTTCCCCGTGTCTCTTCATCCCCGCCATCCGCCTTCGCCTTCTTCATCTTCGGCCCCTTCACCTCGTCCAGCCCCAGAATACTCCGTATATCCCCCAGCACCGCATTCATAGCCTCCTTCGTCGGATTCGCATTAAACAACCTCGCCTGCACATTCATAGTCGCCGCATCCGGCTGCTGCACCCTCTCCGGAACCCGCACCCAAGGCGGCAGCGCCGGATGCTGCGCAATCGACTTGATCCTGAGCAACGTCTTATAAAGATGCGTCTCGGCCACAACATGATAATCGAGTTTCTGCCAACAAACACGCGCGTCAGCCCCCGTCCCCCACCCCCACTCAACTCACTCACCTTCAACGCCTCAATCTCCCCCTCAATCCTCTCCACCGCCTCCTTCGCCCCCTCCTTCTCACCAGCAGCCGTCTTCTTCCGTCTGCTCAGCTTCTGCCTCTCGAACCCGCGCGCCACTTTCAGCGCCTTGTTCAGCGCCTTTTTGCCCTGTTCGATCTTTGGCGGCAGCTGTTTGAGTTGCTTGGCCGTGGCGCGGTCGGTGGTGGTGGTGGTGAGCTGTTCGCTCTCGGAGCGCTTGCGCTTTGGCATGGCGGTCGGGCGGGTGTGCGCGTGAGTGCGCGGCGGCGGGCGTGGTCGCGCTGGAGGGGTGGGAAGGAAAGGGTGTTTGGGTCGGCGGGTGAGAGCTAGCTAGTAGGTTGCGCGCGGAGGAGGAGGTGGTGGAGGAAGAGGGGGAGGAGGAGGTGGTGGTGGTGGTGGTGCGGGAAAGTTTTGGATTGGCGCGAGTCGGGGCGAGGGTCTCGGAGAAAGGCGCATGACTCATGGGAAAAATGATGAGCGGCCGTCTGGGTGCTGATAGGTACGTTGGGTAAAGCTAGCATCCGAACTCAACGCCGCACGGGAAGAAGCGGCCACGAACACACGAAGATGCATGCTCATACAATCCCGGTGAAAGCTCAGATTTCTGCCTGGATATGTAATGTACCGTGCAGACTTGCATCGGACACGCGCGAGTCACATCCCCCTAGTTTGACCCATAATCAACGAGCACTCGGTCTCAACACACATTCGCCATCCCGTATGCAATCTCATTGCCGAAGAGGTCCTATACTACACAAGCAGAGAGTAATTGAAACCCATCCGCAATCCATCCACCACCACCGCTCCTCCAAATCCCAAGCCCAACCCCGTCCGCCAAACACACACGAATACGAAATCCACTTTTCCCTCGCTTCATTAATACTCCACATCACTGCATTACGCCGTTCTCGCAGAACTCGCCAGCCAAGAACACCATTGTAAGGGAAGCGACCGGAAATTCGCGATGTGAAATCCACCAGCTAAAGTCGACGAAACCGAAAGAAGCAAAGCTTCAAAGCAGGAAGGCAGGAGATAGGATGGCAGAGCTCGGAGGAGAATATCGTAAGCCTGCCGACTCTCTCTGCATCAGCATAACGCCATACTAGAGATTCAATGCTGCTGTTGCTGCTGACTCAACACCTGCGCCAGCACTGTCAAATAGCCATCCCTAACCAAGCTTGCCGGATTGAAGTGCAGACTCTGGTTGAGTGCAGCTGCAGCTGTCGCAGCGGCTGCCGCCGCAGCAGCAGCGTTGCTGATGTCGTCCTTGGGCGGGTCGGCATTGCCACTACTCCCCGGCCTGTTCTCAGAAGCCTTCGAGCCAGAGTCTCTACGTTCCCCAACGGCTGCTTCCGCGAGGTGTTCAAGCATGGTTGAAGAGCCTCCGTTTGACTCGTTGACAGATGAACGCTTCTTCGAAACGTACTCCCGGATGCTAGCATCCCAACCGAAGTCTCCCTCAAGCTTGTTGCGAGTAAGAATGCTTTCGAGTTCTCCCAGGAGTCGCAGCGCCTCTTCTCGGACATCATCCTTCTCGGCTAGCTCACCTAGCGTAAGTGCGGCAAGAGCGGCGAAGTGGTGATAAGGAGAGGTGACGAGGACTGAATGTCTCTGAAGATGTGTGACGATCGCGGCAGCATCGTGCAGAATGTCAGCAGGCTCTGACCAAGGGGTGAACCGAACGATCAGGAGATGGACGTGGAAGTAAGCGAGAAGAATCAACGGGTGGGGGTCAGCAGGAAGAGTCTCAGAGAACCTTTCCAGTTGACCAAGGAAGGCAGTCTTCGTCAGCTTCAATACAACACTGTTAGGGTCGAATAAAGCCATGATGTCGTTGTTCATCGGAGGCGCGTCTGCGATCGTCTTGTGATAATCCGGGAGCATCGCGAGCACCTTGCAAAGACGGGCCAGAGAGTAAGTCACCGAGCCGAAGAGGTTCTCATCATCGCCGGTGAGATGACTGCGTTCGGCGACGACACTAGGCCTGCTCCCGGTGCCGACAGCATGAAGCTGATCCTGAATGAACAGGATCCAGAAGATGCGTCGGCCAAAAGATTCGTCGTTGTCCGGGCTGATCTCCTGGCCTCTCTGTCTGTATATCAGTGCGTCAAATCTCAAGTCAGCCGCGAGCCTCGAAGCCTGGGCGATGCACATGTTCTTCAAAGAACCAGCTTGGGCATCGTGGAGAGCAGCTCCCTGAGGGCCTGCAGAGCTGTGCGCGTCGGACTCAATGGTGAGAAGTAAGAAGCTCATGGTAAGAATGATGCCGGCGGGTTTGGGCAAAACAGTACCGACTTGCGAAGTCAGCAGCTGATACGCTTTGTAGCAGCGTTCTTGATGATTTGGTTCCAGTGCAAGGTTGGAAGATGGCCAGGCCCGGACAGCGCAGTCAAGGGCGGCGGTGAAACCGTCGCGGAGCTTCGTGTCGCAATTTGCCAGTCGTCCTTTGAGATTCCTCAAATCGAAAGGCAGCACCGGGTACGTGTCCTGAATAACGCGATAGTACCTTAAGCGAAAAGATTAGCTTAACGTGCCCGCAAATCTCGTGTTAGCTGAGACCTACTCGTTCACCGCAACATCAGCGCTCTGGCTGAACTCGAAGAAAGCAGCAGCGGGGTCATTCTCGTATCCCGTGGCGAACGCATCCCGGCGATCCCAGGATTGTTGAGCACCATTAGGCGGTTGGGACAAGGACGTTCTAAACTGGTCGCTGGGACCTTCAGACATTGAGTGAGTCCTCTTACGGCCATTGCCATATTGTGCGGCTGGAGAAGCGGAAAAGTCTGGCAAGCCTGCCATACCTTGCTCGCCCATGGACTGGAGATAATTCTGCAGGTCGGGGACCTGCTGTTGGTGTCCGTTCTGTGGTGAATGGCCAAGCTGCTGCTGTTGTTCGTATTCGAGCCTGCTCAGACGATCGGCTAGTTCTTTGATATAACTGAGGACCTGTCAGAAAGCTGCGGACATAATTTTCCAGAGCAGCAGTATACGATACCCTTTGCTTGGGCCTCTCTTCATCGGCTGCCGACTAAACTGACAGCGCGCCCCAGTGCGCTTGCAACTTGTGCAAGCCTCCGGACCATTTTCGGAAGTCGCGTCACAACGGATCTAGACCTGGTCAGGCTCGTCGCGCCTACCATGGAGTGTAGAGAGCGCAGAAAAATATGTCTCACCTTCTTCCTCCGGCACTCGTCGCAGGCGCGAGAGACCTTGGATCTTTTTCTCTGGTTGCTATCCTGCTGGCTGTAGTGGGGGTCCTGCGCCATGTTCATGGCGTTCTGCGCCATCTGCTGCGGGGTAGAGGGCTGCTGGATAGGCGTGTGGACCTGTCCCACGTGGTGCGCCATTGGCAGGCCATGCTGCTGCTGGTTCTGGGCCGCGCCCATGGGGGCCTCGGCGGCGCGTGTCAACTGGGCGGCGAGCTCCTGCTGGAGGGTCTGCTCGTGCTGGAGCGACAGGTGGGGGTCGACGGCGCTCGACGCCTCGGGCGGCGACATGTTGCCGTTCGGATGGGCGTAGAGGCCGGCGGCGCCAGCGGCCATTTGCGCGGCGTTGGGCGACGGGTACGACTGTGACTCCGACATGTTTGCCGGTGGGTGCCGGGCGATGCGCACGCGTCGAGCAGGCGGGCGATTGATGGAGGCGGCGCTTTGATACGCGTGGACGGCGGTTGGCGGGTTGTGGCAGGTGGAGGTCGTCGACCGAGTCGCGTTTTGGTTTGCGCGAGCGCAGGCTTATGTAATGGCGCTAGCCGAACAGGCAGCTCTGAGGGGCACGCAATGGTGCGCGGCGACGCGCTGGAACGGCATGGTCGACACGAAAACACGTTCTGGCATTCGCAAAGCAGCTTGCATCCACGGAGGTCAACGCGAGATGTTGGCTGACGCGCCGGGTCGGAGCGCGAGTTCTTCCTCGTCGGATGCGTAGACGGAGCGGGCGGAGAATAGTTCTGCAGAGCCACCTCACGGGCGCCCAGCGGCCCCAAGCCAGCCGCCGAAACGCCAGCCTGCGCGGTGCGAGTCGCAAGCTTTGTCTGCTGCGCCTGGCCGGCTGCGCGGTGCCCGCCCCATGCCGCTGGAGCCTGTAGCCGTCGCGCGGGCGACGCCAGCCGTGGCCATCGCAAACTGCGGCATTCCATCTGCGCTGCTGTCCCAGGTCCCACCGGCGGGCACAGCTCGCCGGGGAGCCGTGTCGGTGTGGACGCCTGCTAACTAAGCTGCCTGCCGTGCCTGCATCGAGGCACGAAGGCTGCCTGCAGGATCTCGCGAGGCAAGGAGATTTCACCAAAAATAGGCAAAGAACAGAGCCGTGTCATCGCGGATCTGCGAGCAGCGCGGCCTCGACGCTGCCAGGAGGATTGTTGCGTCGCCGCGTGCGCCCAGGGGCTCTGGAGCGCGGCGTCCTCGTGCCTGGGTGCATTTGGCATACAGCGCGGCGGCGGACGAGCACACAGCGCGGGTGTAGCAGAGCACAGGGGCATCTGGTTCCTGAGCGGGCTCATGGGCTCGGATCTGTCGCGCGCGCCTGGTGCGACCGGACAGGCCAGTAGTTTGCACCTGCTCGTGCCCCGGCAGGCGTGGGCGGGTCGCGCGGGCAGCGCTGATCCACGACTTGGCAACCGTCGAGGCACGGCCAGATCGATAGCGCCAGCGCCGGCCAGCGCAGACGCTCGATCTGCGGGACGCGGTCCCTTGTCGGGCGACGCCGGCGGGCGCGGGGAGGCCAGCGGCCCTGCGTCGGGCGGCGCAGTGGTGGAAGCGTGTGGACGCAGCGACGCCGCCCACCAGCCGCGCGCGCGTGATCGCCGGCTGCGCACGTCCGGGAGAGGAAGGCGCACGCTTGCCGGCAGGGATCGCAGCGGGCGGCCGCTCGCGAACGGTGGCTGTGTTGGCCGCGCTGGACGCCGGCACGCGCGCTGCTCGCTCGCTCTGCGCCTGCGGGGCGGCGGCCGGCAGGGAGCGCGTCGCCGGGCTCAGGAGGCCGGCGGTCAGTCTGCCGGCGTGCCTGGGTTGCGATCGAGGCCGCAGAAAGCAACGGCGTGCGCAGTCGCGGTGACCGGGGCTTCGCACTGGCTCTGGCGCGCTGCTGCGGGAGTTGCTGGCGCCCGCTAGGCCTGTTGCGGCTGGCATTTTCACCAACTCCGCCCGCCCTCAAGTCGGCGCCTCCCCTCCCAAACCACCCATCCAGTCCATCGAGGAAAACCCTCCATCTCGACCTGTGCTGAAAGGCCCTACTCGTCCCCGAGTCGAACGCGTTACGGCCAGCGCCATCTGGTGCACGGCTCGGCCCCTCTCCCCTCTCTCCGCCCTGCTCTCTCCACTCCACCCGGCATTGCGGCGTTTCAACGGCCTCCCCAGCGACTCTCGCACGGCGTTTCGCTCCCTCCGTGCCTGATCTCCCTCCGCTTGCGCTGCTTCGATCGCTTGCCCCGTCGCGACACCGCCGCCGCCGTCGCCTCCGGCCCGCTGCTGTCGAGTCGCGTCGCCCCAGCCTCGACGCCGCTTGCTCGCCCTCCACCCTGTTTCCTCGCCCGCGATCGTAGAGAGCGTCAGCCAGACCGCCCGGCCTGTGCACATCACTCCAAGCATGCCTATTCTAAATGGCGAGAAATACGCTTGTGAATCGTGCATCAAGGGCCATCGTGTCAGCGGGTGCACGCACTCAGGTAAAACCCTCTGTCCTCCGCCGTGACGCCGTCAAGCGCCCTGTCGCCGCTCTCTTCACCTCGCGCAGCCTTTCGCCGCCCGCCGTATCGCCGTCCCGCATCCTGCTCGTCGCAGACGCAGCGAGCCCAGGCAAGCAGCATATCTTTCCTCGAACGCGACTCTAACAGCCACACAGATCGTCCGCTGAAGCACATCAACCCCAAGGGTCGCCCTGTCAAGCAATGCGAACACTGTCAGAAGGCTCGCAAGACCAAGTCTCACCACGCCCGCTGCGACTGTGGCACCAAGAAGGACAAGGCGAAGGCGGAAAAGGCTGCTGCTGCCAGTGCTAGCGAGGGCGAACACGATGCCCCGGTCATCCTCGAGACCGCTCTCAACCTCTCCGGCGCGCCCAACGGCCAGGGCTGTGCTTGCCACCAGGGCGAGAAGTGCCTCTGCGGCATGAAGAAGGATCTCGATCTCAAGCTCGACACCGGCTTTGCAAAGAACCCCCTCGTCACCAAGGCCAAACCACGGCTCACTACCGCTCACTCGGAGACGACACTAACGGTCTTTGCCAACGGACACCACAAACCCTGCCACCGGCTCAACAACTCTGCCCACACGTCCGGAGCCCCGTATCGGATACCGCGCCACCACACCACCCACGGTACCGTCCACCGCTCTCATGACAATCTGGCCGAGATGTACAGCCGTTCCATGGATCCCGCCCGTCGCTCGGTCGACAGCTTGAACCTAACCAATAACACGGCATTCGGCTATTTCACCCCGCAGACCACGGCTGAGAGCGTCCCAATGACCCCTCTTGCTGGAAGCCTGGAGAGTGATGCCCATATCTTTGATCCGACAAAATACGTCTACAACCAGCAGAGCGCCTTGAGCAAGATGGTTGGCGAGAACAATGAAGCTCATGGCTTGCCGATGTCGGAAAGCATGCCGGTGCACACGTATTCGTGGATGAACGGCATGTACGCAGCAGCCCCGCAGTACGGTGTGGAGAGCATATCCACATCTCCTACTGGCGATCTTACCCCGGACTTTGACTATAACATCCCTTCGGCTGCGGCAGACATGTCCTCTAACCCGTACCCCTGGTCCGCTGGCGATCTTCCCCTGGATCCGAACAAACTCTCCGACTCGCTCCAGCCTGTCTCCCACAGCGGTGATTCAAACCGCCAGAGCGTGCCCGGCATGACGACGTCGTCTTCGGGGGCGCAGTCCGAGGTCGGCGAGCCTGCTCTGTTCGGCGACATGGACTTGAACAAGATGCAGCAGGAGTCGTCGGTCAGTGATCAGCAGCTGATGAACGATCCCTTCCAAATGCGGGACCCCCAATCTTACCGCCTCAGCTCCGCATCGCTCAGCCAGCAGGATGTTCGCCAACAAATACCGACCTCAGTTCCGGCGAATGAGCCCCGCCAGAACTTGGATCTTGACTTTATGCAGGGCTCCCAAGGCAATACTCTCATGGGTCAGAACGCCGTCTTTGGCACCAGCTCTCTCGACAACCAGCCAGTGTTTCAAACCACGACGGCTGCTTCGTCGAATTTCTCCGACGCCACGTTCGCGACAGCCGACTTTAGCAGCACTATGAACGCTCCTCAGGGCGAGCTCGATGCCACGGCCACTGCGGATCCGACGGGGACGGACTGGTACAACATTCTTGGCACCGGCATGGGGGTCAATGCCTTCTCTGTGCCCATAGAACCGATGAACAGTCAGAACGCCGAGTTCCCCGGCTGGTTATAACATTATTGGACAAGCTGCCAGGCTGTCGGTGGTCCGTAGTCGTATTATTCTTGGCAGCTCGTCTCGCATGCGGCGTGCTAAGGTGGCTCGGATCGGAGGCCTCGCGGCGGGCTAACCGCGAGCACTGCTGTACGGCCGCCTTGGCAAGCTAATCAAATTCACCCACTATGCGAGATTGGCTGCGCAAGATTTGTGCGACATTTTCACATGGACGCCGCACGTCAACCAACACGGCCTGCCCCAGCGTTAAATTAGGTAGCTTTTGATTCGGCCTTTTTTCGTTTCGTTTTCTCGAGAGATATCCTTCACGACGCCATGACATATGACGCTGTAGATGCGATGATACCTATCCTTTGTTGGCCACTCTCGCCGTCCAATCGCTCCATCATCCATTTCTCAGCAAATCACAGCTCATCTCCGCAGTAGCGGAGACCAAAAGCCCTGCGCAAGCAAGCAGCAATGGCGAGACCGAAAAAAAAAGGGCAGCACGGCACAGACGCATCTTTCGGATCGCATACGGCAAGCATTCCTCACCTCGTTTTCTCCATGCGCGCAAACGAAATAGACTACTGTTGCTAGTTTGTCCCTTTTTGTTTCTGGTTTCCTCAATCTTCTTCGCTTCCTTTTTTTCCGCAATGCCGGTTTCAGTCGGAACACAACTGGGGTGGGGCGGCTGTTTTTTTACTTCTTCAGTTGTCACCAACTCACATGGCAACACACATGCCTTGCGCGCGCGGTCGTTTCCAGCATGTGCGGGTTTTTGCTTATAGTACCTTTTTTTTACTGTCCTTCGCGCTGTAGATATCACCAAGGGAAGAAGGGGAAATGGGCTTTCCTTTTTACCTGGGGAAAGGGGGTGGGTTTATCGAACTGACCTCTTGTTCTTTTTATTTGGGCGGCATATAGTGGAGTCAAAAGTATAGACGGTGGAATTTTGGGAACAGATACAAAGTTCTTTCGAATTTTTTTTTCTTTTCCTTCCTTTGGGATATGTTGATTAAACGTGACTACGGTAGTCAGCGAAATGGTCCTCTCGGAAGAAATCGCGTTTTGTTGGTTCGCCTTGAACCACGGATTGTCTTGCCCACGCCGTGAAGAACGTCGGGTCGTTTCGAAACATGCATGCAGCAGCAGCAGCAGCGGTGGCAGCGGCAGCGACAGCGGCAGCTGATGATGGACGATGGACGATGACTGGGGATGTTTCGTACGCATGTGAGCGTGCGTGTGCGGGTGTGCGCACGCACGCACCGCTGCACGCGCTCTCTCCTCCCTCCTTCTCTCTCGATCAGATCAGATCGCGGAACCAGCCAATATGAAACGCTCCCGAAGCTGCCGGCCGACTGCTGCAGGCAAGCAACCCAGACCGCATTGCGCGCACGCACAGTGATTGGCTGCGAGCAGGGGGAAAGGGAGACGCGCGATGATGAAACAATCCTTTTCCTCCCTCTTCTCTCTTCACGGCAAGCAAGACCGGGGGCCGCGGCGCGGCGCGTTCGGAAGGAATCGAGTGGAAAAGACGAGATGCATGCATGTGTACATACGTGCATAAGTACCGACCAGGGGGCGTTGGTGACGGCAGACGGGGAAAATGAGGCTACGATGCCCCGAGACGATTGGCTGACGTGGGATGGCTGGCTGGCTATCCACGGGTTTGTGCGCGTGCGTGCAAGCGGCGGACTGATGAGCACAGCTAAGTAGCTAGCTAGCTGACTGGCGGGCTGCGTACTTAGCTAGCTGGAGCAATGTCGCGCGCGCCTCGGTTTCGTAGATCGTGTTCGTGTGCGTGCGAGGAAAGAAGGGGAAGCAAGACTGGACTGGGACCAAAGCACCAAACTGGCCAGCCAGGGCCGACGAACGGGACGGGCGGGGGTGGATCTCTTAGGGTTGGCATGCATGCATGCTGGCATGCATAGGTACCTACGGGCGGGCAAGCAAGCAAGCAGCCAGCAAGATTTTCTTCGGTCCGTCTCGTCTTTAGCCTGGTGCGCGGCGCGCCGCGAAAAAAAGCTGCTGGCGGGTGGGACGTACCTTGATAATCCTGCGATGCGCGCTCAGCTTTTGCCGAGACGGGCAAGTTGCAAATTACCGATGTTTGGGAATGGTGCGGGCTGCGGTGCGAGGCTGTGCCATTGGCTGTTCGTCGGGCTGCCTGGCTGCCGGAGGTGGCCGATCGAATAGCGTCGGAGGCGGCAGGGCGGGATAGGAGATGGCTCCGTGAGGCGGAAGGGAGGAACGTGAGCGGAGTTTTTGGGGGCGGTGCGGCTCCTGGTGGGCGGACTGTGAGAGATGAACAAGTTGTTGATTGTCTCTGGAGGTTGAAGACGATGGTGAAGCACTTTTTTGGACTTTGCGCTGGGGATGACGGCTCGGTGAGATTTGACATCTATACGAGTGCCTCCGGTCTGTATGTACGCGACATGGTGAGATTCAAGGCGCCATCGTAGTCATTCCAGCAATCAAGACTTGTAACGATGAGAGATGAAGGTGGTATGCCTGATAATGCCGCGCTCACAAGAGCAAATGCGCGGCATACAAAGCTTTGCGGGATTCAAACATAATGAGGATGGCCATTTCATAGAGCACGACACTCCGAATCCCTTTCATATGAAGCTTCTTATGTACAAGAAGTGAACTTCATTCTCCGTCATAACGTGTGTAGTATCATGGCTCTATACTTGTCTACTGCGCGTAGTTGACCATGTTTATGTCTGCTCCCAGCTCAAGTAGAAGAACGATTAATCCGTCAACCTCACGGGCTTCCACCAAGGTTGCTTTAAATCTGGTCTCAATTCGTTGGCGGCAATATGGAGAATGGTGTTACCGTCAAGATTCTGCTCTCGAAAGTCCGTCCCATTAAGCTCGAGCAACCGCTAGATAACGGAATTTCTAGAGCGAGGGCCATCTCAGATGATGTGTAATGGTGGTTTACTATATTCTAACACGGTTCCGAGGAGTGGCGTTTGACCTGAGCCATTTCTTTGCTTCATGTCGATCAAATCAACTGAGGCTCATTGATTGATTTAAACCTGCCTATCTGGAGTCAGCTAGTCACATGTTAAAAACACTTATTTTTGCGTACTAATTCGTTATAAATTATTTGCATGAGCGGTCTTTTCCTGGCCTCCCAAGCTGTGATTGACATCCCTATTCTGGTACTCATGACCCTGCTGTCTCATGGAAGTGTTATCCCAGGCTGATTTAGCTCTTTCGATTACAGCATTGGATCTGCTCCAGTTTCAAGAAGAACACGCGTCCATTCGTTAGAAGTATTACTGTCGAAGAGACTACGTACATCTCTCGATTGAGAGGAGATCTGTATTGAAATCAGCGTTAAAGGAAGTAACTTGCGCGGTTCATAAATGATATCCATACACGAGACTCTCCGCTTGTGATGCGTAAAAGGAGTTAACGGCTTTTTCGAATGCATCTACGTCGGCGCCGTGTGCCACAACGTAGCGGTAAAATCTTGCCTATCTAGCAGAACATGCATACTTTGTAAGTCACATAAGCGTGAAGTAGTTGGAAGAAAGCAATGATAGAGCTTCTGTGTCGCAATCAGGCCTCCCATCAATCAAGCGCTTGACAAGCGGCCATTTTTCGCCCGCTTGCAAGCGCCTTAGCATGTAAGCGCTTGGCTTGCAAGTTTTAAAGGCGCTTGTTTAACACGCGGACCCTAAGCGGTGGAAAAAGGGTAGTATATTCGTAATTAAGAGCCTTTATAGATTCTATTTCTATTTAGCGCTTAGCTCTTTATAAGGGGGTGAATGTTCGTTATATTATTGGTGGAGGGTACGAATCCGTAGGTGGAGGAGGTGTTGACTCGTATGTGTGCAAGATATCGACTCACGCATAGGGTGTATGCTAAACCCATATAGGTAAAAAGAGCCTTAGAGTCACGAGATTTCCGCTTGCCAAGCGCTTGCAAGCTTACCAATCAAGCGCAAGCGCAAGCAGCCGCTTGATTGACCGTTATTGACAGAGGCGTCCGCCTGCAAGCGGCTCCTCGAGAGCCGCTTGAGTTTCGATTGATTGATTGATGGGAGCCCTCGTCGCAATCTCTCAAAGATGCCTTTCCTTGCCCGAACAGCCGGATCATGCCATGTACGTCTCCCTTCTTGATGACCCTGAAGATCCCAGAGTTTGTTGGAAACCATAAGATGAACTGAAGCTGTCGTGGAAGAGCGACAATCACTCCATTTGATATGATTCTTTGGTACCCGAAGGTCGCAGATGATATTTCTGGTTTCGTCCGAGGCAACCGTCTTCTCTTTCTGGTCAACACGGGTGAACAATCTCTTTATCGACGGCTGTATGGAAGGGCTAGCCCTGGAGTGTTTCGAGCGGGAGATAGATATTGTGCTTGAGTCTGTTGGATCCGGACGCCTCGCTTGACCAATCTCTTAGTACCGAACATGACATCTATGTACCTGGTCGACTGGACTACAACAAATCTGTGAAGTCTTTCGACAAGACAAGCTCTGCTCCAGAAATAAAGATCCAATAGTATGTGCCATTCCAGTTTGTGGCATAGTTGGGTTGCATCCGACGACCCGCTTCCAAAAACGGAAGTATGTACACTCTCCCAAACGCCCACCACACTCAGTCCTCCCGAACCAAATTCAAACCCCTCACTGCAACTGAACGCACATCTGAATCCCATTTGCAACGCCCCTAAAATACCCATCTTTCCCCCACCGGTCAGGAGAAACCGCCTGAAAAAACCCACCGTCCGAGCTATCTCCGAAAAGCTGTTCTTCGGCACCCCCGCTCTCTACTGCATGCCCCCATCTTCCCAAGGGCAGTCAATCTCTACCTCAGCCAGCCAGAGAGCGAACACCTTCATACCGGGGTCGCCGAAAACCCCATGTACGCATTGACGGGCATTACAATTCCTGCGTCGATCAGTGAGTGGGTTGGCATGCACGATCCTCCCCAAGGGGATGAGGATGGCGGTGTGTGTGTGTGGCGCTTTCTAGAGAATGGCTGTGGGGAGCAGTGGTAGTGAAGCATTGGCAAGATGGCGGCCTGTCGGGGAAGAGGTGTTTGAGGTTCGTTGGGGAACGTCGATGGGAGATCTGGTTCAGTGTCGGGGTGGGGTTTCGGAAGAACCATGGCGGAAGGACGCTGGCGGTCACCATGCAGCCGATTGCGATTGCCACGTTTTTGTGGTTGCGATGGATATAGGCGTTCATGGCTAAGAAGGATACAAGGTGTTCAGTTGTAACCTCAGATGCGGAAGAATGGACTTTTGGCGTTCGCATGGGAAAGTAACTTTCCACCGTTACACAGTGGGCTAGTGGGGATGCTTCTTCAACTCCGCATGCAAACAAAACTTCATTAGGGTGGTCTATGAGCTTCGATTACCCGCATGCTCCCGTCTGTTCGCCTGCGAAGTATTTCTCCGCATCTGGCCTCTCGCGTGATGCGGCAATGCTCAGACATACGCTGGTGCCTACCAACCATGCAACCCAAATCCTTTCCAAAATGCAGAGACATATTATCGAAAACATCACAATCTCATTACTCGCGTTCATTCCAACACTCAACAACATCGCTCAAAACACCACCAACAATGCCAATCAAACCACACCATCCTACAGAATTACCCCCTCCCCTACCAGATCCTCTTCGCAACCATACTATACCTACTCGTCCCCTCCAACTTCCCCGTCCCCCCACTCTTCTCCTCCTTCTCCCTCTGCTTCACCTCCCTCTCCCTCAACGCCCGCAACCCCTCCGGATCATCCGCGTAAATCCACCTCTTCTTATCGTCCTCCACCTCCACGACGCCCCACCCACCAACCCTCTTCCCGTCCGTCGCCGTGACCATCTTCTCCCGCTCCTTCATGCCCTTGTACCTGCTGCGCGCAAAGCTCAGCAGACACATGCCCAGCACGAGTTTGATGGCGAGGAGGACGAAGTAGGCGACCAGGAAGACGACGACCATGGTCGCGAAGGCGATGGCGTCGTCGAGGCTCCAGAGGTGCCAGCCGGCGGTCGAGGAGCCGTTGCCGCCAGCGCCGAAGGAGGAGCGGCCGAGGGCGCGGCGGAAGATGTGGTCGATGTGGGCGAGGGCGGCGGTGGTGGCGGGGGAGGAGGTGGCGGAGGATTCGACGGAGAGGGAGGTGGCGGTCGAGGGGATGGGGAGGGGCATGTGTGTGGCGAGGAACATGTGGTAGGTTTGGATGGTGGCGCGGATGAAGAGGCAGGCGAGGGGGAGGACGGGGAGGCCGAGGCGTTTGGTGAGATTTTGGTCGAAGAAGGCCTGCGGGGGTGGGTGTCAGTGGGAGGGAGGGAGGTGGGGTGGGGGTGGCTTACGTTGGAGTAGTAGTCCTTGGCTAGCACGTCGAGGAATCTACCGTAGACGGCTGGCTTGGTGTTGTTGAATTTTGTGATGTACGCATGCTTGAGCCAATCGACAAGCATTTCGCTGCCGAGGACAAGGAGGAACGGGCCAAGGACCTGACCGGTCCATTTGGGGAAAATGGTAAAGCTCTTGGGAATAATGCTGGTACTCCTGAAGGGAGCACTGGTGCCGTTGCCGCCAAGGCCGCCTGTGCTGGCGGATCCAGTTACGTCTCCAAGGATGCTGAGACCACCGACCTCCACAATGTTGCGGAATGCAATGATCATTAGCATGAGCCACAGCTGGAATCTCTCCACCATGTCCGCACAGGTTAGCTGGAAGAGATTCTCCTTCTCAAATTTCTTGAAGACCGTCCCTTTGATCTCGACAAACTGGTTCGACATCAGGAGAGTTAGGAGAGCGTTCGAATAAGAATTGACAGCCACGTTCAGCGTGATGACTTGATAGAACAAGGCAGTAGCATGAATGGAGTTGTATGCCAGAGCGAGAAGGAACATCCAGAATGGGCGAATAACTTTGCTTCTCCCGTCGGCATTTCGATCCAAGGTTTCTCGCGAGAGGAGGCATTCCAAAATATCTTGCCCCAGGGCCGAAAACAGTCGATCGCACACTTCGAGTACGTTGTAAATAACGTAAAGCTTGATTGCGGCTTGACCTCTGATGTTATGATACGTCTTACTTGCATCAAACCGCATCAGAACAATGCAAGTTGCAATCACCAACAGACCCTTCAAAATGTCTGCCTTGTGATTCGGCAGGAGCGTTGAAGGAACGGACTTCAGCCGGCGGTGGCGGTAGACGGACGATCTCGGGGGTCTCCGCGATGGCGGTGGTTCCATGATGACAGGGACACTGCTTCCATTTGATAGTAGTCCTGAAGGAGGATCGGAAGCTTGAGAGAAAGATGACTTGCGAGGAGTTATATCGTGCTCCGCGAAGCTGTGATTAGGTGGATTTTCTACAACCCCACGTCTTCGTTGCCAGAGTCTCCCCAGACCCTGGTAGATGAAAATTGCAATGTCTTGCGCCTCTTTCCATGCATTGGTGCACCACCATTTGGCAAGAATCCAAATGGCCTTGAGAAATCGCAAAGGTAAAATCGTGAAGGTGTAAAGCCAAGCGTCTAAACAAGCCAGGGCTCCGAAGCCAAGGGATTGCTCCAGCTCAAAAGGGAGGATTAGAAAATTCAAAAGTCGTTCGAACTTGATGCGTGAGGATTCGTATGGGAAGTCGCTGTTGATAGATCGATGGATGTACAGTGGAGAAGGCTTCTCCGAGGAAAGCTCGAGCTGAAGATAGGTGGGAATGGACAGCGGAGGAAGAGGGATGGTTGCCGGCATGGGGGATGCGATAGGCGTATCCTGTATTGCAGACGGTTTGAGACCGCCATTGGACTCGCCGCCTCTTTTCTCGTCGAAATTCAAAGGTGTGGGTCGAGCCTTGATTTGGCCTGGATCCAGCGATGGTGTTGTGCCCCGTGTGGATTGTTTTCGACGCATGACCGGTGTAGAAACCGTCCTTGAGATACCGGGCTTACTAGTCCTGGAGTCCCGAGACGAAGGCTTCGGCTCAGAACTGGTAGCCATATCCTTTGCTCTCGATGAGCTGCGTCTCCGATGCTCTCCATTCTCGGAAGGAGAAATGTACTTGTCCGGGGATTTCGAGTCTTTCGGATAGCTGGCAGAGGCGTTATTCTCGACCATCAAAGGAGCCTCATCCAACTTTGGCATAGGCTCCAGAGGGCCGTCCACCGGGCGGAGTGGCAGAGATGTTGGGGACGAGGTGAGCTCGTGTATCTGAGCTGGGGACAATTTCAGAATGCGCTCCCTGTCAGGATCTCCATTGCGGGGAGAGGCGGGCGAAGTGATGCTGCTGCTCTTCCGTCTCTTCTTCTCAGGCTTGATTTCCAGACCGAGCTCTCTCAAGTCGCCGGCGCCATCCACCGACACCGAACCTTTGCGGTGCGCCCTTGCTTTATTTGCGACTCCATTGATGTCCTGCTTCTTGTCCACTCTGTGGCCAGTACCATTCGACACGGCGCCATCAGGAGTTGTGGCGATGCCTAGGCCAGCGGCGGCGCCGTCTTCGGCAGCGGAGAGGTCGGCGGGGCTTGGAGAGAGGGCGGGCGTCGGGAGCTGTCCGTTGGGCGGCGATAGCGGCGGGAAGGACTCGGCGGCGGCCTCAGGGTCTTGCAGGCCATTCATCGCGCTGCAGTGTCGGGGCCAGGGCGACTGACATGCTTCGACACGCAGTCTGGGGAGCGCGCGCAGGGGGTGGGCGAGTGCGATGGAGCGTGGAGGTTGCGAGGACAAGGACGAGGTATAGCTGGCGACAGTGATCGGCGGGCGGACCCTGTCGGTGTTGCGTACGCCGAGCGGCCGAGTCGCTCGCGGCGGGGGAGACGCGGCCGGGAGCTGCCTGCAGCTCCAAGCTTTACGCCCGCCCATTCTCGCGACTCTCCTCGCCACAGCAACAATGTCGGGCTACGAAGGTGCGACCCTCCCGTCTCCAACAGCGCGCGGCAGTCAACCCCATTGCGCACCCGCCCGGAGCTGCCGCACTCGCAAGGACCGCAGAAGTAGACAGCTGCTGCTACTTTCACGTCCAGGTGGATGCTTCTGCTCCGCACAGGATGCGCAAGGCTTCTACAGCTACACCTCGTCTTCGCGATTGATCCAGCGCGCCGCTAACATCCCACAGTTGAGCACAACATCCCCGCGGACCAATCCAAGTCGAGCGAGCCCCGCCGCCGCCCTGACCTATCCACCTTCTACGCCGCCCTTGAGCAGCTCGACACTTCGGACGCGGCTCATGCCCATCACAACCCCCATGCGCTCCCGACTCCCTCCGACGTCGCCGGTCTCTTCTCCATGCTCGGCGACGCCATCCTAATCATGAGCCGGGAGTCCGGCGACGACGCGAACCCGCTGCTCGAACAGATCCAGAGCCTGGTGGACAACCCGCCCAAGGAGATCAACGGTGTGCCGGACAGCTTTTTGGATGGGCTGGAGCGCGTGCCGAAGAAGGACTTGAAGCAGGATGACACCTGCCCTATCTGCAGGATACCGTTCCTGGATGGTATGCCGCATCTTGGTGGAGATGGCCGGCTGGTCGTGGAGCTGACGGTTCAAATGCAGACCAATACCCTCTCGTCGTCGAGCTTCCGTGCAACACGTCTCACAGATTCGATCTCGACTGCATTCGGCCGTGGCTGAAGCTGAACAGCACCTGCCCGCTCGACCGCAAGGACCTGCTCAAGAAGAAGGCGCCCCCGCCTCCGCCACAAGATGATGACGAGGAAGAATGGGACGATCAGTTTGGATGATTGGTGGCACACTGGCTGAATCAAAGTGCATGATGCGGCGTTTGGGTTGCGTGGCGACGGCGGCGTAGGCAATAGTCGGAACAGCGAGCTGTACTGTTATATTCCCGTACGGCGTGATGTTTTCCCGGCCCCTATCTTGATATCCTGGCATTATCCATGTGGACTGTTTACGCTGTAGTTCTGCCTTTCTGCCATCTGGATGATTACTTCAACTCCGTGCAGCTCGATGGCTCGGTCCGCCGGCGGGGAACAATACTTCGCTGGGGGAGAGGAGGCACAATCGAAAAGAGCAAGGTAATCGAATTGACCATTCTCTTTAGAAAACTTCTGTTATCCTATTGTGACGACATCTTCCAAAGGAATCGATTGCCCGGCCTCATACTTCCGCCTAGACAGGAAGTAGTCAAGTGAGTGATTTTGGTCGAAGGTGTAACGAGTGTTCGCATCCAGAGCAATGCTCAGTGTAGTGCTGCCCCTGGAATCTTATCTAACTGTTTCTCTGTTGTTGCGATGCTACGGGTTCTTTTCATAGTCGTTCGAAAGAAGTGGCAGAAGTTCTAAGCGTCTCCAACCGGGACCCTCGTCCGCCCAAAAATTCCAAAGGTGTGGGTTGCCGTCAAGAGTAGTTCCTGATAAAAGCTCTCAGGATCTCTCGGGTTACGTCCTTGCTCCAGCTCGTCAGCCGCTATCCTGAGCAGATTCCTCAAATCCACGATTGTGTGAAGCCATCTCGCGCAGATATCCTCCACACCCCTCAAGCGCCTCTCAGTGGTAGGAACCCTTCCTTCCTTCAAGACTCGACACTGCAATCTATGTCAGCGCTTTCGGCTCAGCTTGCGCAAATTTTCTCTGAAGCGCACGAGGATAAGCATCGCGGGCCCGTGTTCTTCCTTTTTCGATGCGATGTAGTGCATGACTATACCCGGTATCGGCTCGGAGAGAGCAGACCGGAGCCTGGCGACCTGTTCGTCAACCTGCGCGCAGGCGTGCACTTTAAGTTCTTCGATATCTAAAATTCGGCGCAACTGGTCTGGAGTCGGAGGCCTATGTACAGGTGGTTAATGGCGCGTCGGAAGGAGCGTTGCGAATGGGTAGGCTTACGGAACTGGTAATCTATACGATTGCGAGACTGGGTAGGGATTCGTGGCTCGTAGACCGTTCCCATTGGCTAAGGTTGAAGAGGTGTCTCCGTTTAGAACTCGGGGAGACTCGTTCCCATTGGTTAAGTTTGAAGAGTTGTCTCCGTTTGGAGCCCGGGGAGACTCGTTCCCATTGGTTGAGTTCGAAGAGGTGTCTCCGTTCATAGGTGCGTCGCGAGCAGTGCTAACTGTATCCCTATTGGCCGTAGAGCTGTAGGCGGTTGAAGATGATGACGAAAGACTTGGGAGAAAATATAAGCAGCATTTGAACATCACGACCAGCGAGCAGAGATTGTTGAAGGAAACTGTACGGGAAAGAAGAGATGGCCAGGTTTTCAAGCTCGCCGCACTTGAGAAAGCCCCGAGTGTGGAAAGAGTGACGCGGTGTTAAAGTGAAGTGAAGGCAGCACCTCTTCGTCTGCACGCTGCCTGCCTCCATTCCTAACACACAACCGCGGATAAAAGTCTCTGGCCGTCACTTCCGCAGCAGCGACATCCGACCACCTTCACTGCCAGCGCAATGCCATACACCGCGGAGGAAAGCGCAACTCGCCATGAGGCACTCACCTCCAAGCTCGACGAACTTTGCAAGTACATTGTGGCTTACGCACACTGGGCAGATCAATTTGCAGACAGCATCGAGCGCCATGGCAACGGCGAGCTCCACATCGAAGACCACACGCTCATCCCTTTCGTCCGCCATCTGCGCCAATACGTAAGTAACAGAAAATGACATACGCGCCATCTGCGCCAGGCTCACCCGCTAATATGCCCCAGGCCAGCCTCTGGGAACTGATGAGGACGGATAGCTACGATAACGACACCATTGAGGACGCGGACTCGTGGGAAGAAGATTACTGGGATATCGATGCGAGAGCCATGTTCAAGGCTGCCGAGAACATCTTCGGGAAGAATGAAGCCCTGTGGCCTTCGCTCGTCACTTCCCTTCGGAACTTGGTATTTGGTTCGCCGGAGGATGAGTATGACGAAGAGGCTGAGGAGGCTGAGGAAATTTCGAACATGATTTCCGAGGGTGCTTATCAAGTCGCTGATGAGATCTGGTATTAGAGTTTTCAGCGGCAGGAGACTGTTGGCGGGGATACCTAGGACCGGGAGCCAAAGCCTGACGACAACGAAGAAGAAGAAGAAAAACCACAAGAAGAAGAATAACAAGAAGCTGAAGACTAGGGAGCCACGCGCGAGCCGGAAAGAGTAAATCCGCTTGCTGAAGGGGCTGAAATGGCTGTTGGAGGATACCGACAAGGAGCCTGTCGTTCCCTGGGCCATTGGAGAGGGTGATACTGAGTACTCTTTGGTCTTTGAGTGGAATCAAATTGTGGTCTGGAATCACGAGTGCGAAAATAGAAACGGCTGGCTTTTGTTCTGAATGTAGAAAACAAGATTCCCCAAGAAATTCTCGACAGCCCATTTGGGATGAGTCCTTAGAGTTTTTCTGATCCGAAGCAAATAATGTAACATATTGCGATTGATATACAGAAAAGTCTCTTTGAGTATCTCTTCAACCAAAGGATCGTTCAATGTCTAGAATACGAAAAGAAATTTGCTGCGGATTGAGACCAGCAGCGCTGGGCACGAAATATGAGTCTGTGGAAGACTGACAGAAGGAACTGAGAGATATCAAGGATGAGGTGCGGAAGGTTTGTGTGGAGAAGGCTGTGATGCGACGTCTGTTTCGGATACAGATTTGGGTTTTCGCGGAGCGCAGTCAGCAGATTCTCAGGCTTTCAGACTCAGAGAGTTTCGCAAAAGGGAAAGATTGAAAGTATCAGCTAATCAACTTCATACTGATCTGAGATACGCCACCCTCATGGATGAGGCCGCTTCGTTGGCTTGCACACATTCTCAGTAACAGGTCATGTTTTCCTGAGAGCCTGGAAATTTAAGGCCATTGTCCTCTGTCAGACTGCGAAGAAGAGCAATGCGAATATCAAGGGGTCAGAGAGTAGCTGTAACGCCCAGTAGGAAGCCACACGCAGGTGGGGAGCTGGAGCATTCATCCGGATGGGCCGGATGTCTAACCCGCGGCACTTTTGCGTTCTGCTGGACGCTTTCACTACCGACGCGAAGGTAGCACTCGGCTGCACGATGGTGCATCAGAAGCCGGCGAGCGTGACGTCACGCGTTGGGGGTGAGACTGTGGTTGCTCAGCGCACTGCGGCAGGAGCAAAACAAAACACCCAGACTTTTCTTCTGCAGCTTCCCCGCACACTCACACGCTCACCACACTCACACTCCTTCAGGCTTTTCCTTGCAGTGCTGCGTACTCACTACGACAACACTTCTACAACACTGGCTTAAGCAGAGAACAATGCCTACCAACACGCCGAAGCCGATGCACCCCATGTTCGACGTCATCTTCGACGTCCGCGACAAGATCGACCGCATCAAGGCCCTTGAAGCTCAGCAAGACCTCACCACAGCGAGCTTCGAAGAGGCGCAGCAGAACCTTCAGAACAAGCAGCGCGCCGGCGCCCAGCTGTCACCTGAGGACTTTGAGTGCAAGTCCAAGGCCATGGTCAGCCTCGTAAGTCTGCATCTCTTCCGACGCGTACGGGAACTCTGCTAATATCTTGCAATCCGCAGACCAACATGCGCCTCGAGATGATCACCATCATGCAGGAGATCGGCGCCAGCTCCAAGGAGATCTACAGCCTCCGCGATGACTACGAAGCCTACTGCTACGGATTGCGCGCGGCTTTGAAGCCGGGAGACAAGCCGCCGCCCCTGGCGTCGCAGGTGCTGAAGGAGATCGCGGAGGTCTTGAAGCCGAAGGCGGAGAAGGCGGCTGTCACGGGGTGAGGGCAGAGAGTGAGAGTGAGGAGGTGTCTTGCTTTTCGGGAACATGATTTTGGCGTGAATGGGTTGTAAGACACCTTGGGCTTGATAACAACCTAGCAGATTGGCAGAAATGCCTACGGATACATTGGATCCAAAGCCTTAATTAAGCAACCGATTCTACATATGTCGTTGATTTTAACAGTTTGTATGTTTTTGAAGACTCTCACTAGACTCAATCAGCAGCGCACGATGGATTGATGCACCCATCTGGATCCAAGACTGATCCGGAGTTGTACTCAGCGCACCCGGATGAGCACCAACTCGGCATGCGCTGCAATGACTGAAAGGCCGTGCCTCACTTAATTCTAAAAGCACTGATCATCGCAAGGAGTGTCTCGGGCCTGGAGAAAGGACCAGGGGCAATTGCCGTCCTGATTCCAAGTAACCAGCAGCTTCCGAGAAGGGAAAGTACGCTTGGATGTATGCTTGCATTTCACCCTCCATCTCACTCTCGGCTCAACCATTCACCAGACATCCCACCACATATATCGTTACCCAACCACTGGCGCACATCCACTCGTGTATATCGCCAACATAACGACTCCTCACTAGACTGCTCGTTCATTTGGTCAAGTCGAACTTTACGGCATCCTTATCGACGCTCTTCGACCCGAATTAACGGATAACCGTCGAATAATTCTCATTTGCAGCCATGCGAAGTGAGGAAGTCACCACGACTTCACTCGCAAATGGCTCACTGACGGCTTTCAGGCCCTATGGTTCGGCTTCGCAACTTCGTCCGTTACGCGCGCTGGGGTCGCCAGTTGCAGCCCTATGGCGTTCTGATCCTCCACATGGCAGCACAGAGCGCACGGTATGCACAGCTCGATGTCGCCATGGCCGGAATCGCCGAACACTATGAGGTTATCCAATCACTCGTGAACGAGGGACGGTTACCAACAGAGCCCCGTCGGAAGCAGTACCTCGAAGACTTGGACCACTATGTCAGTATTGAACCCACTCGCTATGTAGCTGTCGTAACAAGGATCGGCAGAGGCGCGAGCGTGAAAAAACTATCGCTGGTGACACCGATCTCTCGGATGCGCTCGATGCCGCGATCCGAAGGCTACGAGAGATTTTGAGATACAAGTACGGCAACAAGGAGGAGGAGGACTGGAAGAGAACCGACCCTCAGTTCCAGGCGCTCAGATTGCTTGAGGCAGAGAGACCACGGATCCATACCAGGCAGCGGAGCCCACCGTCCACGGCCCGAGCAGTTGATTGGGAAGTATTTAGGGTCCCGGATCGCTATGACGGCAAGCGTTGGCTTTGGCATTGTAGACTCCGAACTAAATTTGAACCCGTCTGATGGAAGAGGTCATGTCTCGCAGATGGCGGTCCAGGTGCACAGGTCTTTGCCCCCCTTGTTCTACCACGTCCGCGTATCACTCCGAAAATGAAGGTAGACACAATGTATACTACCAGGAAATGGTAATTTCCCACCGGTTTTAGACTTCTTTCCAAGCTCGCTATTAACGCTAAAGTAGGCAAGGAACACGTTTATGAATTGAAGCTGATTCTGCAGCTACAGACTACATATCGTCGAAATTGCTCGTGATTCCAGGCATGAAGCATTGGCCTTGATATCTGTTTTATCCAAGCAAACCTTAAGATGTATGGCCGTCGTAATCATATGCCATAACCGATCCACCCGTAAAGCCCGCAGTATAGCAGCATTCCAAACCCAATCAACTACGGCCTTTACCGACCTAATCCTCGCGTCCCCCTCCCGCAAAGCACCCCAAAATCAAACCCCTTACCCCACCCCTCCGCTTCCGCCCCCCTTCCTTCCCTTCACTCCCCCTCGTCTTCTCCACCGAAAAGCTCTCCTCCGCCACCTTCCCCTCCCCCCCCTCCACCCCCCCATCCCAATCCCCAAACACCCCCTCCAACCACCCCAAAAACCCCTCCACATCCCCCCTCGTACTCCCCGCCCCCAAACTCACCCTCACCACCCCCATCACCCTCCCCCCCACCACCCTCTCCCCCGCCCGCGAGCACTTCATCCCCTCCTCCTCATACAACCTCCGCAGCTCCCACGAACTCCACCCCAGATACTTCGCCGCGCCGCCAGGGTTGCAGAGCGAGCCGCTGCGGAGGTAGATGCGGGAGGTGTTGGCGAGGCGCTCGACGAGGGAGGGGGGGAGCGGGGTGCCGGTTTGGGGGTGGAGGATGTTGAAGGCGAGGGTGGGGCCTTGTTGCGAGGAGGGGAGGGGGGAGTCGTTGTAGATGGTGAGGAGGGGGTTGCCGGTGGAGGGGTGGTGGAGGGCGGTCATGCGGGTGCGGAGGTGCGTGGTTAGGGTGGTGGTGTGGGCGGAGATGTGGCGCATGGAGGTGTGGAGGCGGGTGTGGGTTGTTAGGGCGGTGGAGAGGGCGATGATGCTGTGGAAGGGGAGGGTGCCGTCTTCGAGGGTGGGGTGCAGGAGCTGCGGTGCGTGGGGCCCAAGGTCGGCGGCCTTTTTGGCGTGCCAGCTGGAGTTTTGGAGACAGGTTACCATGTCGACGGTGCCGCCGCCGAAGTAGCGGCGCGAGAGGAGGAGGGTGGTTGTGTGGGGCGCTTTGCGGATGATGAGCGCGCCGAGGTCCGGGAAGCCGAAGATCTTGTAGAAGCTGAGGCAGGTGAAGTCGGGGGCGGTTGAGGGGTTGCTGAGGTCGAGGGGGGAGGTTGTGGCGAGGGCGGCGGCGTCGAGGAGGGTGTAGGTGTTTGTGCAGTGGGGGGAGTTGCGGATTGCGCTGGACCAGGAGAGGGGGAGGCGGCGGCCGGTCATGTTGGATTGGCCGGGGTAGCCGAAGAGGCGGATTTGTTGGCGCCTTTTTGCTTGTTTGATGGAGTTGTTCTCTCCCTGGATCCAGCGCTCGACGTCTTCATCGGATTCGAAGCATTGGTGTCCTCCATCTGCTGCCTCACGGATTCCGATCAGAGAGTTGTGGGCATCGCGGTGGTAGCCGTACCAGAACCGGCGCCTTTGAGCTCGTGGAAGGTTTCTGGTGCTATCGCAATGGTCCTTGAAGACGTCCATGACAAGTTTCATGGCGGCCGTGGCATTGGCGACGAAGACAAGGTCGAAGTGTTCGGGGTCGGCGTTGAAGAATCGTAATGTACGCTCGCGTGTCTCATCGACGCGCTGGCCAGCCAACAATGAAGGTGCTGAGGCGGAGTGCGGATTGCCGTACAAGTTATTTCCGAGGTCTGCAGCGACTTCATCGAGTAATGATTTTGCAGGTATCTGTATTGATGTCAGTACATGACTGTTTTGCAGTGTAGTTTGGCGGCTAAGTAGCCACAGTGGAAATTGATTTTGAAGGGTTCATCCGGATCTAAAGGCGTAGAAGGGCACCCGATCAACCAATCTAAATAGACTGTTCAAGATTCAAGTACGTGCTCCAACTGCGCTGCTTTGAAAACAATTGACACACCGACTTCATAGGCCTAGAAGACAGAACTGAAAAGTTTGCTCACCGTTGATCCTGCATGGTCAAGATATATCACGCCTGCGGGAGGTCAGCGAACGGATTTCTAGCGGACACTCTTTCCCGTACCATTAAGCGCTGGATATTCCGTGGCTCGGAGCTTCTCTATTTTATCGTTGTAGGCAGTCTGTGAAATCAAATCATCAGAGTCCGCACTTCGAACGGACGAGTGCTCGCTCTTCTCCATCGTTTCGCTTGAAGAGAGAGCTCGTAAAAGGGGTGGAAACAAGTGTAACTTGTTCAGGGGGAGAGGACGAGCACTGTCTCTGAGAGTCTTTATGCTGCCTTGGCATGCCAAACTATTCCCTCCTAATGATTCCAGACTGATGCTTGAGAGACATTGAATGCGAAAGTCTGAACAAAAAAGGGAGAAACCATTGATATCAAGCTGCTCAGCCGCGCTGATAGCTCATGCTAAATTTGGGGGCGAGGTACGCGTGCGTCTTGTTTTAGAGGCTGATGTGGAAGAAGCGGGCCGTGGCAAAAACCGAGCACCGGGAACGCCACATGGCGATGAACGATTAATCACAAAGGCCTGTCCAATAGCACCAGACTGGCGGAGGCCGTTCTTGCCGCAGCGAGATGGTCCATTGCGCCAATGCAACCGTTTAGGAAACCTCGCGTAGGCCCTTCCACCCGAATCCCACCCTCCACTCCGCTGGACGTCCCAGGATTGGGTGGTTGGTGGGGAAGGATCAAACAGGCAGCACTTGGCGTTCTTCTTCTGCAGATATGGCGTTGGATCTATGCCTCTCCAGGCACAGTGTGGGTGGAGGTTCTCAGCCGCCAGGATCGGCCCCCTGGTTGCTGCAGAATGAATGCCGTTCAGGAAAGCGAGCCGCACGCACGGAAGCAAGCGTCGTTACGAGAGCAGCAGTCATCCGCACTGCACCGGACACCAGCATGCAGCACGGGTCGTATCGAGAAGTCGGGGCCTCGATGCGGCAGCCATGGCCGCCGGCGGGGGAGACGGATGAAGCTGAGGTCGGCGTCCAGGCGGGCAGCGAAGGCGTGTGGAGTTCGGCGACCAGACAGATAGAGTGAGAGTGCGCAGCGCCAGGCCGGAGAGGGTCACACCGCCCGGCGACCTCGGCTTTGGCTGCCCCGCCGGCGACCACGCTGCTCCACCGAACCTCCACCTACCGCCGCCCACGAGCCCCATCACGCCTCCGTGTCCGTTCGCGTTCCCCACGGCCAGGCCACCGCTCCTCAGGGTCATCGCTGCCCTGCGCACGGTCGATCTGCGCCGAAGCTCTGTCCATCCACGTGTGGATCTCCCTGGGCCAGATCTCATCGCTTGCTGCATGCCAATGCCAGGGCTGTTTCGCCGCAATTAGTAATGCATGCATGTCAGTGACATCAGCAGCTCTTCAGCTGTGATGGCCTTCCACTTCGGCCGTTTTCTGTGTGCAGCTGATCGTCGCACAAATGGACGGTCCATTCCGCCAGCGTGGCGGCCACCAGAAGGCTATAATCCACAGCCTCCGCCGAGCCACCCGTGTCCGCACCCTTTCTGTGACGCGCGCCCGGAGCCCTCGGCTCTACTCTATTGACTACCCTCACTGGCTGATCCAGTCAAGATAATGCATATGTAGGGCACTGCTGAAGCCAATCGCTGTCTATCTACGAACTTTACTTCTGCTAATCCCCCCTAATATTGGCCCCCATTCCGTTGTATCCAGTCTTTAGCCTTTCCGCTTCTTCCGCCAAGTTTGGTATTTGGGGACCCAGAAGTCTCCCTGCGTCTTTTCGTCCTATATTTCCATTCTCCCGCAACTCCATCCGACGCCCTGTCCTCTTTACGGCGAACCACCCGCTTCCTGTTCTGATTTTTCTCGTCCTTGTGCGCTGCTTCTACAGCCATGTCTGATGCTTCCTTCACCGACGGGGCAAAAGAGTCTGACGCTCCGACTGTGGGGAATCCTCAGCCATCCATGGACATCGAGAAGGGGCGCGATAGCGGCGATTACGCCCACTTGGCCAACAGCACCATTAGGAGCTATTGCTGGAGCAATGTCACTGTCACTGTCAAGGACCGTACTACCAAGTCTCCCAAGCAGATTTTGTCCGGGGCTTCCGGTGCTGTGCAAGCTGGCGAGCTCCTTGCCCTGATGGGGCCTAGGTAAGCAATATACCCCTTGCCGCACATGGCGCATTGGATGTCTAACATTGATGACGTTAGCGGTTCCGGAAAGACTACTCTGCTGAACGTCTTGGCTCATCGTCAAGCCACTTCCGGTGCAACCGTGGAGAAGTCTCTTTACGTCAACGGCCATGCCATGTCATTGCAGAAGTTCCGCAAGATCTCATCCTTTGTTGAGCAGGAGGATGCTCTACTGGGGGCCTTGACCGTGGAAGAAACTCTAAGCTTTTCGGCAAAGCTTTCACTGCCCAGGTGTCACCCCCGCTGACTCGGCTGCTGATTCACTGGAAGCTAACACATGCCAGTTCCGTCACCAAGACTGAACGCATTGCCAGGATCCAATCTTTGATGAGCGCCTTCGGACTTCGCAGCCAGGCAAAGACTCTGATTGGTACTCCCATTCGCAAGGGTATTAGCGGCGGACAGAAGAGACGCGTGAGCGTTGCCTCTCAGCTCATCACCAGTCCGAAGATCCTATTCCTGGATGAGCCTACGAGCGGCTTGGACAGTGCAGCGAGCTTCGAGGTCATGTCATTTGTCCGCGACATTGCAAAGAAGAACAATGTATCTTCGGCCTTTCTAGGATATCAACCACGGGCACTATAACTGACGTGTCTTAGTTGCTCATCGTCGCTTCGATTCACCAGCCATCAACTGCTACCTTCGAAATTTTTGACAAGCTGATGTTGCTCTCGCAAGGCAAGACAGTCTACAACGGGCCAGTACATGCAGTCAATCAGTATTTCACGGAGCTTGGTTATCCCATCCCGATGTACACAAACCCTGCCGAGTTCATCATTGACCTGGTCAACACGGACTTTGCCCGCGACCAGGACAAAGCGAATGAGCGACTTCGGGACCTCCAGGACAAGTGGGTCAGCTCCGATTATGCCAGGCGTACCACCGCAGATATCGAGAATGAAGTCAACACCACCTCGCATTCGGGCGACATCGGACATGAAGATATCGGATCTGCCAACCCACTGGGAATCCCTCTCACCCTTACCCACCGGTCTCTCATCAAAAGCTACAGAGATATCATCGCTTATGGTATCCGTATCGCCATGTATATGGGACTTGCCATCCTCATGGGCACTGTCTGGCTAAGGCTCGACACTGAGCAAAAGAACATACAGGCTTTCATCAACGCCATCGTGAGTTTCAAGCTTCACAAAGCTTGTCATACCTACTAACGCCAAACTTCTAGTTCTTCGGGGGTGCTTTCATGTCCTTCATGGCCGTCGCATACATCCCCTCCTTCCTCGAAGACCGTGCCCTCTTCGTCAAAGAACGCGCCAACGGCCTCTACGGCCCCAGCGCCTTCATGACCGCCAACTTCATCACCGGCGTCCCCTTCCTCTGTACGAACAAGCCACACACACCCCCCCACACACACAAACATCCCCCCACTAACAACTCACCCCAGTCATCATCACCATCGTCTTCTCCATCATCTCCTACTGGCTCACCCACTTCCGCCCCACCGCCGACGGCTTCTTCAACTGGGTCATGTGGCTCTTCCTCGACCTCCTCGCCGCCGAATCCCTCGTCGTCCTCATCTCCACCATCGCCCCCGTCTTCGTCATCGCCCTCGCCGCCACCGCCTTCGCAAACGGCCTCTGGATGAGCGTCGGCGGCTTCATGGTTGCGCCCAAGGACCTCAACGCCTTCTGGCGCTACTGGGCACACTACTCTGACTACCAGAGCTACGTGTTTCAGGGTATGATGGTGAATGAGTTTGCGGCGCGCGAATATAGTTGTGGGGATGGGTGTCGGTGTATGTATGCGAGTGAGCTGGAGGGGAGGTGCAGGATTGCGGGGAAGGCGGTGTTGGATGCGTATGGATATGGGACGGATAAGAAGGGGGAGTGGGTGGGGATTTTGGTTGCGATTGTTGCGGGGTATAGGTTGTTGGGGTGGCTGGCGATGTATTTGAGGCGGAGTTGAGAGGGGGGTATGTAGTGTTGGGGCTGCTGTGTCATTTATTCGGATCTTGTTTTTGTAGTAGAAGTCTTTGGGTGAAGCTGCTCGAAATATCGGAAGCTATTAATGGAGGAAGCTGCAAGGATGATAGACTTGGCGTTCACCTAAGAACAAATGGATTTTAGTTTAGGGCGCTGGCAATGTTCTCAATAGGCTTGAGCCTATGGAGTAGTTCGAGCCGTTTCGGCAAAGACCACTCCTGTCTAGTTCGTTGGAATAGACAAGTAAAAATCCCAAAGGGTTGATTCGTACCAACAAAGGTCTGCCACGGTCATAATGACTATAACTTCCATCGAAAAGCCGAAAATAAATTTAAGAGAGCAACAAGGCGGGGATCCTATTCGAAAACATGAAGAACTCAAACACTTGAGACAAACCGCACTACATTGACACCTGACTAACTACTCCGCATGGGTACCAAGCGCTCTGGGTGCGGAGGCTAGATAACGTTGACACTAAAGCTGCCCGTCCATAGCGGTATAAGATCTCTCATCGCATCGTCTCCGGCGTCCAATCCTCGAGTATGCGAAATGCGATTATCCGAGAGCGTTTGCTCGCAGGGTTAAGCCCACAGTGCGCTGGAGTTGAGTATCGGCCCCCATCCACGTCAGACGCAACTATTGCATAGTCTATTGGCTAGCATTGCTTCCGGCTATCTTGAACCCTGCGGCAACAGAAAAATATATGTGCAGCCTTGCGGTTCTCCTCACTACCCCACTCTCTCCACCCTTTCATCCTGAGTACGCTCAGATCACGGCGTACACCAGCTCGACGCTCAGCGACTACGGTACATGCCCAAGCCAAAATCCTACACAACTATGTAGCCTGACAACTTTCAGATACCTGGTCTTCGCTGGGGAACATTCACCCAGGATCAGCTACGCCGCCCCAGCCCTGACAACACGCGCCCGACAACGACACGATGTCGACAACAAACTACACCACATTCAGAGTGAGGGGCGTCCCTGCTGGATCGTCTAAGGAAGATGTGGATACGCTTGTTCAGCAAGCTCTATCCGCTGAGGGTGTACCGGGCGTCGTGATCAAATCCTTGGCCAGCGATCTGGCCCGGCCTCGTGAAATGGTCGCCACCATAACTTTCGCCGAAACCCCAGCGCGGCTGTTAAGTTGCTATTCAGGTGTCGAATGGAGCGCTGAATTGACTGACGACGTCACCCTTGTTTTCGATACGCACTTTTTCGGCTGCACGACCCTTTACTGCCCACCAATGGACAACTGGAAGCTCGAGTAAGACTGACCACAATCTCTGTTTGAGCTGTTTTTCTCACCATGTGCTTTAGTTTGGTTGCCATTTCCGGGTTGAATGGGCACGCGTTTGGCTCGTTCAGAAAGAAGAACGCTTCGTACATGTGGCTTCGGGACGATTTACGCCGCGACTTTCCCGAATGCAGAGTCGTCATCTACGCCGCGACTTTCCCGAATGCAGAGTCGTCATCTACGGATACGACTCTAGACTACAAGACAGCAGGTCATTCCAGAACATATTGGATCTTGGGCAGAAGTTTCGGAATGCTGTGAGGGAGGCACGTCCCGATATTGAGAAGCCTTTGGTACTCGTTGGTCACAGCCTTGGCGGCATAGTGATTAAAGAGGCCATCCATATCATGCGAACGAGCGACCTCGACGCGGATCAGTTGATATCAAGAGAAATTCGTGGTATTGTCTTTTTCGGAGTACCAAATCAAGGAATGGATATCCATTCCGTGATACCCATGGTCGGAGACCAGCCTAACCGCGAGTTGCTACAGAATCTCGAGCACAACTCGCCTGTGCTACGCATTCAAGCCAGGCAATTTTCCGATGCCATGGCTGAACTTTACTGTGAGGTCTTGAACTTCTACGAGACCCAGCAATCCCCAACAGCACAGCTAGGTGTAAGTATTCCATGATAAGGTTCGCGTTCTTAGCTTAAACTTCGATAGGAAGACGGCAAGTGGTCCATGACAGGGCCGCCAACTGTTTTGGTGAACATATTCTCAGCAACCCACGGTCATCCTGAGGATGCTAGAGATCACCGCATTCATCCCATTGACCGCAGTCACAGCGACTTGGTCAAGTTCTCCAATGCGCACGACGAGGCGTACAGAACTCTAGTTGCATACCTACGGGGAATTCACTGTTTCCAGGCAGGTAAACCATTATCGTAGCCCTTCATGTGAAACTTCAGCTAAGTTTAGCAGTCTCAAAAACCATGATGTCTTGGTCACAGAAAGGTTAGTAGATAACATACCCATCTAAGTCCATTTCTAACATTATTATTCAGGTTGCCTCCAATCCCTTGGGTTTCGTGAGCAGTACCAACGCATGGACTCTCTCGAGCCGGCTGAGGGAACTTGCATGTGGCTGATCGAACACAAGGCTTTTACCGAATGGCTTGGGAGTTCGAAAGGTCTCCTTTGGATCCGTGGCAAACCTGGCTCTGGAAAATCCATGGCAATGAAACACACTTTGACATATCTCAAAAACGTCAGAAAGCCCGGTGAAGTGGTCGTGTATTTCTTTATCCATCGACAAGGTGTGGATCTTCAGAGATCCATTATCGGAATCTACCGTTCTCTTCTGCATCAACTATACCCTCATTTCCTGGACGCATTTTCAGGACTCACACGACAATACGAGGAATACATAAGAACCGCTGGGGAGGGTATGCAGGACATCAAATGGTCCTGGATGAATGGCGAAATACGAAGCAATCTCCTAGACGGCCTTAGGACAGCGTGCAGGCAAAAATCGATTGTCATGCTTGTGGACGCATTGGACGAAGCCGGCGAGGATCAGGCAAAGGAGGTTTTCGAACATTTCGAGGGACTTGTGAACTCTCTCTCAGACCCTGCTTCCCGACTTCGTATCTGTATCTCCTGCAGACATTACCCAGACATCACATTTGACGGCGGCAAGACACTGATAATGGAGAACCTCAACTATGAAGACATATCGAGGGTTGTGAGCTCGCGAATCGACCCACTCAAGTTCTTCAATGACCTGGAAAAACACCAAATCAAATCGGATATCCTTAGAAAGTCTGAGGGCATTTTCCAATGGACAGCACTAGTCACCGACTCCGTTGCGCGCGCGCGAGCGAAAGGCAATTCATTCCAACCTGCCATGAAGAACATTCATGGAGTACCGAGAGGCCTGGACCTGCTCTACAAGGCGTTGCTTGAGGCTAGAGAAGAGCAAAGCACCACTCACGAGCGCAGGCAGAGACGGAAGCTCTTTCAGTGGTTGTCATTCGCTACCGAGCCTCTTTCTCCGGAAGAACTTCAGCATGCCCTCGCTCTTGATTCCGACATGACCCACGAGTCGATCCACAGCTACAAGAACTCGGATGAATTCATTGCAGTGAAAGATTTTGAGACTAAAATAAGGAACTTATCCAAAGGCCTCATTCACTTCAAAGGTTCCTTTGACGACGGTCGAGTTGAATTCATTCATCAATCCGTCCTGGATTTCTGTCAGTCACAGCGGACTAAAACTCCTCTTTGGCGCTTCTGCTCTTGAGCCCGTACAACTTGCACATTTTGAGATGTCGAGGTCTTGCCTGAAGTATCTACTTATGGCTGAGATTACTGATATCCAAGACGCACCCCCGAAAGGACTCCTACAAAGACAAATACGAGTTTCTGGCCCATCTGGTAGGTTCGACGAGTTCATTAACATATTTGACAGCGCCAAGTTGACAGAGATGTTTCCGTTTATGTGGTATGCCTGGCACAACTGGATCGTTCATGCCCATGCCGTTAGCGCTGCAGGCCAAGGGGACCGCAATATCGAATTTAGCAACGACGATCTCTTGGAATTATTTCATTGGCCTAATTAAAATACTGTGTTGGCACTCTGGAGAGGACTCCGCCGGTCTCTAGGTTCCCCCTTACGTTATTGGGTCAAGGTCTTTTGCCCCCATAACCAGTTTCGGAATACTCCCCGGCCCAACATTTTTGCTGGCAGCTCTCACCCTGCTTTGGAATGGCCAGGTGATCGATCAAGATTGGTTCACCTCTTCGCTTTGTGTGGACTACTGGAAGGCTCAGTAAAGCGGAAAATGTCTTCTCAAATCTCCTCTCGTGAAGCTCCCGCCACTGATCGACTGACACCACTGGTATATGCCATCGTTGGTCACCAGAAAAAAATCGTCTCAAGAATGATTGCGGCTGGAGCCTGCGTGCAGTCTGACACGGAAGCCGAGTTTGAATCACCAATCCACCTCACAAGCAGATGGGGGGATTCTGAAGTGATAACCCTCCTGCTTAAATCCGGTTCGCACGTAGCCCCTCGAATGGTCAGGTCATCTACTCCGCTCCATTTGGCAGCTGCGTTTGGACATTTAGAGGCGATGAAGACCCTCTTGGCCGCGGGAGCAAGTATCAACTCGGGAAGATATATAACGGGCTCATCATTCGTATATGGATCCAGCAGCGGCTCTACTCCGTTACATTTGGCTGCAGAGAAAGGACACATCGAAGTTCTAAAGCACCTTCTCGACTACGGGGCAGACCTACAGGCAACGTGCTATGATATGCACAGAACCGCGCTGTTCAATGGCGTTCAGGGAAAGCAAATGGCAAGCATTGAATTGTTGCTCCAGCGAGGAGCAGAAGTGGACAAAAAAGCTGTGAACGAGGAAACGGCACTATCCTTCGCCGTCAGAGAGGGTGCACTCGATATCGTGAAGCTGCTAATAGGTTATGGCGCCAACGTGAATGCACAGAATAACTTGGGGTACACACCCCTACATTTCGCCGCAGCTCAAGAGTATACCGACATCGTCAAGTTGTTGCTTGAATCAGGAGCAGATTCGAGAGCAAAGACCAGGAACGGTTTTACACCGTTACACAAGACTGCTCATCACCGAACAACTCTCGAAGTTGTGAAAATACTACTTCAGTCTGGAGCGGATGTCAATGTAAAAGCTTTGCATGGGCAGACCCCTCTTTTCGGGGCTGTTTATTGGCGTAGCTGCAGCGTCGTTGCAGTGCTCCTTGAGTCTGGAGCAGACCCCAATTGCAAGAACAACGCAGGAGAGACTGCACTTTTTGAGATCGCAAAAAGGCGGCCTGTCTGGCCTGGACAGGGCTCAAGGGCTCGTATAACGAAGCTGCTACTACAGTTTGGAGTAGATCCATCCATTAGCAGCTCTCTTGGGATGACAGCGCGCTCATATGCACAGAAGGAAAAACAGCATGATGTTGACAAATTGCTTCGAGAAGCCGGAGCCCCTGTAGGAGTCCTACGTGTAGACTCAAAGGAATCTAGTTTTGTAGACACTTAGAATTCTGATTTTGTAGGCACGGTCTAGAACGCGGGAAGGAAGGTCCGTCGGTACTTATTGCGAAAGTAGCGAAGGGGAGGTTATTAAGAACAGGGACATCGCTATCTTCTCAGTTTATTCTCTTCCTTTATCGTTTGTTGAAGTGCAAGTAAGTCATAAGGCATTAGGCTACCTAGCATAAGCATGCTCTGATCAATGAAGGCTTTTTACGATGATGAATTCGAGCTGGAAATGACTAGGTATTTCAATAAACAAGGTACGCGCTTAGTTCATCTTCGAGATACACTTCCAGGTCTTTACCAATCTTGCCATACATTAGCCGTCAAGCTCCTTCACTCGAGTGGAGGGCTGCACTTCGGAGGCATCCTTCTTGGCAGAAGTCTCCAAGACCCCGTCAGCTTCACTCTTCGAGTTCGACTCCGCGCCGGTGGAGGCTTCGGTCCCATCGGATCTCTTCTGGTTGGCCTGACCGTGCTTCTCTTTGTAGCGCATCCACACGAAGGTAAGGATGATAACCAACCAGTAGAGGTTGTAAGCCAGCACAGACCCGTAGGTTGCCGAGTTTTGCCATCCGAGAATGGCGTTGAAAATTCCCCAGCCACCGCCACCGTTGAGCTCGGGGTTGCAGCAGTTGACGTGCCACACACTCTGTCGGATATCATACGATCCAGGACCAGAGCCGGTCTCGGAGGCATCGCCACCAATGACCTTGTTCCAAGCATTGTTCTCAAAGTACCACACAGCCCTTGAGAAAAGCCCGGCGGCGACAAGGTAGAGGAAGCAAGTCGAGATGATCAAAAAGATCTGGAGCTTTGTCGAATTTCCGCCCCTGGAACGGGTCAGCATATGTCATCTGAAGAATGGACCAGTGCAGAGAGGCACGTACCGGTAAAGAATGTAGCCAACAGCGCAACCAGCAGCCAAGCCGCAAATCACAGCAAGCGGAAACGCCGTGGCCGGAAGGCCCAGGCTGACTCCACCGATATAGACGACAGCCTCGAGACCCTCGCGCAGGACAGTGATGAAAGGCAAGAGAAACATGGCATATTTCTCCGCCCACCTCTTGAAGCGCATGCGGAGGGTAGCATTGCTGTCAGCGGTTGCCTTGGCATCGAGCGCCTGGGTCAACTTGACGCGCCACTTGTCCTGGAGCTTGTTCACGCGGAGGAGAGCAGCACCCATGATGGAGATGATGACGGAGGCGATTATACCGAAGACGCCCTCCCAGATGTCTTCCGTGCTTGCGAAGTGATCTTTGCCATAGCCGTAGAAGGCACCGATCATGCCTGCACCGATGCAAACACAGATAAACAGTCCAAGTGCTACGCCGATCCAGACCTACCACACATTAGTGTGCAGCCGATTGTGTTTGAGTCGCTGAGCTCCACTTACTTGTTTAAGGAGCTTCTTGTATGCAGCAACGTCTCCCTCTGCTCCAAGAGTCTGCTTGAGGAAAGCCAGCAAGACTGAAACAATGATGACAGTCTCGAGGCATTCTCGAAAGACAATGAAGAACACTGAGTACCGTTAGGGCGATCCACGGCTGCGGAATACAAGATACGCTCGTACCTGGAACGGCGAAAACGTTGACCGTCATGTTCAAGAAAGCGGACTACACAGTGGCGAAGGCGCTGTCTCTGCCAAAGAAGCCCAGCACACCTGGGGGAGTGCGCAGCTCAAATGGGGCGGGGGGTTGGCTTTTTCGAGCCAGTGGCGGACGGAAGATGGCATATGTAGGATCAGATAACAGAAACGATAATCAGCCGGCCTCGGCCTCGCCCGCCCCACTCATCATGCGGGCGGAAAAGCAAACAAGGACTTATGCGGAAGGTTGTGTTTCACTGGGCGCGGCGAGTGCAACCACCAGTCCTGACCTCGGGGCTTTTACTTGGTTGAGCCAAGCGCGGTCCCAAGCCAACGCGGGACGCCCAAGGCTTGAGCGACCAAGCACCCGATTCAAGCTTCCTCTCCAATGTGCTCGTTCCACAGCCCGTGCGCTGTGACCGGCGCGGCCTGGTGGGGACGGGGCTTGCCCGATCATGACTCGTGACCAGGAATCCGCCTTCGGTCGCGCATTAATCTTATCAGCTCGATCTCCCGCGCTTTCGGCGCCAGCGCCCTCCTCCAGAAGCCCACCGTTCCGCTGGTCGACTGCCGCGTGCTGCAGTCATGGCTTCGTTCTTCTCCAAGTCGTTGCTTTCACTCGCGCTGCTGTCGACCCGTCTTGTCGGCGCAGCGACAGTCAATCTCGATTGGAACATAACTTGGGTTACTGCAAACCCTGATGGAGCGCTGGACCGTCCCGTCATCGGCATCAATGGCCAGTGGCCGCCACCGCTTCTCAATTTCACCAAGGGCGACCGCGTCATTGCGAATGTGTACAACGCGCTCGGCAACGAGACGACGAGCGTGCATTTCCACGGCTTCTACCAAAATGGCACCAACAACATGGATGGTCCTCCGGGCGTTGTCCAATGCGAGATCTCCCCAGGGTCCACCTTCACCTACAACTTCACGGTAAGTCGGGCTGGAAGAGCTCGAATCGCTCGCGTCTGACACTCGACAGATCAACCAGACGGGTACCTACTGGTACCACTCGCACACCAAGGGACAGTACCCCGATGGCCTCCGACAGGCGCTCATCATCCAAGACCCCGACTCGCCATACGCCGGTCAATACGATGAGGAGCTCGTCATAAGCTTGTCTGATTGGTATCACGACCAGATGCCCAAGCTCCTGAAGCAGTTCATCAGTGTTTCGAACCCAACTGGCGCCGAGCCGGTACCGAAAGCCGCACTGATGAACGATACCCAAAACTTCACTCTCTCTGTCGAGCCTGGCAAGACCTATCTCCTACACTTGGCCAACGTTGGTGCGTTCGCGGGCCAATACTTCTGGGTTGAAGGCCACACCATGCGGATTGTCGAAGTCGACGGAATTTGGACCGAGCCAGCTGAGGCAGACATGATCTATCTCGCCAGTGCGCAGCGCTACGCTGTTCTCCTTACGACCAAGAATGACACGAGCTCTAACTTCGCGATGGTTGGCAGCATGGACACAGTAAGCCAGCATTTTGCACCCTTTACTGCAGCACGGCAACTGACAGCCTATCCCAGGACTTGTTCGACACCATTCCATCAGACCTGAACTGGAATGTCACCGGCTGGCTTGTGTACAACAACTCAGCGGATAAGCCGACGCCGGCCACGATCGACGAGTTTGACCCCTACGACGACTTTGGTCTGGTGCCAACTGACGGCCTTGAACTGTATGGGGAGGCGGACTATACCATTACATTGGATCTTACCATGGACAATCTCGGAGATGGCGCCAACTAGTATGTGCAACTTCATTGCAATTCCCCTGGGAAATCTGCTAATCTCATCAGCGCATTCTTTAACGGAATCACCTACGTGAAGCCTAAAGTTCCAACGCTTTTCACCGTCCTGACAACGGGATCTGCAGCGGCGAATGCAACGGTGTATGGAACTGACACCCACCCCTTCGTTCTGAACAAAGATGATATCGTCGATATTGTCCTGAATAACGACGACACGGGCAAGCATCCATTCCATCTTCACGGACAGTAAGTCAGACCCGCTCGTCCACAGCGAATAGCATGCTCATTGAGTCAGTGCGTTCCAAGTGATCTACCGCAGCGATGACGACGCCGGCCATTTCGACGCGAGCAATCATTCAGCTTTCCCGACCGTGCCCGCTCGCAGAGACACCGTGCTAGTCCGCCCTCAAGGCAACTTTGTCGTCCGCTTCAAGGCAGACAAC
Source organism: Neofusicoccum sp. Z40 (assembly GCA_037356075.1). Taxonomy (NCBI): domain Eukaryota; kingdom Fungi; phylum Ascomycota; class Dothideomycetes; order Botryosphaeriales; family Botryosphaeriaceae; genus Neofusicoccum; species Neofusicoccum sp. Z40. Next base: position 163,285 of record JBAWJV010000009.1, read on the forward strand.
CCTGGTACAATAGTCCCCATTCCCCATGCCCATCTCCCACGACACTGACCGTCAAATAGGCGTCTGGCTCTTCCACTGCCACATCGAGTGGCACATGGACTCTGGCCTGGCAGCGACCATGATCGAAGCGCCGCTGGAGCTCCAGTCGAGCTTGCAGATACCCCAAAACCACTACCAGGTGTGCAACGCCAGCAACACGCCCACTTCTGGAAATGCGGCAGGTAATACTGAAGACTTTTTTGATCTGTCTGGGGAAAACAAGTCTGTGGCACCTCTGCCGGCTGGATTCACGGCGAGGGGCATCGTGGCGCTGGTGTTCAGCTGCATTGCAGGTGCCGTTGGTATGGCGGCGATTTCTTGGTAAGTAAGATATTATTTCGGTTCTTATGGTCCCTGAAGTCTTCGTCATTGGGGCTTTAATGTTGGTTCTAGGGCTAACTTTTGCACGAATAGGTACGGTGCTGCGCCAATTACCAATTAAGAGGAAAGTAATATATATCCATGGGAGCATTTCAGGGTCTATAGTTTCACGAGGAAGACGATCATAAAATGGAATCTAAATAATGAGCTTTGCCCATTGACTTTTAAGACTGTCTGTCTCTGCTTCACCATCATGCACACGGTGACCTGACTATGAACGGCCGTACTCAGAAATCGTTGGGTAGCAAACTTGTTATCAAGCTGGGATGGGCGTGCCGGTATCTTCCGTACATTCCCGCACTCACGCAACTCTGCGGGCAGAAACACTAGCATTGATTTGTTGTGGGTAAAAAGTTCCGCGGGAGATCCCGAGGTCACCTCAACCAATGCCAAGGCAAAAGAAGGGCAGATCATCCGACGCTTGACGAAAGTCAAGTGGGCTTACCGTTAGTTATCAGACCGGAGATCATCGGTCTCGGCGCCGAAAAAATTTCTATCGTATCAGATGGAGGCAGATCGGGCCGGTAGTGGCAGGTGGAAATTGAGTCCAGTGACACATCCAGCCATAGCTCCACGGAGAGCAGGCCGACTGCAGAGAAGCGACGGCCCGTGCTGACAAACTCCGGTCGTGAGCTTCACGCCATCACGACAAAGAGACGTCAACCCGGGCCAGCTTCCGATTTAGCCGTGCTCCGTTGTCTGATGATCTAAACTTATCTGATTCAGTTCATCTCTGCGGGGCGAGGGCTGCATCATCACTGTCCGACGTGGGTCTCGTATTCGGACGTAGACACTTCATCCAACCACATCCTTTCAGAGTGTCATCGACGGCCGGTTGACCCGACCATAGTGGCAGAAGAGATTGCAACAACGACACACGTACATCGCCAGTCTCGCAAATGGGTGGTATTTTTAAACCGCGCTTATCGAAACGCTATGGCCTCGGAGTATTAATCCGTCATATATTTTCATAGTTTAGCCAATACGAGCACATGCTTCCAGCTCGCTAACCAAGGTGCTCATACTGAGCGCAAGGAAAATTCCAAATCCCTTGCGTGCATGACCTTTTGCACAAGCCGTGTGCTAGTGCAGCAGGAGCATAGAAGCGTTCTAGATCCCAATACATAATTTCCCATTGAGCCATCAGATATGATACGGCCACGCCAACGATTCCGAGAACATCCAAAAGAGGCAGTCATGGGCGCAGGCGCTCAACGCGCGACTGACGAAAATCTATCATGCCCGGAGAAAACTGGAGAAGGTGACATCAGATAAGAGGCGGCCAAGGAGCGCACGACTCACAGCATACCGCCTCTTGCCTGCATGGTTTTGCTAGCGGTTGTTTCCATGATGCCTAGGAACTTTCCCGAGCAGGCAGATATGTCAGAAAAACAGGGGTGTTGCTGGCAGCTTTTCCCGCCAACACGATCTAGTTCCTCAGACAAAAGAGTTTATTACCTCCAGTTGTGACTCTTCGTGTGGGCAAGTCAGTGATCTCCATTACTTCCGACAAGATGCTGCGCTTGCTTTTCGTGTTTCTGGCTTTGGCCTGTTGTTCCATCAGGGTCCGCGCAGAAAGCTTCACTCCGGACATATGGAGCCAGTACTGCTTCTACTCTATCTACGACTCTCTGGACTCTTTCACGTGGGCTAGCAATGGCTCATCGAAAGCGAAACGAAAGTCCTCTGCTCCAGAATGCACCAACTCGGCCATGGTGTCTTCCATCTACGCTTCCTGCAAGGTTTACTGTTCCTCGAGCCAGTTTGAGGCAGGGCTCGAGTTCTGGGGGGACCTCTGCCAGCACAGCAAGTCTAAACTGATGGACCTCTCGAACGTGTCGGCGACCGTCACGGACTCATACACACAGCAACTCCCGCTGGCTGATCCCGAATTGAACGGGACCGCAAAGATGACTGATCCTGTTCTTCTTACTCGTTCGTACTTCGAAAGGGCCTACATGAGCTACGTGAGTCACTTCAATCCCACGAGAGCACGACTGAATCTAACTCCACCTAGAAACTGAAGTTCGATGGCAAGCCGCGGAGTCAAAGATTCGGCTGGGGCCTGATAGGTTACTGGGGCGGCATAGTTCTCTTGGGCATCTTAAGCAACTGTTTGAACGTCCTCACTAGCCGTCGCGCCGCCACCGTAAGAACAGATGTCGAAAAGACCGGCCCCGCAACCAGAACCTCGAGCAAAGTATTCGCCCCTTTCGCCGAAGCAGCATTCTGGATTAGGACCCATATACTCGTCCCCGCAGCAGTTGGAACACGATGCCAGCAAATGCTGTTTTGGTGCACAATACCCAAGCGGTCTGTCTCGCTATGTGTTGTCGGATTCTGGTGTCTCTGCATCATCTTAGGCTTTACGGGTTATCCTACAATGGCCGGCAATCTACTGTGAGTACTTTCGCTCTTCCTCATTTAAAAAGAGAACTCCACTAACGGGTTCTAAGGACGCCAAATATCCACCAATATCTCTGGAACGCAGTTGCAGTCCGGGCTGGCTTCCTTGCATACTCTCTTGTACCCTGGATCTGGATGTTTGCGCAAAGAAACAACATCTTCATATGGGCGACTGGGTGGAGTTACCAGACTTTCAACATCTTCCATCGCCACAGCGCAAGGGCTGCAACGATCTTCGGAATTGTCCACGGCATCTCGTACACGGTTGTCTATGCCCGATACAGTATGTTACCACTACGTTAGACCTTATGGGAAGAGACACGAACTGACATATTCAGAGCACACCTATTACACGTCTTTGGAAACGTTGTGGTTCAGATTTGGCATAGTGGTGCGTGCAGAATCGAACATCTTCCCATAACCATGCTGACCAAATACCTAGGCTTTGATCCTGATGTGCTTGCTACTAGCCTTCTCCGTAGGCTTCTTTCGCGTCAAGTACTACGAGAGCTTCCTGATGATCCACATCTGCCTGTCCATCGTACTTCTGTACTCCTTCTTCGCGTAAGTCACGCCCCGGCCAACCTCCAAAATCCTCCCTAACAGCGCGTAGCCACAGCTCCAAGTTCACCGACGGCGAATACAACTTCTATCTCTGGCCCCTCGTAGCAATCTGGTCCTTCGACCGCATCCTCCGCATCCTCCGCATCCTCTACTGCAACTTCCGCGTCCACTTCAGCGGCACCGTCTCCCGCGTCACCTCCACAACCGTCCGCTACGACGCGGCCAGCGACATCATCCGCATCGACATCCAGCCAGGCTCCTCGCTACTCAAGCCCGGACCCGGACAATACTACCACCTCTACCAACCCTTCGTCTTCAAAGGCTGGGAAAACCACCCCTTCTCCCTCGGCGCCTACACCACCTCTCCCCCCCCTCCCCACAACAACAACCCTCCCGCCCTCCCAACCCCTCCCAAAGAACCCGCAACCGCAACCACAACCACCATCTCCTCCCCTCTCTCCTCCTCCACCCCCTCCCTCCTCCCACCCCCCACCCCCAAAACCGTCCTCACCTTCTGGATCCACCCCTATGACGGCTGGACCCGTCGCCTCCGCGATCAATGCCTCGCCTCCCCCTCCGCCTCCAAAACCATATCCCCCCACCTCCTCCTCGAAGGCCCCTACGGCCACGCCGCCCCCCTGCACACCTTCGACACCGTCGTCCTCATTGCCGGCGGCACGGGCATCGCAGCCGCGCTGCCGTATATCCTGGATCATGTGGCGAGGGCGGCGGAGGGGCGGACGAGGACGCGGATGGTGAGGTTGGTGTGGGCGGCGAAGCGGGAGGGGTTTTTGGTGGGGGTGGGGAGGGGGGTGTTGGGGGGGGTGGTGGGGAGGGGGGATTTTGAGGGGGGGTTTTTTGCGACGGGGGGAGGAGGTGGTGGTGGTAGTGGGGGTGGAGTGGTGGTGCGGGAGGAGGAGAAGGCTGTGGAGAAGGGGGAGATTCAGCCGGTTGGGAAGGAGGGGGCTGGGGTGATGGCTGGAGCGGTGGCGTCGTCTGGGGAGGAGAGTGAGGAGGAGGTGGAGGTGGTGGTTAGACGTGGGAGGCCGGATGTGGCGGCTGTGGTTGCGGGGGCGGCGCAGGAGGCGAGGGAGAGTGGGGCGAGGACTGTGGTGTTTGTTTGCGGGCCGCCGGCCCTGGCGGATGCGGCGAGGGCGGCGGTGCATAGGGAGATGAAGAAGGGTTGTAGGACTATTGAGTATGTGGAGGACTGCTTTGGGTGGTAGTGGCTTTTCACGGCTGTTCGTGGAATGGATACTTCAAAACTTGACTGCGATTGGTCGGGATATTGTGAGGTGTTGGTGCTTGACGATGTTGGTTTGGTGTTGAGGCGTTCGCCAGCCGCGGAAACCGACGGCCCTTACACCCGGTGACATTACCCGCGCGCGTGATCTACTTACTGAAGGACGTTTATATTAGGAAACGCGTATCTAGTCAGCAGGACGATGGCATCTCTACCAGCATACGATGTAGTCCCTCAAAGTGGCTTTCTCCCACGCCCTGCCCCGCCCTCTCCGGCTACCGGCGCAGGTGCTGTAACAACATCCCTTCCATCCAACCCCTCATTCAACGCCGCCGACTGACCCGCCGTCGTAAAGAGCAGCTTCTTAATCTGGCTGCCCCCTTTTCCCGTCTGCTCCGACACACAGCGCCGCAACAACCTTACAAGTTTCCCCAATGCCTCGGTCGTACTGTGACGAGAAGCATCGTCCAGCACATTGATCCCGTCAATCACAATGTGAAGGAGCGGCTCGTCAACGGCAGCAAAAAGGTCATCCAGCAGTGCCAACGTCGCGTCCCAGGTTCGCAGCGTCCCGTCCAGCGCGGCGAACCTGGCAGGACCGAACAAGTCGTCGGAGAAGCACAGTTCGCCCGCTTCGTTTTCCGGCAGCAGTTCCACGAGCTGCCGTACGACAGCATACGCCAGCGCGACAAGGGCCACCGTCTCGTGTGTGCGTCCGGGAGGAGTTTGAGAGCTGTGGTCCAGAATGCAAAAGTACGAGATGACCGAGGCCTTGGCGTCGCGACATGCATTTGCGTAGCGCGCGGCTATGCGGGCGGTTTGTGGTTCCGAGGATAGCGATGCGGGACCACATACGTGAAGGATATCAGAGGAGGGAGAAATGGTAAATGATTGTATTCGGGCCACGACATTGGCATCAGCGAGGAAGGCGGGTGTTTCGTTAGTGGGGAAGAAAGGCGATATTCTCCTATCGTCGAAGAAGTCCGCCAGACGGGCAGAGTGGAGCAGGATCTGTTGTCTGGTAGACGCAGTGGGATCGTTCATCGAGGACTTGAGGGCGGAGGACTGCTCAATATTGGCGAGACTGGGCGAAATAGATGATGGATCTTCTGTGGAAGGGAAATCAGTACCTTTGACCATACGGATTGCATGCACAATGGGGCAAAAGTTAGATTAATGATCACTTACCATGGACTGAACAGGGAGTGACTGGCCTTGCTGTGAAACAGGCTGCCGTGCTCTCAAGGCCCCGCGTAGCTGTAGCACCTGCAATGTATAGTGACACTTCTGGTATCAAGGAGTCCATGATGCTTTGCTGAACCAAGCCTGGCTGGCCCCGCATCTCATCCTTCATATCATTCCGGATCTTCGTTCTCAGTCTCTCGAAATGGTCCTCCTCTTGCATCAATGCGGACTGTTTGTTGTGTTCCTGCAGCTCCACGAGAAACTTCGGCATGTCTTGCAACAATATTACCGACGTTCTCAGATCTACCAGTTTTCTGTTCATTGACCTCTTGTCTATCAAGTCCGAGAGTCTCCGTATCTCCTGGATTTGCTGCTGGTAATGGCTGTAAAGGCTTTCATTCAGGCTTCGCAGAAGGCGTTTTCGTTTCTTGTCCGTGTACCATTTCATGGCGTTGATCAAGAACGCAAAGACCTCACAGTATAGGCGGATAACGAGGATTTGGATGTCGATCTCGTCTTTGTGTTGCAGTACTTCCTGATGTACAGTGGTTATGGAATCGTTGATTTCAATCATGGCACGAGCAAACTCCTGGCTGACGTTCTCGTAGTTGGAGGATGCCTATCTTTAGTCAGCGGCAACTCACAAGGACAAAGCAAGAAAGTGGTGAGACCATGCCTTGATGAATACAGTAAGAGCACCACAGAATATGGAGGCGTATTCGTTGCTTGACGGAAGCATTGACAGGGTGCTTGAATGGTTATTAATTGTGCCGCCCAGCCTTCGAAGGTAGTCGCGTGCCTTTGCAAATTTATCGGTTTCGGAGCGTTTCTCCCATCGCAGCCTGACCTTATTCATGGCTTTTGAAATGTCGCTGAACGATCTTGGTGTTGCAGTAACGTCATCCTGAAGATCAGTTGGAAGCTGACTGTGGAATTCTTTGACCAGCTCATGAAGCTTTGCACGCTTCTCGTCAAGCTCTTTGAGCTCTTCCCTCCTTGGTTGGGTGAGCGACGTTAGTAACATTCTCTAGATACAACCCTCAATGTCAGGGCCGCATCTGCTGTGGAGGCCTTACCAGGTAGCGTCTAAATGCTCCTTTCCTTGATCCTGATTCGTCCTTTTCTGATCCCTCCACTCCTGATCATCAATAAACGCAGCCTCCAGCCCGGAATCCGACCCTCTCCTGGGATGTCGCTTCAGAGTAGTCGAGAATGCCTTGACTAGTTCGGCTGGACTCGTGTTCGAAGGATCCATGGTGTGGTGTACACAAATGTGGTTGGCAGTCGTGCAGACGAGGATTTCTCAGAGAAATAACTAGGCTGGTCTTACCAGTAATGAATCAAAATTACCTGTCTCCAAGAAATTATGATTCCCAGCTTCAAACGAAAACCTTTACGATCGGAAATCAAATTCTCGCGATGGAAAACCTTTCTTCGATCGTCAAGAGGCAGAACCAGATGCTAAATGAAACTCATGGTATTGCTGCTACGTCTGGTGTGGACAAGGCTGAAGGATGCGAAACCACATTGAAGCAACTGCATACTTATTATCAATAAGTGGAGCGCTGGCTGCTCCTTTGATAAAAGCTTGGGGGCTGCGACACGTCAGCTGAACGTGGTGGGTAACATGCAGACTCGTCCGTTTCGGATTAGACTTTTGGCGCACTGTACCCATGTGTTTCCGGTATTTTTCTTCCGGTGTACGCTAGGGTCGACGAGCTCTTACCTGATAGGCCACCCCGTGCATGATTCAGATATGCGAACTGTCTGCCTTCACATTATGCTCCGCTGCCTCGTCTTAGTGCACGCCACAAACATCATGATTGACGCCGTACCCCGCACCTCCCGCCGAATAAAATCATTTTCCACTATCAGTCTTGAGTTTGTAATATGCAGGTAAGCGCTTGTAGTATAGCAAGGGCTTTGCCGCAGTCGCAGGGATCAATGCGGCTGAAACAGTTGCCCTAGGGGCCGATTCTTCGTTATAAATACCTCAAGACCTGCACCAAGATTGCAACATTACAGCGCGTAGTCCCGTGAGAATATTCGAGCTTCAAAAAAACGATATGGTTGAGGGAGTTTCTGTGGGCGGTGAAATGCCTCCGTTCAAAGCCAGCCTGCCTGAGCTTGACCTTCAAGCCTCTACAAGCGATACGGTCAAGCTTGAAACATCTGCAGGGCAATCGGTACGGCAAATTTCTGAACACTCATTCAAGTACTGATGGAAGATCTCGCAGACGAGCAAACCCAGCTCAACAAAGCATGCATCAGTCGGCACAAAAGATCACCCCTCCAAAATTACCTATCGAGTGGAATACCTCAAAGAGTACACCACGAGAACAGTGTTCGAGACAGATGGCGAGAGCCATGAAGCCTTGCGACCTGGAAGCAAACGGCGCGCAAAGTCGACGACGTTATTCGAAGTTGTTGATGTCAACATCACTGCTGATGATAACGGGGATTGGAGCAAAAGCAACCTTCCGGCTGTCCATGGAAAGGAGAGCTCATACATCAGGATGTTTTCGCCCACGCTCATCAGCGCTCTTCGCCACGTGGTCCAGTATTACCCAGGACAGAAGTTGGTAGGGAAGGAAATCACCATACAGGAGCCTTATACAGTCATATGGCACCACGAAAATGCTCTTGAGGAGTACCGAGAGAAGTTCGCACCGGGCTCACCCATGGAGAGAGAGGCCAGCGAGTCATGCGGGAATCGAAACACTTACGAAGACGTCGGAGTTCTTCTGGACTTCGTCCGCAGCAAACACGGAGATGCAATCGAGAAGGCGCGTGAGAACTGGTCGGAAGGGCACGTCGCGCCCAACATGTTCTGGCTTCCCTTCAAGCCCGGTATCGACGTGTACTATGACGAAGAGGGCACGGGCGGATATGAGCCCTATGTCGTCAAGTCTGTGGAGTTCAAAATGGTGAAAGGAGAAGTTAGCTCATACTACGTGTTCCAGCTCTGGAATCTCAGGCACGACTCGAAGTACATCAGACTATCTAACCGGCCACTCAGAAGGGTCTTCCGTGACGCTGTATCGCCGATATGGGAGAAACAGATCATTCCTTGCGAGTATCTCGAAAGAAATGATGGAGTGAAGATCATGGGCAAAACAGGAAAGGAGCTCAGGACGTTTTTTGAGGCGAGGGGGAAGACTTTTGTCCGCTTGAGGCGAAAGGGGTTTTATGGGTTTGACGGAGTCACCAAAACCCAGCCCGTGCGACCGGTAAGACAACGTCTAGATTGTAGGCCGATTCTCTGGACCCTGTTGGCTAATACTCTATCAGTTTGTTGGGCAAGTGATGGTTGACCCGGAGCAATATGCCGCAGACAACGGATCGCTGAGCGACCCTTACGTAGATACGCATGTGCGGGAGAGTGTTGTTCCTGCACTTCCCGTTTGCTACTGTCGCAGATGCGCAAATGTGCTTGGAAAAGTAAACAAAAAAGCAGAGTTCAAGGGCTATACACGATTCAATCCGCTGAGGCGCAAGGCAATCGGGAACCATAAATATTTCCTGTGCGAAGGCATCACTGAAGCGTTTCTGTTCAAAACAAGAGAGTGGGGTATGTTAATTCTCGGCTGAGTGCTTTTAGTCTTGATGAGTCGCTGTTCTTGCTAATTAAGCCTTAGCAACGCTCGATGTTTTGGGGTTCCGAGATCCCGTCTCCGATGGGAGCATTATCAATGACCTTGTCATACCCGACGAGACCAAGTCAATGATTACGGACTTGACGAAGAAGTATGTACGCAGTCTTATCGCAAAGAATGAGGAGGAAGAAGCGAAGAAAGAGCAAGAAGATGCCAAAAATATGGTTGATGCTGCGGATGATGGGGACCCTGATGATGGGGATGCTGAGGATGCTGAAGATGGAGATGCTGAGGTCAACACGAACGCAGCTAGTGGGACTAAGGACCACAACACTGTTGGCAAACTTGATCTTACCGGAACATCCACCTGGTCTGCAGATTTCGTGAGCGGCAAAGGAGAGGGGTTGATCTTTCTCCTTCATGGAAAGCCAGGTGTCGGGAAAACGTACACAGCAGGTCCGTACAAAACCCCCGACTCCCTTTGAAAAATATAGACTCTGGCTAATGCTTTGCTATGTCTAGAGTGCATCGCGGCTCATACCGAGCGCCCTTTGCTCTCCTTGACCTGCGCGGACATTGGCACCAACCCAGAAACCGTGGAGAAAAGGCTACAGAGGTGGTTTAAGATAGCTGCAAGTTGGGGGGCCATTATGCTCATCGACGAAGCGGACATCTACATGGAGCATAGGCAAGTGCAAGACTTAGCCCGGAACAACCTCGTTGCTGGATTCCTCCGGGCGCTGGAATATTACCAAGGCATTCTCTTCCTCACTACAAATCGGGTGGGAACATTTGATGAAGCTTTCATCTCTCGCATTCACATCATGATCTACTACCCGCCCTTTACCGATGATGACCGTCAGCAGGTATGGGAGAACTTCTTCAGGAAGTTGGAAGATGAACAAGGCGAGAAGATGGTCATTCCCGAAAGCACAAGAAGCTATGTCACAAATGAAGAGGTTCAGAGCCTGAAATGGAACGGCCGAGAAATCAGAAATGGTACGTACAATGCTCTACTGGATACTTCCACCTTGGCCTAATCTCGTTTGATATAGCATTCCAAATAGCGGTTGCTTTGGCCCAGGCAGCAGAGAACCGGGACAAGAAAGGGCGCATTCAGGTCAGGAGAGAGCATATCAAGTCGACAGTCACCATGTCCAAGACTTTCAAGGACTACTTGAACAAACTCCACAGAAAGGATGAGACGCAGAGAGCTGCCATGGCAGGAACCAGATTGGATTCTTTCGGTGATGGACCGTCAGGCGAGAATCAGTACATATGACGTAGCCGGCTTGGAATTTAGGGTTCACGGAGCGAGATCAATGGAATTATTTTTACCTCTTTCATTATTTTGGGGTTTCAACTACAAATGGACAAGTATCCTGCTTTTCGTCCCCGATCTGGTTACCTCTCCAATTGAAATTATCACTCCAGCGCTGTCAAATATTCTACAACTTTCTCTTAGCTTGTCCTCGTTGCTGGACTTCCGTCCCGCATGGTGCTGAATGCGCGCTTCCAGCATCACCAAGTCCACGGCCCATAGCATCAACCGAGACAAATCCGAAAGGGCGTACAGGCTAGCAGCGGATAGGAGGAACTACAGTGAAATTCTGCGTGGTCAACACGAGTGGCCTAGAATCATTCTATCTCAACGCCCTTTCTGTAGCTGCTCAGTAGCATGAATGCTCCTAGATTTGAACACAGTGCTAATTCAATCAGCCTTACAGCATGATGCAGTGACAAGACACGGGCTAGTCATGTTCTACTTTTACACTAAAATGACTGGAACAGGGCTCTTATCCTCTCTCTCAGCCTTCTCAATAAGCTCGCCATCCATGATGCCATGAACGTATGAATCGCCGATGAATGTGTACTTCGGAGTTTCTTCCGCTTCCGCCGCCTCGCCTTCAATTCGACGAAGAATGTAAGGAGTTTTGCCACCCATGAGAACCCAGATCTCATCTCCCGGCTCTGCGTGATCCGGCACAGTCCCCATGTATCCGTTTTTCGACAGGAAGAATCGGCGTCCAGTGGCCAAAACTTCAACTATCTGGCCATAGACGTGATATCCTCTCATACCGGGAACCTTATCAGCCGGATTCTCTTGTTTGTACTTGCTCATGAGGTGGGACCACCACCACATATCATGAGAGTACCGACACGTTGGGCTGGCTCTTTCTCCAACTCCAGAGTTTCCTTCCAGTGGATCGATATCGTTGCAGAGACTCCTCCAGTACGCGTCCAACTGCGTGCACTTGCCGGTAACATACTCCCTATCGGGATCTCTGTCAATTCCGGCCATCTTACGCCAGTCTTCGTACACAGGGTCCGTGTCCTCCCAGTCGTACACTGGAAGCCCAACACTCTCAATCGTGTCGCAGAAGACGCCCTGCACTCCCAGCCCATTGGGTCCATGTCGCTTCACCTTGGCTGTTCCGCCTTTGGATGCATCATAGAAGGGAAGAAGCCTTTGTCGCCGATAGAAGCGGATGAGCCGTAGGTAGCGGACCACATGCTCCCAGTTAGGCGCCCAGGACGGTACCCCGGGAACAGATTTAAAATAGGCCTCCGATCGTTTGTCCCTCCAGGACGGCGGCGGAAGAACGTGCGTGAAGACATCCAGTGTACCCGTAGCTTCGATAAAAGAGAGTGCAGTTTTGATGTAGACCTCCGCAGCATCAAGGCTGTAATCGACAAGCTCAGGACTAAGGTCATTGGCTACCGCAAAGAGTCCATAAACTTTATCCCGCGGATCTGTGGCGTGTCGATGCCGCAGCTTGGACGCCACTTCGAGGAAGCCGACGGAGCCAATCCGCTCGCGCAGGTCATTCATCTGCACAATAACATCGGCGGCGTACTGCACCTCGCGTGCGTGGAGGCCCCAGTGTCCTCCACCTGATCCTTCGCTGGACTCGGGTGCAACGAGGCAGCATTGCTGGACGCTGAAGTGTCGACCAAAGCTGTCTGTCATGCCGTCCATCTCTTCCCTCGTGATGACCGTGTCACCACACACATAGACAAGACTTTGCGCCAAAACGCTTTCCTGTAGGGTCCAGATACGTGAGAACCATTGGTTGCTGAGGAAGAGCTTCAACAGAATTGGATTGATCTGAATCGCCTTGTCATTCTCCCTGTCTCCGCGGTGATTCAGGACCCAATGCAGATCTGGATCAGTGCCAGTTCGTTTAATAGCCTCGAAGACCTCCGCGCGACTGAATGTTTCGTCCAGCCAGGCAATGACCTGGGATGCGGAGCGGTAGATCTGGTCCATCATGGCAACTTGCCGATTTCGTTCCTGAACATCGTCTTGATTGATGCACACTGCATCGACCCAAAGCGTGCGTTTGGCATGCTCGCCTCGCAGGTGTCGGAGTGCCGATTCCAGATTTTGCGTTGCGCTCTTTGCTTGCCCATGAACAAAAATGGGTTCTTCAGCCTCTTCTTTCCCCCAAACGTAGGAGAGAGCTTCGAAAGCTATGTCGTTGGCCTGGAGAGATACAACCTCCAGCTCGCATTGAATATCGTCATCCCGCTGGCCCGGTAGCAAGTGCAGGACACGAATCTCATTTTTGGAGGGATTTAGCCTGGTATACATCTTCCAGGAGCAAGAGGAATGTAGATGGGAAGAGCTGCTGGACAAGAAGTGAAGGCGGAGAGCCAGTGGGTCAAGTACGAATGCAGTAGCTGACAATCGGCGGGGTAATTTTATCGTTGCCTGACCAAGCCACCGTCCGCAGCCTGACTGGCCAATCAAAAGTGTTTTTGTATTACGATGTCTTTGAGACTTCTTGACAGAGTATCAGGGCGCTACTGCCTGGAGTACGCTGTCGATTCTCATTGGTGAATAGTTGTCCGTGCTGCTGAGAGGCTGTGCTCTGCTGAGAGGCTGTGCTCTACTGAGAGGCTGTGCTCGTAGTCGTGTCTCTGCAGTCGCCCCCACGACCAGCCTGGCAGACGCAGAGCTGATGTTGCCAACAGGCAACCCACATTCATTCATATCAGACTCGCCACGGATCCTTGATGTCAATCGAAACAACCTCCAAAAGCGTGAAGCCATCACCACCAGCAATTACTCACCTAAATACAACACAAGCCCCCCAAACCCTTCCAGCACCATGACCTCCCTCCACCTCGCCGCCTTCTTCGGCAACCCCACAATCGCCGCCCAAATCCTAGACAAAGAAGAAGGCCGGCACCAACTCGACCTCCCAGAAGCCCACCACGGCACGCCCCTCTGCGCCGCCACCCGCAGCGGCCACACCACCATAATGCAACTGCTCCTCACCCACGGCGCCTCCATCGACGCCGGCAGCGACAACAAGCGCTGGGGCACACCCCTCCACGCCGCGCTCCTCGCCGAGCAACACGCCGCGCTCACCCTTCTCCTATCCCACGGCGCCGACTGGCGGATCCGGCATGCAGGCGGCCGCACGGTGTTCCACAGCGCGGCGGCGAGCGGGGATGCGGAGGGGATGCGGATGCTGCTGGCGCGGGTGGTGGGGGAGGGGTGCGAGGCGCGGGATGAGGCTGGGAGGAGGAACGAGGTGGGGGAGACGCCGCTGCATGTGGCGGCGCATGAGGGGCATTTGGGGGTGGTGCGGGTGCTGGTGGAGGAGGCGGGGGTGGATGTGGATGCGGAGGATGGGGTGGGGTCGACGCCGTTGGTGGAGGCGGTGGTGAGTGGGAGGAGGGAGGTGAGGGTGTATTTGGAGGGGAGGGGGGCGAAGTCGGATCCGGTGAGGGCGAGGCAGAGGTATCGGCAGATGACGGTGGTGTTGCAGAATGGGAAGAGAGTGTCGTTTATGGTGGGGTCGAAGGACCCGGAGGGGGTGTTGACGACGGATGAGGAGCATGTTGTGGCGCTGGTGCAAGAGGTTGCGAGGCAGGCAAACTTCGATTCGCCAATTGTGCAGGTGGAGTTTTGAAGAGCTGCTTTTGGTGGAAAAGTGAGAATGATGTAAGTAAGCAGTCCTGAGATTTGTATGAGTGTTCTTGTGGGGCTCAAAACCCTAACTTTCAAATGTTATGTTTTAGACGAAATGATTGAACAAATCAGATCAGCAGAGAGCTTGATATAATTTTTGGAAGTTATGGATATTGTTTACGTATTTTGATCACAATTATTGCGATCAATGCTGCCAGAGACTAACGGCAGGACAATATTTCATAGAGCCCAGAGACGCACCAATTACACAGCCGCAGTCCCATTGGTGTATGGGGTTTGGCGCACATGGCTTGCGTCCAAGCCTGGCTGCGCCGCAGATCAGCCTTGTCACCTACGACATCTTCTCACGAGGGGGCACAGATGCCCCGTCTACACACCCTTCTCCGTCTTTTTTGCCCCCTGCTGCTGCTACATCTCCATTGTTCTTACCTTCCTTTCGTTTTCTGAGGATCCTTTTTCCTTGATCATTTCTGTGTTCGCACCAGTCACTAGGATGTCGGCGACAGAGGATGCGCAGATTTGTGCGAGCGATATAACATGCTACAGTTCGACAACATTGCCCACGGAGGGTATGTTGCTCCTCGTTGGCAAGTAAGTGCGGAGGAAGACAGGCTTCTCTTTCCCAGAAAAAAGTTGGAGTTGGATCACGACCTGGAAGACGCGTATCCGGACTTGCGAGCTTTAGCCACATCAAGCGCCGCTGGGTATGAGTGATGTGGGCTTTTGAGCGACATTGTTCGATGTGTGTGGGGACGACTCCGGGCCGGGAAGAGTAACCATCAGCAACCTGACATACAGATGGAATGGGCCTCTATCCCACGGAATGAGTGGTGCAAGATCAGATGTCCTTATGGGCTGAGGCGAAATACAAAAACGAAGACAATTTCTTTCAGGCATCTAAACATTGATCTGGATGCATATATGCAGCCGACCACTTCCTGAACCCGTCCGGATTAATATTGGACTCCAGACCGTATTTTTCGTCCCGTCATCATGCAAGCTATTTTCGTTAGTTCCAGAAAGCATCATTCATTCCTACTCATCCTTATCGAGTGAAACTTGCATAAACGCATTGGCCGTACTTTACCGCATCACACTCAACATTTTAGGTAGCAACAAAGCCGAACACACTACTACATGTTCGAGCATCTCTATCCACATACGAAGTCGAATCAAATTCATATACAACCTTCTCGCTTAGATCCCCATCGTACCAAGTAACTCATCCCCCAGCCGTCTCGACACCACAATCCTATCACACACCAAAGCCCCAACCAAACACTAATACTCCATCGCCTCCTCGAACAACCCCCTCAACTGCTCCCTCTCCCTCTCCACCTCCTTCATCTCCAAACTCGGCGCCAACATCAACACCCTCGCCTGCGGAATCGTCCCCTCAACCAACGCATCGACATCCCCCCTCCCAAACCCCAGCGCCTTCAGCCCCCTGGGCTGATCGCCCAGCTTGACCAAAAACTCCGCCAGCGCCTCCCCCAACACCTCGCCCGCGCTCTCCCTCTTCACATTGCTGACGTCGACGCCAAAGGCCTCGGCGGCGGCGAGGTGCCGTTCCGGGTTGGAGGGGCCGGTGAAGCGGAAGACGGCGGGGGCGGTGACGGCGACGGAGACGCCGTGCGGGATGATGGGCGTGTCGACCTGGTAGCCGGCGTGCTTGTAGCCCGGGTTCTGGCCGGAGATGGGGTACGACATGCCGTGGCAGAGGTGCACGCCGGCGTTGCCGAAGCCGACGCCGGCCAGGGTTGCGGCCAGCAACATCTGCTCCTGCGCTTCGTAGTCGTCGGGGTCCTTGACGGCGCGCGGGAGGTACTTGACGGTGCTGCGGAGGGCCTGCAGCGAGAAGATGTCGGAGATGGGGTTGGCGCCTTGGTAGGCGGGGCGGTTGATGGGGTTGGTTGGGCGGGGCACGCGTTCGTGGTAGGGGATGGCGGTCCAGGATTCGAGGGAGTGACAAAGGACGTCGAGGCCTGAGGAGGCGTGGACGGCGGAGGGCATGGTGCGCGTGTTGAGGGGGTCGCAGATGCCCAGGGTGGGCTTGAGGTTGCGGTGCGCGATGCCGGTTTTGGCGCGTTTGGAGACGAGGTCGAAGATGGCAGTACCGGTGGTTTCGGAGCCGGTGCCGGCGGTGGTGGGGACGGCGATGAGGGGTTTAAGTTTGGCGGTGATGGGCTTGCCGCGGCCCAGGGGGGCGTTGACGAAGTCAAGGAAGTCGGCTTCTGCGGGGGTTGTTAGGGGAGCACTCATGATGTTTGGCTGCGGAGACGTACCGGGGAAGGAGGTGTAGAGGTTCATGAGCTTTGCCGTGTCGATGACCGAGCCACCACCAACAGCCAAAAAGGCGTCTGGCTGGTACGGCTTTGCAAACGCAATGGCTTCCTTTATCCTGCCGACTCTTAGTTTACGCACGTGGAAAAGCGTTCAAGCAGAGGGCAAAGGCGAGACCATTGGGGCGAACCAATTGCCGAAACCAACATCCCCTCGTCGACCCATACGTGGCAGAGAAACTCACGAGCTATCCTTAGGCTCCACCCTCGTCCCATCAAACACTTCAAACGCAATGCCCTCCCTCTCCAGCGCCTCCTGCACCTGCTTCATAGCATCCAGCTTCCTCACCGTCTTGTCCGTCACCACCATAACCTTCTTGGCGCCCATGTTCTGAAAGTCCATTCCGACCTCCTTGGTGCAGCCGGGGCCGAAGCGGATGGAGCTGGCGGCCATCTCGAAGGCATACTCCTTCTGCTGCGAGGTATCGAGAGGGGTGGCGAAGCTGCGACGGGCGCCGTACTGCTGGGCGGAGGAGAGCAGCTGGTGTGCGGACGAGGGGTGGTGGTGGTGGTGGGCGGGATTGCTGTGGCAGGGACAGTTGGGCGGGTGGGTGTACTGGATGGTGCGGAGGAGGCTCGTGGCGCGGGCGGCGCGCGTGGGTGCGATGCGGACGGCGGCCATGGCTGCGGCTCTGCTGCGGGGTGCTCCAATGGCTCGTGGCGAGAGGGATCTCAGGGGGGGAGGAGGGAGTGGTAGAGGTGAGAGGCCATGGCGGAGACGCGGTGCTGCGGCGATTGAAGACGGACGGCCGGGGCGCAGAGGCCGAGGCTGGCGGCTGTGGTGGTGCATTGCCGTTGTCGGTTAATGCGGGGTCTGTGGGGACGCCGATTACGTCAGATATTGCCGCGTCTCCGTCATCCGCCGCTCTCCACAGTAGGTGAGGGCCCTTCTGATATCTGATCAGGTGGTTTCCTCATTGGTATACCACTTCATTGGAGGAGAGCGTGTCTGTAATTCCCAGGTCGAGACGTATTATCCTTGGCAGAAGCATTCATTGTAACGCAAAGATCCACGCCAAAGAAACGGATATAGCGAGTCCTCGCACCCTCTCTCTCTCATGTAATGTGGAGTGTGCATCCAGACGAATCAGGCCCGATTCTCCGTACACTTTCCCGTCTAAATGAATACTTCAATTCTATATGAAGATGTCAGACATACGGATCTAGATATTCTTCGCTCGCTTTGTTAGACGTGGATGAAGGGAGATTACCACATCCACGAAGAGAAGCCATGACCGCTGCCCACGCCAAGCCCCCCAAGCATGCACACTTTCGAAAAGTGGTCGCACACCACCTGTGCCTCTTGATTTCCGACCACCCAGCCCGTAACGCCTTGCATAATGCAGAAATGCATGCCATCTGCTTTCGAACCCCAACCCCCAACCAACGCCATCCCAATGCACGACGGATATAAAACTCAAAAAACATCATCCATACTCACATCCCCCCCTTTCCCACCCGCCCCGGCCACAGCCGCAGCCTGCGTCGCCAGGGCCGGCGCGCTCGGCCCGTCCATATTCGCAACCTCGTCCTGGACGAAGATGCCGAAGCCGGCGAAAGCATCGCACAGGGCGTGCGAGTAGTACTCCTTGACATCGCAGCCGCCGGCCGCGTAGACGGGCTTGGAGTAGTAATCGTCCAGCCAGTTCCAATCGTACCGGTCCTGCATGACCGAGTAAAGACGGGTATCGGCGTCGCCGCCGAAGGGATCGAACGGCTTCTCCACCTCGACGACCTTCTTCTTGAGACCCTTGATCTGGAAGCCGGCGCCGAGCGCGCCATTGGAGGGGCCGGCAGAAGTGGCTGCGCCGGGGGCTCCCCGGGACGGCTGCTGCTGTTGCTGCTTCGAAGCGGCGGTGCGAGTCTGGCCGGCGCGCTTGAGGTGCACTTGGGCGATCTGTGAGGCGTCGCCCTGGCCGCTGGCTAGCTGGTTGATGATGTCCCGCCGGCCCTCCAGGCGTTCACGCTCGAGCTGCTGGTGCTCGCGGACGGCTTCTTCGCGGCGGAACTTGGCTTGTTCCTTTTCTGCGGCGACTTGGGCTTCCCAGGCCGAGGCTTCTTGTTGGGCGAGGACTTCGTTTTCTTTGATGGAGGCTTGGTTGGCTTCGGCGTACTTTCTGAGCTTTGCTTCGGCCTGCTCGATGTTGATGCGGTGAATGAGGTCGTAGGTGACGTCTTCGACGTCGTTGAGGTAGTCGTTGTAGTCCTGTAGCGTCTCGAACTCGTCTTCGCGGCGGTTGAAGCTGGGAGGAATGTGTCAGCACAGGCCGGTCACAGCCACGGCGCGGGGGAAGCACGTACACGGACGCCACGCGGCGCCTGATGTCCACCTCGCGCTCGACCTGGATATCCTCAAACGTCTTCTTCCTGAAGCGGTTCTTGCGCAGCGTCTTGCCGCAGCCGACTATCCTGCAGGGGGCAGGACCGTGGGAGTAGATGCGGTCGACGCACGACTCGCACATCTGGTGGTAGCACTCCGGGTTGATGAGGAAGCGCATGTTGGGGTTGAGGTAGCGCGACGACTTGCACACGGGACAGATGTCTAGGGCAGCATGCAGCGGGTTAGCACTGGGGTCGGCGGAGCCAAGGCGCAAGGTGTCGAGGTGGGCGTGCAGCTGCTCACCGCCGTCCTCAACTGCCTGCTGGCCCTTCGCAGCTTGCGGACCGCTTTCGCGGCGGGCTGCTCGGGACATGGCGGGCGTGTGAGGTGTTGTGTAGGTCAGGTCGCGCGCAGATCGGCGCTGCGAAGCGGTCTGCGAGGGTAGCGCGCGCGGTCGTGGTGGGCAGGCGCGTGTCGGTGGAGCTCCTCGATTCAGGTTGAGTGGCGCGCCGCCGGTGCTTTGACGCAGTGCAGCTTCGGAGGTGTGCGGCGCTGCGGGCTGACGCGGTTTAGTTGTGGCCGCACAGTTCGCACTGCTGGCCGGATAGTGCGGCCGCGTCTACTTCCCGCCGGCAGAGTTCCGCCACCTGCTTCCACTACTTTCCGCTCGCGTCACTTTTTTGCGGTCACCAGGCTCCAACCTTCACATCCACAAGCCTTCCCCAACCCCCGCCAATTCCACCAAACATGAGCGCGGCCAGTCGCGACCACATCGGCGACCTCGAGCGCCACCGTCTGCGCCTCGAGGACCAGATCGCCAAGCTGCGCAAATCGCTCAAGCACTGGCAGACATGGGACGCCGAGTACGAGGGCCTGAAGGAGGAAATCCAGGGCTTCGAGAAGTCCCCTGACCGCCCGGCGCCCTCCGCCGAGGACATGGTTCAAATCGGCCATGAGTTCGGCGGTGAGCTCGTCAACGAGAAAGAAATCAAGGAGCTGCTGGGCAAGGACATGCAGCGCAGCGCCCAGCAGGTCATTGACTTGATTTCCCGGCGGCAGGACTATGTGCAGCAGAATGTGCAGACGGTGCAGAAGCAGGTCGATGCTGCCGAAGACAAGCTGAGCAAGGTGCTCATCGTCAGCAATCCAAGCGCGGACGACGAAGAAGGCGGGCCGCTCATGGATATCCGGGAGGAGCTGGACGAGGACGGTAATGTCGTTTCGAGCTCCGTGTCCACTCCAGGCCAGCACACGCCCAAGCTGGTCGAGACATTGCGCAAGGCGGGCATAGATCTTCCAGATGAGGAAAGCAAGAAAGATGATGCGACATCTGAGGGCGTGGGCATATCGGATGCAGCAACCTCAGAAAACATGCTTGCAAAACCGACCACGGCACCAGTTCAGGCAGAAGGCTCGTCAGCCGCCCCTCAGAGCGCTCAGCCCATTCCAAGAAAGAAGTCTGTCACTTTTGCCCCGGATACCAAGGAACCTGCCGAATCCGGAGCATCCACCACAGAAAGTCATTCCGTTGCCGCGCACTACATCATTGCGCCAGGCCGCCGCGTGGTCGAGCTGGATGAAAACGACGAAATCGTGGGCTCCGAAATTGTCGGCCAAAAGAATCCAGACATTCAGAATCCTGTAGTACCCGAGAATGAGTCTCCAGAGGACGCGAAAATGCGGCGCGAGATGCTCGAGTACAGCCTGAACGAGGTGGGCAACGTGGTTGCGGAGCTGGATCTTTACGGGGGTGACAGCGATGACGAATCAATGTACGATGACGAGGAAGAAGACTCGGACATCGAGGAGATCGAAGAGGAAGACGAATGGGGCAGGAGCACACGGCCGGCCATCACCGAGGAGTACCGGCAGAAGATGCTGGAACTGGAGCGGAAACTGAATGGCCATGAAAACGAGAACGTCGAACCGAAACCGGAAGACGCGGACCTGAACAACATGCTCCAGCAGGCCCAGGGAGTTCACAGGCTCATTGTCCGCACGGACGAGGAGATCCCACCGGCATTGCTGCCGAAGCAGCTGAACAACAAGACCAACAAGCCTGCAGAAGCAAACAACACCGCAAGCCCAGCAAGCCCCGACACCACACCCGCCGAGAAGAACTCGAAAGCCTCCAAAGCCGACAAGGGCGTCCGATTCGCCGACTCCCTCGACATATCCCCAGCGCCCAAACCCACCACCTCACCACCCACGGCGCCCGCCCCCCCACCAGCACCCGAGACCCGACCCATCGCCGACGCCATCATCGAGCGCAGCGGCGGCCCAACTCCCTCAAAAGAACCAGCAGCCCCCGCCGCCCGCAAATCCTCCCGCTTCAAAGCCTCCCGCAGCAACAACACCAACCCCCACCCCCCACCCCCCCACCCCCTCTCCCCCTCCATCATCGAACGCTCCCCCCCACAAACCGCCACAGCCCCCGACCCCGACGGCCTGGACCCAGCGACGCTGTCGCAAGAAGTCGCAACCGAGTACCACAAGCTGCGGACGCGGATGATCCAGCGGCAGGAGGGCGGGTTCGTGCGGCAGACGCCGGAGGAGGAGGCGGCGGGGCCGCTGGTGGAGGAGGGGGAGGATGGGAGGGTGAGGCGGGTGAGTCGGTTTAAGGCGGCGAGGGTGAGGGGGGCGGGGGAGGAGTAGGTGGGTAGGTAGGTAGGTGGCTGTGGAGGGGAGGGGTTGTGTGGTGATTCTGGGAGGTGGGGCAATGAGCAGTAGTATTTTCTAGCAGGATTGTTAAACAATAGGTAGGCATGCTCTGGTCTAGGAGTTTCACGGACAAGGGAAGGCTTATTGTTTTTAAATATTTTTTTACCGCGCACGAGATCCAAAAAGCAAACACGCAGAAATTTACCAATATGCTTGGATAAGTCTAATCTTCGAGTGAGCGATCAATTGATATCTCCCCGAGGACAGCCAGCGAGTGAATGCGTGTGGAGCGCATCCAGACGAGAGCGCTACCTAACGGGGGAAGGAGACACAAGAATAATCGGTCGGCAATGCTTTGAAAAATCGTACAAGAATATCGTACAATGTCAACGTCCTCCCATTCATCGACTCAGCCCGCCTTTCGTCTCAGCAGCAGCAACAGATAAGCAACACCAGCGCGTCTTATATCTGTGGTCCGGCAGAGAAAACCAGCTCTCAGATAAGAGAGTTGGAATGAAACAGAGGAGGAAAAAGAGGAAAGAAAGGGAAACCCTGCCCACCACCTGCGTAAACATCAACAGAGATAAGAGAAACGGGAAAATAAAGGGATCAACGCCCCTGAATACTCCGTAAGACCCCCCAGACCAGCAAACGAACGGATATCCGTTTCTTCACTCCCTCCACTAACCAGCGGTGCCCGTCTCGACCCGCTAGATGAGCTTATCTTCGTCTTTTCTACTACCCCATTCTCACCTACGTCATCTTACCAAGTGCCCTTCTTCTTCTTGCCGGCGCGCTTCTTCCTCTTTTTCTTCTTCGCGGCACTATCTCCAGTAGTGTTGCTTTCTCCAGTGGCACTGATGATGTCATCCTTATCCTCCTCCTTCGCCGGGATCTGCTCATCGGCAGCAGTCGGTTGCTGACTCGAGCTTGCCTCAACATTGACGTAACCGCTGTGACCGCTGCTGTCGCCCCACTTATGATGCGACGAGCTGCGAGAGTGCGGCGAGTCGCTGGAACGCTTGCGCTGCTTCTGATCCTCGCTGTCCGAGCTACTCGACACATCCAGGACCATTTTCTTGATGCCGTTGACGTCAATCACGTTTTCCGATATCGAGCCGGAGCGAACGGTTGCCTTGCCGGGCTTGGGAGAGCGGGCGCCGGAGCCACTGTGGAGAGAACCGACGGTGCTGGAGCTGTGGGACCTGCGCCCCTCCGAGAGCGGGCGGTTATCAATGACAAGCTTACGATGAGTGTCGGGAGAGCTGCTCATGCGTTCTTTCGATGACTTCTTGGAGGGAGATTGATGGCCGTCTGTAGGCTGTGCAGGCATGCCAATGGCGCCGTAACTCGTAGCGACCGCGTGCACACCATCACTGGCATCAAGAGCGCTGTTACCGAGCTGGCCCTCACCAATACCGCCTTGCATTGCAGTCGGGCCAACCTTCAATATGTGGTCCAAAGCACCGTCCTCATTGTTGGTCTTTGCAGTCGTGGCGGAGCCTTCAGGAATCGTACTAACGCTGGGCTTAATCTTGACAGTGCTGATCCTCGTAGATCTGGGGTTGCTAGCAGCATTGGAAGGGCCGAGATGCTTGAGCTGTTCCCTTAATTCGGGATCACCTTCACGGATACCGATGGGAGTCGCTCTTCCAAGTGGCCCGTTACCGCTGCTGCTGCGACGCATTAAGAGTTTGACCTGGGGACTCGTTCCAAAAGCGCGGGTGCTCTCGGTACTCCTTCTACGCTCATGGGACGACAACAAAGCAGTATTTTCATCTACGTCGGCCTCCGCCGGGCCTTCGGCCACGATTTCTCCTTTGGGAACACGGTTGCGGGGCGAGGGAGTAATACGACGGATCGCCTTGTGAACATCAATGAAGACGTCGGACTCGTCAATGATTTCCCTAGACGATAATTAGCTTATGGAAAAAAGCAAATAGAGCATCTTGTACTCACTCTCCGATGAGTTCCTCGATGACATCTTCCAGAGTGACGACACCAAGGGCGCCAAACGGCTCACCAGGGAAGTCAGAAACGAGAACCATATGGGACTTGCCCTCCTGGAAGAAGTTGACAATGTCGAGACAGCTGGTTTCGGGACGGGTCTCGGGCAGAGTGGCCAGGGCAAAGTCGCGGACTTGCTTGCAATCCTCAGGGTCGTAGGTGATCAACAGCTTAACCAGGAGCATGCCAACGAAGTTGCGGGGGTTGCCAGGCTCATAGATGGGGATTCTGGAGTAGCCAGCAGAGAGAATGGTATCCATCATCTTCTCATCAAGCACGGTATCGGCAGACATGGTGAAGACGTCATTCATGGGGGTCATGATGCTGCCGACGGGTTTCTCCTTCAGGTCCAGCACGGCGCTAATGATGGTAACCTCATCCTGGTTCAGGCGCTCCTCGGGACTCGATCCCAGGGTCTTGTGCAGCGTGACCAGAGTCTTCAGACCAGCCTTTTTGTACGTAGTCCCATGATCCTCTCCCAAGAGATAGTCCAGAAGCTTCGCGGTGGGCCAGGCCACCGGGCACATTATCCACATGAGGGCAAGCACGACAGGCGACATCCAGGCTCCGATTGGAAGGCCGTATCGGACGCAGATAGACTGGGGGACGACTTCGCCGAAGATGACTGCGCGATTTTGCGTTAGCGTTGAAGAATATCGCGCAAAGCGGTGAATATACCAATCAAGACTGTACTGCTGACCACGGCAGGCCAGCCACCGCCAAGCGAGCGATCGAGCACGATGGGCAAGGTCTCGTTTGTGATAACGTTGCTGAGCAGCAGCGTGACCAGGACCCAATGCTTGCCTTTCTTGAGGAGGCGCAGGACGCGCGCGGCGTTCGTCTTCTCAGAGCCATCGCCGGAGGCTGCAAGGACCTGGAGGTAGATTTCGTCCTGGCCCATGAGGCTGGGGTGGGACAGGCGTCAGTGCTGGCACGACGACGGGCGAGACAGCGACGGTGGTGCGACGCGGGGAGACTTACGCGATGGTCAGGCCGGCGAAGATGCCGCCCAGCAGCACCAGGGCGATGGCGACGCCCAGATAGACCCAGAGGCCGGCATCGGACGGGTCCTTGGGCAGCTCCTCCTCGAAGGCATGGACGGGCAGGTGCCTCAATGGCGCGGCGTGGCCGACCGACGACAGCAGCAGACCGGCCGTGAGGAGGACGAGGGGTCTCACACGGGCGAGGCCATTGTGAGCGAAGGGGCCGGCAGCAAGAGCCCTCGCGAGGACCAGCGACATTGGCGAGCCTGCAGAAGGGCCTGGGGGAGGGTGTGTCGCGGAGAGCAACAGAGGATTGGACGTGGGATGATAGCGGCGAAGGGTGTTTTGAAGGCGAGCTGGGAGGGCCGCGGTCGGGAGCGCGGATCAGCGGGCGGCGCGGGCGGAGGCGTAGGGCACAGGCACGTCAACTAATAGCGGTCAGGCAGCTCTCGGCCACCCACAGCGAACCACGCGCGCGCACCCACTCTGCGCTGGGTCGCGCGCGTCACTCCTGCCACTCCTGCCGCCGCCGGGTCGAAGATTTTGCTTAGCTCTCCAGTGGTGCCGGCGCGCTCCCGTAGCTGCCGATCTGGAGCTCTCGGCGCGGCCGCCGCGGCCGCCGCTGAGGCGCAACAGACGCCGCTGCGGCTTTGCCTCGCGCTGCGGCTCCTGTACCGCCGCTAGCCGCGCGCCCTCCAGGTACATATCACGCATCTCTCCACGCAGCAACCCCGTCGCTTCCCCAGATTGTCCCCCCGCACGCGCCGCTCTGCCCCAGTCGCCCATGGAGCCTGCCCTTCGCCCTCTCGTGCGCCGCCTGGCGCCGCGCTCCATCAATCCCCGACGCCGCTACTCCGCCCACCCGCCCACCGCCCGCCTCAACCTGCCCATCGACTACAGCGCCACCCCGTTGCTGGCGCACACCCCCAGGTCCGGCCTGGCCAACCCAGAACTGCCCCCGCATGTCCGTGACTCGAACACCACCCGCCAGAATCTGTTCCAGGCCGTCAACTCTGCCCTGCGCCACGCCCTGACCACCGACGACCGCGTGCTTGTTTTCGGCGAAGACGTCGCCTTTGGCGGCGTCTTTCGCTGCTCCATGGGCCTGGCCAACGACTTTGGCTCCGAGCGGGTATTCAATACTCCGCTGAGCGAGCAGGGCATCGTGGGCTTTGCCATTGGCGCCGCCCTCGAGGGAATGAAGCCTGTAGCCGAGATCCAGTTTGCCGATTACGTCTACCCGGCTTTCGACCAGCTCGTGAACGAAGCTGCCAAGCTGAGATATCGGGCGGGCACTACTGACATGCATGCTGGAGGGCTGGTCGTACGGATGCCTATGGGGGGTGTAGGGCATGGCGCATTGTGAGTCGTTGGCCGTACGGCCTTGCGGCATACTAATGCCATCCACAGATACCACTCCCAGTCTCCAGAATCTCTCTTCACCCATATTCCCGGCCTGCGCGTCGTGGTGCCGCGCTCCCCAATCCAGGCTAAAGGCTTGCTTTTGGCCTCCATTGCATGCAACGACCCCGTGGTGTTCATGGAGCCCAAGATCCTCTACAGGGCAGCTGTCGAACAAGTCCCGAATGAAGCATACACCCTACCATTGTCCAAGGCAGAAATTCTGAAAGAAGGAAAAGACGTGACCCTTGTCTCCTATGGCACGCCTTTGTACAACTGCTCCAGTGCTATCGCCGCTGCCGAGAAGGACTTTGGCGTCAGCGTTGAGCTTATCGACTTGAGGACCATTTACCCTTGGGATAGGCCCACTATCCTAGGCAGTGTAAACAAGACCGGCAGAGCAATTGTCGTGCATGAAAGCATGATAAACTCTGGCGTCGGCGCAGAAGTTGCAGCAACAATCCAGGAAGGTGCATTCCTAAGGCTCGAGGCGCCAGTACAACGAGTCGCTGGCTGGAGTACGCATATGGGGCTTGTGTACGAAAAGTTTAACGTTCCCGACGTCGTCCGTAAGTTCAAGTAGGGCCGACATAAATGCCACTGCTAACTGGCCAGGGATATACGATGCAATCCGCAAGGTTATCGAATACTGACGCGAGCGAACCGGGAGCCTTTACTGCTGTACTAAGAAAGCATATGCGAGAGGTCTTGAACGATCGGGTGGCTTTGTCTTTATTCCCAACAGCGTTGCATCTTCAAGAAAGCGCATACTTGCATTATTTTTTCGTTAGCGAGAACCCCATGAGCGACGGCCAAGAAATCCAATTCGGAGCGCATTTCTAATTTCTTCATAGATCCTCGCCATCATTGGTAGCAAGAGACGTTGCGCACCGGTACAGTAGAAGCAATTGTCCAGACCACGGCAATAGAGGTCTGCTTCTCGTTTATGAATGACAGCGTCTTGCGCAATATCTTCTACAGTCAGGTCGTGTTCTTCATTCTGAGCGCCGCCATTGGCATCGCGCTTTGTGAACAAGGATACTTACACCTCTATTCTTCACCGGTCTCAGCTCTGTGGGGAGTGGGGAGGTCCGTCTATCCCCGCAACAAAAGCGCTATAGATTCCCTCGCTGAGACGTAATTCTTGATATCATACCATATCAAAGCAATCAGCGGCTGGATCTCTCGAGTTGAGTGGTTGACAGCCCAAGTGGTTGACCAAAGCACCACCAGCCATTATGACTCCGAACTCACTACTGCGTGAGCGCAAACATCGTCGAATCCTCCCGACGCGGATAAATCCACACACGGACAATTTCTCCTGCATATTTTGGATAATGACTAGCTTAGGTTGGTTGTAGAAGGAAAGGCGCGCATTTTCCAAGATGAGTCAGATGACGCCGTGAGCTATATTAGTGCCCGTCTTACACCTGCAGAGCTAACATCAAGTTCAAGATCCTCAACTCCCCAAGACTCAATAATATAGAACAATATGAAACTTCCCTTCACTACCCTCGACGTCTTCACGACCGAGCGCTTCAGCGGCAATCCGCTCGCCATCGTCCGCGTACCAGCAGTTTACCGCTCCCAACTCACCGAAGAGCAAAAGCAAAAGATCGCAACGGAGTTCAACCTCTCCGAAACCGTATTCCTGCACGAAGTCGGCCCCTCCGACAAAGTAGCCGACTACGACATCTTCACCCCACGATCGCGCCTAACCTTCGCGGGCCGTAAGCAGCTTGCCCCCCTCCCCCCAAAAAAAAACCTAACCAAACACCCTCCCAACAGACCCAACAATCGGCACCGCAATCTACATCGCCCACCACGCCCGCCCCTCCTACCCCTCCATCACTACCCTCTCCACCCTCGCCGGCCCCCTCCCCTTCACCTACACCACCCACACCGCCACCATCACCATCCCCCACACCCTCCACATCCACACAAAACGCCTCCCGCACCCGCACAACCCCTCAACCGTCGTCCCCCTCGTCTCCATCGTCAAAGGCATGACCTTCGCCCTCGTTCCCCTCCCCAACCTCCACGCCCTTGGCGCCGTGTCGACCGGCCTCATCCCGGCAGCCGAAGTCTCCACGTTCGCGGGCGCGAATCTTGATGATGGATGGGGGGTTGGGCACACGGGGACGTTTTACTATGTCGATATGGGGATGGAGTCGATCGATGACGACGGCGGGGATGGTGATGGTGGTGGTGGTGGTGGTGGTGTGGGGAGGCGGAGGCGGTTGCTGCGGACGAGGAGTATTGGGTCGAGGGAGGATCCGGGGACGGGGAGCGCGAGTGCGGCGTTGTGTGGGTTTTTGGCGGTGGGGGAGGGGAGGGGGAGAGGGAGAGGGGGGGAGAGGTTTGAGTTTCATTTGGTGCAGGGGGTGGAGATGGGGAGGTGTGATGTTTTTGTGAGTGTGGTGATGACGGGGGATGGGGAGGGGGTTGGGGAGGTGAGGTTGAGTGGGGGGGCGGTGGAGGTTATGGAGGGGGTTGTTGGTGTTGAGTGAGCTGTGCTGGTTTGCTGCGTCGTGGTCTTGTAGCAGGGGGGCAAGACATTTGGAGATGATTGTGGTAGGAGGAACTTCAAGGAATCTAAGACAACAGATGTACCAGATGATGAAGTACTGAAGGGCATCGATATTGAGAAGCAAGTGAAAGTTCTACTGGTTCCTCCGGATTCTAACTCCGTGCAGTTAATACTCAAAGGGAAAGACGACTCCACACTGCGAGAGAAGTGCCATTGACGCTCATGGACAGGAAAATGGGCTGAAAAGGTTAGACAAACCCTCGTATTGAGCACCCAATGTCCACAAGATATCTCCAAACAACGACTATGCCAGGATATAAGAAAACGCAAAAGCAACATGAAAGGGAATAAAATGGGGTATCTCAAAATGTGGGAATCCGTTGGGTCCATTCCCGATCTTCAAGCATGCTTTTAATGTACTTGGACTTCTGTACAATCTCTGAGACATTATAGCGGCTCAGAGCACCGCCCCGACCGCAGTGCTTGTAGATGATTTTGCGGTATACTTTGTACCTCGGATTTTCTGATTAGAATAATTAAGATTAGTTTATGTCCAGCGCAATGATTCTCGTGATATACTCACGGTAATCTCTCGATGTGTACGCCTCAAGGCTCTCCATGAGAGCTAGACACTCACGATCGGTCCACTCAACATCAACAACATCTTCCGCCTTGTCCACGTTGTGTCTTTGGGGACCGTGAGATCTCCTGTGTTCGAACGCGTCAAGTCTATCGAATGGCTCGCCATTGGCATCGATGTCCTGGATCACGTTTTGTTCTTTGGCGCTTGGAGGCGGAACCCAGTCCAGATGGGACCAGTGATGGACTTCCGACTCCACTTCCTTGCGATCAATGTGGAGAAGGCGCCAATCTTCCCACAATGCGCTCCGCTGAGCTTGTTCCTCTGCCTCGCGTTGTTGTCGTAGCTGGGCGCGTTGTAGACGCTTTTTCTCTACGCGCAAGGCTTGTCTATGCTCATTCTCCCAAATTCGTCTTTGCAAGGTTTGGCAAAGGGTGCTGTGAAAGCGTTTGAGAGGAGCGAGGATGTGGTCGCGAGCTGGCCGTACGATTACTAGATTCGAGGGTACTGTGACTTTGCTATCCCGAGTCCGTTGACCAAGAGCTAGAATAGCGGCTGTAAAATCGACGGTACCCTGAAGGTGGCCTGTCGGGAGCTTGGCCTGACCGTCGTCCACACAGAAGAATTGGGCATAAAAGTCAACAATCTTGCATAGAGTCCGCAGCAGACAAGGGAGGATGTAAGCATAGAGGTCCTGGAATATGTAATTTTTGATCTCTTGTTTCTTTTCCAGGCTGAAGCTGTTGATGGCTTTCGTGAGATCTGTGATGGCCTTCCTAGTAGTCGTCATCTCAGACTCTAGTAGCTCGGATGACTTGTCCATAATGTCCTTCAAATCGTTGGCGAACCTTTGGCAGTCTTTGATCAGACTCCGGGCTGAGTTGTTGTTGATTTCCAGGCCGTTCGAATCCCGCTGCTCGCGAAGCTTCTTGACACCTCGTTTATCTTTCCAGATGTCGTTCAAGACACGCTGAAGGCCATCAATGCTATCAGGATCCTTGTCGGGTTCCTGCAAATCATGAGATGTAGCAACAGCCGTCCTATCGGGAGATTCGGCCTCCAGAGCGCTCGGTATCATTTCGTTTGACTTGGATCTTGGCCTAATTGTTGCCTTTATCTTTCCCGCTTTCAGTCGAGATAGCCTTCCTACAGCAGTTTGTTGGCTCGGCGTGCTCTTGGCAGGAGATTTGGTGGCAGGCTTCTTGACAGAGCTCTGCCGTCGCTTCGCGGTGGTTGTGGATGCATTGACGCTAGTGCTTTGCTCGGGTTGCAACACGCTCTCCTGCGAGGCAGTTGCTTCCTGCCCGTCGTGACGTGCCGACCGTCTCCGGCTGGTGTTGGCTGCTCCAGCTTTTTGCCGCTTGGGGCTAGGTGCCGTAACCGACTCTGCCTGCTTTCGCGGACGACCTCTCTTTCTCTTGGGTGCCTCTGGCTCCACTGCAGCCTCAGGTTCCCCACTTGACTCTTCTTGAGCCTCACTTCCCTCTCCATGCTCCTGTTGATGGCTCCTCGTAGATCGTGTACTCCTCCTGGGCTGATGCTCTTCAATCCCCTCATTTTCCTCGATTTGTGGAGGATTCTGGGCAGAGGGTGGTGTTGGGTCCGATGGTATTTCGTACGCATCCGGGCGTGCGGGACCATGATTGCGATGGGAAGAAGAATCGCGACTCTCTCTCGATCGACGTCTCTCGGATTTGCTGGGCAGAGGAGCTGGGCCACGTCGGTGCGAAGAGAGTACAGAGTTCAGAGTAGCGGCAGAGTCTTCAAGCGTCCGCTTACGGGACTGTTCGGGCGAGCGGCCGATGCTAGCTTCCATAAGGAGCTGGGAGGAGGGCTGGTCGTTCTCTGCGCCGGCATTACTGGAGCTGCCTGGGGATCCGCCAGCTGTTGCATCCGCAATCCCCTCGAGGAAGTCTTGCGAGAGCACCGGTTCCTCGTCGGAATCGCTGGCGACGGGCGGATTCTGAGGCCGGTCTGCGTCAGCTTCTGGTGAGGAACTGCTATATAGTGAGGATATGCTGACTTGGCGGGAAGATGCGGCTGAAAAGCGCGCCATGCGTAGTCAATGTCTTCGGTTGTGTTGCGTGTGGTCGGATATGTGATGGAGTCGTGGGAGATACGGAAGCTCGGACGATGCGTTGCTATGGTGCCGGACGCGGTGATACGTGAGACCGCATTGCCGAAGTACTCCCGTCATCACCGCCTGCAGCAAATTGCCAAGAAACGTCGCGGCTGGCCTCGCAGCACTGTGGCAAAGTGGACGGATTAAAGTTGTCCATTCGGTAGGCCTGAAACAACGGGTATGCAGCCGCTGTTACACTCTTGCGTAAGCTGCTCTCGGCAACGGGACTACTGTTCCTGGCAGGACAATACGGATAGATCCGTTGATGTGAAAAGCTGGTACACAGGAAGACTAAGTACGTAGGTACCAAGGAGTGCAAATAACTGTCACTCGCTTCACTTGCGTTAGATTAGCCATGGCCCACGCTGGCCGGACACTATGTCTCCATCACAGTCGCGCGTGATTGTGTGCATCGCTGTTGTCTGGCCTACTCTGCTCCCGTGACGGGAGCGAGAGGCCGATCAGAGCAAAATACAACCTGCGACCTCTGGGTGTCCCAAGTATGGCCTGACGGTTCGCCTGATGGCGTATCGGTGATAAGAAGACCCTGGAGACCCTGCAGGCGGAGCTTGGGCCACGTCGCGCTTGCACGTGAGACTGGACCCACCTATTTCATCACCAGCTGCGTCGCAGAACACAAGCAACGTCTTACCCCGCCACCATGCCCGACAGCAAGCCCGCCAACAAGTGCTTGAACAAGCTTGATCCGGCTTCATCGCACAAGTTTGCGGTACCCAAAAAGGAGATCAACGATGGCGACGACGTCAGCTTCTTCCTTACCTCCACCGGCTATGCCGACATTATGACATGGCTGCTGCAACTGAACGCGGCCATGTTTCCCAGGAAGACTGCGTCGTCATATGAAGCTTGGCAGCTTGATAGCGACGACACCGCGCTCTCCATGCCCGTTTCGAAGTTAAGGGCTTTGATGGGACAACTGGAAGCCATCATCGATGAGGCGCCCCCAGACCCTGGTCCGCGGAGATTTGGCAACATCAGTTTCAGGAAGTGGTATGAGATTGTTGAATCTCGTTTATCCAAATTGCTTGACGACGCCCTCCCGCCCGAGGTCCTAAACTTCGGCAGCGAGCCCCGAGACAATGCAGCTTCCGCAAAGGAGGAGCTGCAGGCCTACCTTGTCGGTAGCTTCGGTAGTGCTCAGAGATTGGACTATGGCACCGGTCATGAATTGAGCTTCTTGGCATTCTTGGGTTGCATCTGGAAGTTGGGAGGATTTGCGAAGAGCGAGCCTGGTGTTGAAGAACGAGGCATCGTAATCGGTGTCATTCAGCCGTAAGTACGTCATGCTTCGTATTCGCCGATAAGCGCTGATTGCAGTCCAGATATCTGCAGCTCATTCGCCGACTCATTCTGACCTATACGCTGGAACCCGCGGGAACACACGGAGTATGGGGCTTGGACGATCATTCGTTCATCCCGTATATTTTCGGTTCGGCCCAGCTCTCGCCTCCTATTCAAACGGCCGCCGACATCCCTGGAGAAGGCTCCTTGCCTGATGCTCCCGACCCAGGAGACGTGTCCAGGAAGAATGTCGTTGAACGTGAGCGCAAGATCAACATGTACTTCAGCGCGATCGGCTTCATCTACGACGTCAAGAAGGGCCCGTTCTGGGAGCACAGCCCCATTCTGTTCGACATTTCTGGAGTACGAGCAGGCTGGGCAAAAATCAACAAGGTATGACTCTGATTTCCATTTTTGGACGATTTGTTGACACGGCGCACAGGGGATGTTGAAGATGTATAACGCCGAAATGCTTTCCAAATTCCCCGTGGTGCAGCACTTCCCCTTCGGTTCGCTCTTCCGCTGGGAGAAAGACCCAGCTGCTGTAGAGCTGCCGAAGTCAGTTCACACCACAAATCAACCCGCCAGGGGGCCGCCCAAGGGACGGCCGTCTGACGTCCCCCAGCGGTTTCCACCGCAGGTTGGCACTGCGGCACCATGGGCATCCAATCAAACCACTGGACTGCCAATGACGGCTGCACCGTGGGCTACAAGAACTTCAGGGGGAGCAGGTAGCCTAGCGAGAGGACCACCGGCGGGTGTGACGCCAATGGGCGCGCCGGAAGGCGGAAATGCCACGGCCGCGCCTTCACGACCCGGCAGCGGAACGCAAATGCCGCAGACGCAAGCACCATGGGCCCGGAAAGATCCTTCATGACGGGAAATTGGACGGTGTCTTATATGGGCGTCTCGGGGGCGTCGGGGATGGCATGATTCGGGCTCGGGATTGCTTGCATTGGGAGGCGCGGGATGGTTGCCGGGAAAGTAGCAGAATAATTGCCTGAATCTCGGCTGCGGGCGGGCGCTGCTGGCGGAGATTTACCGGCGGCGGATGAAGCCCCTATCACGGCGGAGGTGGCATCGACGCACGGAGAGGGCGTTGCTACGAGCGCGCGGAAGACAGATAAAGTTATTGAATTGCGCGCACAGCCGAGCAATCACCAGTGCAATGAGCAGGCGCTTGGGCCAAAAATAGCTCGAAACCCTGAAACGGGCTTGGCGGGTCTATGAATCTGGGGCTGAGCAAGCTGCATCCATGCGCACGCGCTTCGAGCTCCCACAGTCTCACGACTCCACGACCGCCCGCCGACCGCTTCTCTCCTTTGGGCCGTCGCTCCTTCAAAACCCGCACGCCCTGCCACCGCCTCCCTCGAGCATCCGCTCTCCGCGCCTTCCTCTCCCCACACCCACCTGCTGCTGCTGAGCCTCGCTCGACAGCTCTCCTACCGCCGCCATGCCTGGAGTTCGTAAGTAGCCCTGCCGCCGCTGCCTCAACCGCTCGATCGACACCCGCCCCAGACCGCCGCGCGGTCGCTTCTGCCACGCCACGCCTCCCGCTAACACACGCTCTCCGCAGCCCCTGATGCGATGGCCACGGTGAAGAAGGCCTTCAAGAACCTGTTCAAGAAGAAGAAGTCGGCGAAGAAGGCCGACGACAAGACCAAGACCGACGCCGCGAAGCCCGCCGACCCGGCCACCGCCACCGACGCCGGCAAGCCAACCGAGACGACGCCTGCCGCCCCCGCTGCCGGTGCTGCCCCAGCCGCCGCCGCCGCTGCTGTCGCGGCGACGCCGGAGACAACCGACGCAAGCAAGCCGGAGGAGCCTAAGCCGGCTGAGACAGCTGCTGCAGAGGGCGAACCTGCCAAGGCGGCCGCGACGGAGGAGTCTGGTGAGTACCCCCACGTTTGCGCAAAGCGTTCGCAGATCGCCCTGTTGCTAACAGCAATTGCTCCGCTCTAGCCGCCGACGCTGCACCGGCTCCGACTGCCACCGAGGCCCCCACTGCTGCTGCCTCCGACAAGCCTGCCGACGCCGAGGCAAAGCCCACTGATGCCGCCAAGCCCGCTGAGGGCATGTCTGCTACCAGCGGGCCGCTCGACGAGTACCCCAACCTTGAGGCTGCGCCCAAGGCCGACGAGAAGACTGAGCAGAAGACTGAGGAGAAGACTGAGGAGAAGAAGGAGGAGAAGACCGAGGAGGCCAAGCCTGAGGCTGCTGCTGCCGCCCCTGCTGCCACCCCTGCTGCCACCGAGACGAAGTAAATCACATCCGCTGAGCATAGGAAGAATGGGTTTGAGGTTCAGGGCTATATCGCTTAGCCATGGGGAGTTTTGAGCGTTCGGACAGGTGGTTTGGTTGAGAAAAAGTGAGGAGGGATTTCCGGGATTTCATCAGCATGCTGCTACCTCATTCGCTATGCTTGCACGGCTGGTTTCGTCACTTGTCGCCGCAATGCATTTTCCTAGTGATTCTTATACCCGAAGCGACTATACCCCGGTCTTTTCTGGTAGCAGCAATTGAGCCATTTTCAATACATGCAACTAAAATGCTGACTGATATGCACGTCAACATGAAGACTAACTCAATCCCTCTACGAGTCATCGGCCCATCGCTCTTTCGGCTTCCATCGCTCTTTCGGCTGCTCGCTCTCTCGGCTTCTCGCTCTTTCGCGGCTTTTCGGACGGCGAGGCTGAGGAGCTGCGGCCTGGACGCCTTTGACTCAAAAGGCATACGGCCTGCGTAACGTCCTACTGCCAGATCTCTTCTCCATTATCTGCGCCGGCGAAAGATTGCCGATTGCCTTGCCTGCGCCCCGTGCTACAGCGCATCATCGTCAGGGGCCGGGATTTCTAAATTTCGACATGAATCCCTTGTACGCCGGCCTATCATTTCCGAGGGGGGCATGTGCGCATGCTACACTGCTGCGGCAGTCCTCAGGAACGTGTTCATCGAAGTAGGCATCCCTCGCCAAGGCGCAGGGCTCTTACCCGTCATCTGCTTAGAACGCATCGCCGGGTCCGATGGGGCAAACCGATACAGCGTGGCAGCTGTAGGCGCGTCCAGTTTCAGAAGCCGATCTGCCCTCCACACCCTCTTTTAGAAGAATGCTCGGCAGGCAGAATCATTCGCGGGTGGAACTCTGAGTGGCGAGCACCCCCATCCCTTGCGCGGCGAATTATCTGGCCAATGCGGGTGATTCATGATGACTGGCGAAGCCCGGTGTGATAGTGATAGTCCAGCGGGAGCGAATTTAGCGGTCAGCACTGCGACGAACGCTGACTAGTCGACAGCGGGACGACGGGCAGGGCGGCGTTCACATGTCTCTAGCCCCACCAGGCGCTGCCTTGACCGTTTGGCCGTTGCGGGCCAACGGCGAGCTGGAGCGGCGATGATGCGTCGCATTGGGCTGCCCGAAGCAGCAAATGTGGACATGTCAGAACGATGATGACGTCCGCGGCCAGACGGATCCATGGCGGGAGGCTCCGAACGAGGTGCAGAGAGCCAGCGCAGAGTAGCAGCATCGGCGAGCCGTCTTCGCGATGGCCTGCTGACATGCAGCCTGCAGCGTGCCTGGGGCGCGGTGTGCCCTCGCGTGCGTCTCCCAGTCAGCGGCCGCGCGACGCAGCGAGGGAGAGGCGCGCGCGGCCGCGGTGACGGTGAGGTGGGCCTGCGGCACGCAGCCCGCGGTGAGCGGGAGCAGCCCTACGAAGCCTCGCGGTCCCAGACACAGTACCCCAGAACACGCAGCCAATGGCGGCGGCTTGCGCAGAAACGAGAATAGCAGTGGTCGGTGGGGTGCCGGGCGGCGGGTTCAGACATGGGCTGAAGCCGTGTACCTGGGACGCGCCGGCGGGCCTCGCTCACGTCGCATCGCAGTGCTGCGGTCTCTGCCCGTGGAACGCGGGTGAGTCGCAAAGCCGTGCTGGGCGCTGCCGCGTTCGTCACTGCGCGCTGCCGATGCCTGGCAGGCATCACGGTTGCCTTCTCGCCTCGGCCCTGCGCAGGGCGTTCGCGGCGGCGGGCCTGGCACACAGCGGCCGCGGCCGCTCTCCGACTGCCTGCTGCACGGCGCTGGAACGAGCCAGGGCTGCAGCTGAGGACGCTCCCATCGTGCGCGCCAAGGGCTGGCGCGCACCGCCCGTGAGTGGTCCGGAGTGAGCGGCCAGGGTGGGCGCAGAGGGCACGCAGTCGAGCTTTACCGCCGCCCCCACCCTGCTCTGAAAATACACGCCTCCAAGCCCGCGCCATCATCGCACCATGGAGCTGCAGCGCTCGCGCAGCTCAGCCGCACCTTCTCTCCATTTTTCTCCCTCATGCTGGGCGCCCGCGCAGTCGCGCCCGCTATATAACAGCCCGCCGGAGCCTCGCCATGGCCGGCATAGTCCGCAAGCCCTCCGTTCCTCGTTCTGCCGCGTACGATACCCCGGTCATTGAAGCTCCAGCACCCGCCACCGCCGAGTCCGTCCTGTTCCGTGTCCATGTCGAGCTCCAGATCCAATTTTGAACTCCTCGACACATCGTCGCGCCCCCCCTCGCGCGCTCCCTCCGTCGCCGACCGCGACCGATCGCCGTGCCCGCCGGCGCCCGAGCAGGCGCCCCCCAGACGCAGGATGAAGAAGCAACATCCCCAGAAGGACGTCGACCAGTTCTGGGACAAGTTCACCACCAAGCACCCCGGCAAGATATTCACCATCCTGCCCAACAACCTGTACGCCAAGCGCGCCGCCGCCCACCGCAAGAAGGACGCCGATGCCGGAAGCCCGCGGCCGCAGAATGCGCTCGCCTCCTACGACGATGCCGTTGCCGTGTGCAAGGAGAAGGTTGAGAAGATAGTGCGGGACTGCCGCCGCGTCAACCAGAAGTACAGAGGTAGGCCGACATCCCATACCTGGCTGTTGCTGGCCGCCCGCTCACACTTTGCCACCCAGATCCCCATTTCGACCTCGAGACCGACTTCCGCCGGAGCAAGCAGATGGGCGTGCCGCCCGACTGCTTGACTTGTCTGGGCGAGACCACGTCGGACCTCAAGCCGATGTCCGTGAAGAGGATAGAGGTAAGCTGGAACCCTTGGCGCTTACGGCAAGCATTGGCGTTAACAAGGGTCAGGACATCTTCGAAAACCCCCAGTTCTTCGTCGACGGAGCCTCCGCAAACGACATCCGCCAAGGAAATGACGGCGACTGCTGGCTGATGTCAGCCTTGTGCACATTGAGCAACAAGAAGGATCTCATTGATCGCGTATGCGTCGCCCGCAATGAGCAAGTCGGGGTATACGGCTTCGTCTTCCACAGAGGTCAGTGCCCCATGCCTGTCCGATCCGATGGCAACCAACTGACATATCCCAGATGGAGAGTGGATTTCCGAGGTTATTGACGACAAGCTCTACCTCATCAAAGAGGATTTCGATGATTCCATTCGCGACCGCAACCAATGGCTCGAGCTACAAAACAGGAAGAGCCCCGAGGATGAGTACCGAACCGTCATGCAGACCGGATCACGAGCACTGTACTTTGCTCAGTGCAGTGACCCGAACGAGACTTGGCTACCGCTGCTCGAGAAGGCCTATGCCAAAGCTCACGGCGATTACTCTGCCATTGACGGTGGCTTCGTCGGGTAGGCAATCATTTTCGTCTGACAAATGCCGATCAACTGCTGATAAAAAAGCAGAGAAGGAATCGAGGACCTCACTGGTGGCGTCACAACAGAACTCTTCTCAACAGACATCCTGGACAAAGACAAGTTCTGGGGTGAACTCATGCAAGTGAACAAGGAATTCCTCTTCGGCTGCGGTCAAATGGGCGGCAGCTATGGTGAGAGGAAAGGAATCCAAGAGAAACATGCCTACTCCATCATGGAGGCGAGGGAGATTGATGGTCAGAAGTTATTGAAGCTCAGGTAAGAATGGCATACTGATGGCGCTTCAGACTAGATGGCTAACATCATGTAGAAACCCCTGGGGAAAGACTGAGTGGCGCGGAGCCTGGTCTGATGGTTCTGAAGAGTGGACCCCTGAGTGGATGCACAAGCTTAATCATCGCTTTGGAGATGACGGCGTCTTCTGGATCAGCTACAAGGATCTCCTACGGAACTACCAGCACTTCGACCGCACAAGGCTGTTTGGCCCGGAGTGGACTATCACCCAACAGTGGTCTAGCCTGAACGTCCCTTGGTCGGTCGACTACTTGGACACCAAGTTCAGCGTCACTCTGAGCAAACCCAGTCCAGTGGTTATCGTGCTCCAGCAACTCGACGATCGCTACTTCCAAGGCCTTGAGGGACAGTACGATTTCCACCTCCAGTTCCGCCTTCACCGCGAGGATGAGGAAGACTATATCGTCCGCAGCAATGGCCCGTATTACATGAAGCGTTCCGTCAGCACCGAACTCGACCTCGATGCCGGCGACTACACCGTTCTCTTGAAGATTACTGCAAAGCGCTTCCAAAGGCCTACGCCTATCGAGGTCATCCGTGACAATTGCTTCAACCGCAGGGAGAAGCTCCTCTCAACCGGTCTTAGCTACGACCTGGCTCACGCTAAGGGCCAGTTCAGGGAGCTTGAGAGAGAGAACAAGATCCGTTCCAAGAAAGATCGCAAGGAGCGGGAAAAGGCCAAGAAGAAGAAGCGCTACGAGAAGGAGCGCAAGCATCGCCAGAAGAAGAAGCTCAGGGAACAAAAGAAGAAAGAGAGGCGCGCACTGAAACAAGGCGACGGCGCCCTTGCCAATGGTGTCGCTACTCCTAATTCTTTGGATCACATCCAGGCCGAGAATTCCGATGCGCTGGGGATCTCTCTGAGCGGCGATGATGTGGAGGAGACAATGCCATCTGTTCGCGCTCATCATCGCGGCAGATCCTCGACCTCTGGTGCCCAGGTCCCCATGCGAGTGGAGGCAGCGCACAATGCAATGGAGAGCTCAGGTGCCTTCCACGGCCGAGGAGGCTACAGTGGCCGTGGCGGTTACAACGCTTCCGCCGAACCTTTTCCAGAAATTGCCTCTGAGGACAGGCCTACACACTCCCATCATGCTCACCACATGTCCTCCCCGTCTCTGACTTTGCAGGCAGCCACACCAATTGATGGCGAAGGGGGTTTCGGAGGCCGCGGTGGCTACAATGGCCGCGGTGGCTACAACGAAGGACGAGGTGGATACAACGACGGTGAGGCAGCCTCTGACTCTCGTCCTCACACGCCACGATCTCTCGGCACGCCTGAAGTTGGCGCCCCTTCCTCTGGCTTCGACAGGCGGCCTCCTGCCGAGACTATCCCTATTGAGGGCCGCGACTCTCCTGCAGGGGATTTCACTGGTCGTGGTGGATACAACGGCCGTGGAGGCTACAACGGCCGCGGCGGTTACAATGAAGTTGCAGAGCCTGTCCCCGAGGCTCGTTCAGGCACGCCTCATCAGCGGACTGGCTCTCCCGCGCGGTCTCACTCCAACGGATACACTGGCCGCGGTGGATACAACGGTAGGGGAGGCTACAACGAGACCGCGGAAGCGCAGTCCACCTCCCGCCCCGGCACGCCTCCTCTTCCTCCTCCCGGTCGATCTCCCTCTGCATCGCCAAACCCGAACTCGGGCTACACAGGCCGCGGAGGCTACAACGGTCGCGGTGGGTACAACGAGGGCCGTGGTGGCTACAACGAGGGTGGCAATGATTCACGCAACGCCTCTCCCAACCGCCGCCGTGGAACTTCTCCTGCTCCTGCACCTCGCCGTCGGGACACGCTCTCTCCCCTTCCAGGTGGCGTGCCCGGCATTCGCATCAACCGTTCACGTGCTTCCTCTGTTGCGGGCTCGATGATTGACGCTTCGGGCATTAGCGACAGCGAACTGTCCTGGGACTCTGAGCTCGACGATCCCAGCAGCGACTCTGACACCGAGGATGAGTTCGAGGACCCCCGCAACAACGTCAGCCTGCTCGAGAAGGTCCAGATGATGAACAACCACCATGGTCAACACCCGCCTCCTGACCAGGGCGAGGTCGAAGAGGACCCAGACGACGAGTTCGAGCGTGATCCCTGGAATGCTGTCTGCGTTGTCGGCCTCCGGGTCTACAGCAAGGACACTGAGGTCAACATCAATGTCGTTAGGCCGAAACGTGAGGAGATGAAGAAGGGCAAGGGCCTGGACAGGACCCTTGACATTGATGACTCGGCCAAGGATGCAACGATGGGGCTCGGCAACGCTACGCCGGACCCTGGAAGGGGATGCTTTGGAGCGGTGATGGCCACCATTGGAAGTGCCCCTGCCAATCTGGAGATGTCGAGGCAGGGCTGAGCAGTGTGCCGACTAATTGACGAAGATAGAGGCGTAAGAGGAGACTGTAGATGACTCGATCATGGGATATGAATGGACGGCAATTCGGCACAAGCGGGTATTATTTTTGTCTAGTTTTCGGTTTGTTCGGAGTTTTGGGGGTTGCTTGTCTACACGCACTTGACCGGTCGTTTTCGCATGGTTTGGATTTCTGCTCAATCACCTAGCATCGCCGCACGTACACGCACACGCATAGAACGATAATCTGTATTTTTTACTGCGTAATTGCTATTTCAAGCTCTGGCGTTCTCATCGTCTGAAACACTCCTTACGTGTCTGATATATCTCACTTCCCTGCAGCAGCATTCTTTATGAAAAACGCCTCCGCCTTCTTCAACGCCTCCCGATACTCTCTCGAAAACCCGACAACATGCCCAACCAACGCAATATCATGCGGCGCATACGGCACGATCTCCAACTCCACCACATTCCCCTCCACCCCCCTCAACCCCTCAACAAACCTCACATTCTCATGATACAACAACTCCCTTCCCCCAGTCTGCACCCACACCGGCACCCCCGTCCTAAACGGCTTCTCACCCCCAGAGATCCACCTATCCTCGACGTCCCAACCCTCCGCGTAGCACCTCACCCCCCAAACCCCAAATCCGAGCGTGATGTAATCGGACCCGTAATTGGGACTCTTCACAAACGCAGCCCCGTCCCTCACCCCGCTCGGCTGCACCCACGGACTCCACAACCACACACACGCCGGCGCCGGCAGCCCCGTCTGTCCCTCCCCGTCGCCACCGTACTCGGCCACGTACCGCAACAACGCATACGCGAGATTGCCCCCCGCGCTATCGCCCGACACGATAATACGTGACGCGGGGATCTGGCAGTCGTGCAGGAGGTAGTGGTACGCTGTCAGCGCGTCCTGCAGGGCTGCAGGGAAGCGTGCGTGGGTAGGCGCGCCGCTGAGGCGGTATTGCGGACAGAAGACGTGGGAGACGGTGGAGGAGGAGGTGGAGAGCATGGTGCTCGCGAGGACTCCGCAGTCGCGGTCGCGGCCGTCGCCGAGGACGAAGGCGCCGCCGTGGAGGTGGAGGACGGTGGCTTTGGTGGAGGAGGCTGCTGCGGAGGGGACGGCGGCGGAGGGGACGGCGGCGGAGGGGTCGGAGGCGTACCATGTACCGCCGATTTTGGTCGGGTGGGTGTGCGTGGAGGCGAGGGGGCCGAGGTATTGCGTTGATGGGGCGGGGTTTATGACGACGAAGCGCGGGCCTTCGCGGCCGGGGGCGAGGGTGAGGGGGACGTGGATTTCGATTTTGGCGCCGTGGTGGACGAGGGCGCGGAGGAGGGAGACGCGGATGGCTTGGGTGTGGGTCCATTTTGGTTCGGGGCGGAGGCGGGGGAGGGTGTAGAGGAGGGTGTAGAGGGGGAGGCGGATTGCTTCGAGGAGGATGGCGTAGAGGGTGTAGAAGGCTTTGAAGGGGTGGTGGGTGAGGATGCCGGGCATGGTTGTGGAGTTTTTTTTTGTTTTTTGTTTTTGGTTCAGGTGCCGGGATGCGGGTTGGTGGCGCGTGGATCGTCTTGCCGTTGCGGGAAGTCTGGTGTGAGATTGCGCAGCTGTCGAGGTTGCATGTACACTCTGCTGCTGCGGGCGTGGGGTGAAGCGTGAGGTCCAAGTAGAGCAGCCCGCGGAGGAAGGTGGATAACGTCCATGGTGGACACGAGGCCGTACCTTTTTTTGAAGTGGAGCATCTGCAGAGGAAGCCAAGAAAGGTCTTCCGGCCGAGGCGGGGCTAATTGCCTAGGCATTGAATTTGGCGTGCCGGATGTGCGGATGCAGGTGAAAATTGGAGCCTGTTCGGCCCAAGTGTCGCGCGCACAATTACTTCCCT
Organism: Neofusicoccum sp. Z40; assembly: GCA_037356075.1. Lineage (NCBI taxonomy): Eukaryota > Fungi > Ascomycota > Dothideomycetes > Botryosphaeriales > Botryosphaeriaceae > Neofusicoccum > Neofusicoccum sp. Z40. The sequence goes on from JBAWJV010000009.1 coordinate 206,057, forward strand.
AATTAGGATAGAGTGGAGGCCTGAGGCGCGCACTGGAAGCTCCGACGTGTGCCGAGGCACAGGGTCCAAGGGTCCGGCTCGCGGCATGGCCATAGCTCCTTTGGTTTGCCCTGAGGCCTGCTGCCGTGCTGCCTGGCGTTTCCCGCAGCCATGTGTCGGCGCGGAGACACGCGCGAAAGCACGTGGTCTCATTAGCTGAAAGGTATAAACCAAGCTGGTCGGGAGGAGATAGAACGGAGGAGCAGAAGCATCCAAGCAGAGGGACGACGCTATGCCGAAACAGGAAACCAGAGCTTCTCCACCGCTCTGTGGGATAGGTTTTCTCGCACGCGCTAAACTTCGCCTCTGAGGGAAAGGGACATAGACCCTTGCAGGGCTGTTGTCTTTTGGAGAGGAGCCAAAGATTGATGTATGAGACATCCAGTAGCTCGTAGAAGCTTCGTGCATGCTTCCGTCTTGGCATTCAAAGCAGGGTTGGATCGAGTGAAAGGCAGGCTTCTTTGGGAAAGAACCGCTTCTTAGCATGTCCAGCCGCGTGTGGACTAAAAGACCCACCCCAGGTTCAGAATGGCAGAGAGGGCAGTCATGTTGATCTGGTAGCCAAAAGTCCTTCTCGTCCAAAGCTTCAAGTTCATCGCCATCGTACCACCGTATACCTATAATTAAAACTGTGCAGCCAGTGAGAGGGACAGTTTTTGGGCCCATTCTCAATAGCCACTTCCAGTAGCAGAAGGTGATCGCGTGGGAGTGCTTCAAGAAGGCGAGGAGAGGATCGTCGGATGTCTTATTGCCCAGGTTCGGCCCCGCACGGTGATAGCCTTGCGGTCAGCCTCGCAGGCAGCTACTCCTATAATTAAGAGTGAATGCGATCAGATTTGTGAACTCGATACGAATTTTCGCCCGTGCAAGGCTAACAATGACGGCTTCACTCATTCCCACAAGCCAATGGACCAATACGCTTCAAAGCTACCCGACGACAGCCGCTGGCGCAAACGTTTGCCTCCGATCCAGTGCAAGAGGGATTTAGACAGGTTCAACTCCATACTCTATCTGTAACAACATGAGGTTTCAAAACTTCCATATAAAGCTCGCTGCAGTTGGACCCGATTGCCAACTACTAAAGTTCACTTTACTCATCTTCCCTCTCCTCCTCAGGTATTGTAGTGTGCAAAAAACTCTACATGAGCATTCTCTTGAGCCAATCTATGTCTCAACCCGTCCGGCACGCATACATACAGCCGAGTCCTACTAACAACTGCGTCCAACTCCATATCCTCGGGGAGGCTGAGGCAGCGCAAGTGTAGCCATCCGACTTAAACATCATGACCTACATAAGCGACTGTTACAGCCAGAGTCAGTCCTGCTGGACTCAAATGTCCAAACCGATGATTTGGCCTTTGCCCCCCCCCCCCCCCCCCCCCCCCCAAAAACCCCCCCCCCCCCCCCCCCCCCCCCCCCCCCCCCCCCCCCCCCCCCCCCCCCCCCCCCCCGCCTCCGCCGCGACCTCGCCACCCTCCTCTCCCTCCGCCCCGTCGAGCTCGACGTCCGCCTCGCCCAGGCCTACCCCTCCCCCCTCGTCGCCGCCTACGCCGAGCACATCCGCCGCCAAGTCGCTGCCAAACCGCATGTACTTATCGCGTACGCGTGGGTGATGTATATGGCGATTTTTTCGGGGGGGAGGTGGATTAGGGCGCAGTTGAGGGGGGCGGGAGGGGATTTTTGGGGGGAGGGGGAGGAGGGGGATAAGTTGGGGGAGAGGGGGTTGGAGTTTTGGAATTTCGAGGGGGAGTGCGATGGGGAGGATGTGAAGGCGGAGTTTAAGAGGAGGTTGGAGGGGGTGCAGGGGTTGTTGAGTGAGGGGGAGAGGGATGAGGTTGTGGAGGAGGCGAGGGCGATTTTTGAGTGGAGTGAGAGGTTGGTGAGGGAGTTGGATGGGCTGTTGGATACGCCGGGGGAGCTGCTGCTGAGGGGTGGGAAGATGGACGGCTTGGATTCGCGGCCGGTATCGGCGGCGGCGGCGCGGGATGGTCAGGAGGATGTCGCGGAGGAGGATGAGGCGCAGCCGGTTTCGGAGAAGGGCGCTGCGTTCGTTCCGCCGCCTCCGGTTTCGCAGAAGAGCGGGACGACAGCACCGGCGGGTGGTAGTGGTAGGAGTTGGTTGATGCAGGGTGGGAGTGTCGCGGGCGCGGTGGTCATCCTCGGTGGAGTGTATTGGTGGGCAGCGGTTTGCTTGAGTGCGGCGTTGCGGGAGGGGTGGCATGAGGGGTGGGCGGGTGTTTGAGCTGATCGGCCCTGCATCGTGAGCGTCTTTTCATTGTTAAGCGCATGCATCGGCTCATTTTTTTTCCCCTTGGCGTTGTTAGGCGTGAGGGACATTGCAACGAATGGTTTATAGAGTCGTTCCTTGATGAGTGCACGCAGGTGCACAATGCTTGGTACGACATCGCGTGGATGACTGAGGAGGGTGATGGTTTAATGGGAAGAGGGGCGGCTTTGTGGTAACATATGCGCACGATACCCGGCTTTGTGCTCTGATTATTCTTTCGTGAGTTTGTTGGTAGTTCGAGGAGAACGCATTCACTCAAATACAGACACCACTTTTTGAACGGGTCATGACTCTACTGTGCATGCGTACGACAACATGTACGTGAAGTGGTGGACTGTGGCCTCGGATTTGGTGTTGTTGGGGGGTATAGATGTTTGCTTGGGGGAGGATTTAGTTTGGAAGACAATTTGACATGTGTTTCGAGAATTAGAAGGGGTGATTCACGATGATGAGTGCATGTAATGGGATATATCCATTTGCTACCTAACGCCGACAAAGGCTGAAATCGTTTGCGTTACTGTTTTGTCTGATCTTATATTTTACAAGTTTTTTTTGGCGTTTGACAAGAGGTTGACAAAGGAGGACTGAAAACCGGACATGACGCTCCCGATCTAAAATGATCGATGTTGAATCGATGCATTGTATGCACCTTGTGCTCAGATCAGAAAACCTGCTTGCTTGGAAGAGGTCTATCTGGAAAATGATTAGTAATGAAAGAGTTCCAAGTTTAGATGATAACGATACTGACCTTTTTTCCAACGCCGACACGAGTCTTCATCACTCGATGGGGATGCCGTGCTCCTTCAACTTGTGCTTGAGAAAATCCCGCCTGCGGAAGAAGCCCTTTGGCCCGTTGCGGTTGCAGCCTGACTCCGTGCAGTTGAATTCGGACTCCTTGTGAACCTTGCGCATGTGGTTGATGTAGTCGGAGCTCTTTTGGAAAGGGAGATGAAACCAACGGGCGGGTTCGGGCCTCCATTCGGCACAGTCCCTGTGCGGACAGTAACGTATGCCCGACCAGCCAGGCTTATCAACGCCAATATGGTGGTAGTTCCGCAGGTGTTGTGTGAGATGATCTTTGCGCTTGAATCCATCGGCACCCCGGTGCCTCTTGCAGTGCGGGCACGGGAAACGCTGCACATCAGCGCGATGATTTTTCTGATGCCTTGATAGGACGTCAAGCCGTGAAAAGGTTCTTTCGCAATCTTGCTCAGAACAAGCGAAGGATTGGTGGCTAGTCAGGGAGGCATGAAAGTTCAAATCCTGGGGAGTGTCGAATGTTTGCCGGCATTGGTAGCACGCGATGAGGTCAGGGTGCACCTTCCGTATATGCAAGAGAACGTCTTCGCGCCAGGGTGCAGTGAAAATGCAACCAAGCATAGGACAATGGCGTCCATAATACCACATACTCTCGTAGTGGATTTCTGAAGAGCTTTCATGCCCTGAACCAGAAGCGTCATGCTGAGATATAGCATATGGTACTGGCAAGGTCTGCTCCTCAGATGAAGGTCCCAAATTGCCTGATTGAGCCGGGGCCAGCATCGTTTCGGCATCTCGCAAGTCGCATTCGGGAAAGGACCAATGCTCAAGGATAGTCCAGTCTGGTGTTGGGTCGGCAGACTGCCATGGAGTACTCTCGTCCGCGTCGAAGTTCTTCTCTCCCACTACGCCAACAGCGGTGGAAGCGGCCGAGTTCTGAGTGTAGGAAGCATGAGCGCCAAAACCATTGATCATCGAAGATGCAGCATCTGGGAGCCGTGGTTCAGAGTCATCGTAGCTTGCTGGAATAGAATGGGCAAAGCTTTCAGCTTGAAGGAAAGCGGGACTCGAAGGCGAGTTTTCTTGGAAATTTGCCCCAGGACAGGAATCGATGTTGTTACCGGTATGGTTCACGCCAGCATCGAGGAGCAGAAGATCTCGTGGGTCGATTGTTTGAAGAGCGGGGTCAGTCTGGATGATATCCAGCGTGTGGCCATGCGGAACACCGAAATGCTGATCGAATGGCACATTGGTATACGCCCTTTTTCTTAGTTAGAAATAAAAAAAAAACATACCAATGCTCCTCCATCGTGGTCAACGATGATTGGAGCAATCTGCGCCACAAAAAGGTGGAGCAAAGGTTGCGCGCCTGAAGCTGCACGGCTAGCTAGATGAATAGGAAGAGTCGTAAAAGCGGCAAAGGCGCTGCGAAACTCGATGATTGGACGGAGCCAACGGGAGAGGCTGAAGAACGACTGCTGGACTACAGTGGGCGTAGGGTCAGATTCATAGTTGGCGCCAAGAAGCCCTCGCCGCTTTTGAAACATCCCTGTTTTCACTGGAAAAGGGCGAGGCTGTTGTGCGACCTTCGTGGAGCCAACAGGTTGCATGTCGCCGTGGGCTCTCGCTGGTTCTCAGAGGATGTGGCAGGCTATCTGCATGTTTTAGACGCCCGTCAGAAAGCCACAGAACTAGAATCGGCGATCGCGGTTGCCTGAAATCATTGCAGCATGGCGAGGCTGAGCTGGATACAGGAGGATCACGATTGACGATGTCATGCGCTCTGCCTATGAAGAGGCAGCATACTTGAGAGTGGCTCTGCCGAAGAGCATCAGCCTTTTCCGTTTGACCCAGCTAACATTCAGAGACCGAAATGAGGAGAAGGGAGAAACCACGAGACCGCATTAAGAAATAACAAGAACGCAGTTGCCTACGTCCGCACGCGCTGTTGGCCGGGTGAGCAGTAAAGTCCAACATAGCAAGCATGTTACCAAGCTAGAATGGCAATTCAACGAGGCACGAAGTATCCCAAAAGAAAAGACGGACGGGCACAGCGCAGCGCCTTGCTGGAGCTCAGCCTCGCGATCGGCGGCGGAAGAGCCGGGGATGGGTGAGATCACAGCTTCAAAAAGGGCGGTGTTTCGGTTATCCTCTATGGGGAGCGATTTGCACCCACTACGCTGCTATAAAGGCATGCGCTGGCCGCCGTAGGAGCTCCGATAGGCCGACGTCAGCTCCCGTCGTAAGCTCAACCTCCACGTTGCATCCAGCTCGCGCCGGATTGAAACGCTCACCTTCCTGCATAAACCCTTGCAGCCTCCCACATGCATTGAACCCTCCCAATCAGCCCTCGTCGCCGAAAGAAACCTCCAAAATGTCCACGCGGGGGCAATTCAACACCAAAAACCCCACAATCAAGCGCATCCGTACGTCGCACCTCCCCCTCGCATCCCTCGCTCCCAACCAACCCCTCCCCCCTCCCACTAACACGCCCCACCCACCCCCGCAGTCAAAGAAGCCTCCGAGCTCGCCAACAACGCCTCCGCCGACTACCACGCCGAGCCCCTCGAAGACAACCTTTTCGAATGGCACTTCACACTCCGCGGGCCTCCCGCGCCCTCGCCCTACGCCGCGGGCCTCTACCACGGCCGCATCATCCTGCCCGCGCAGTACCCGCTCCGGCCGCCCTCGTTCCGCTTCGTCACCCCGACCGGCCGCTTCGAGGTCAACCGCGAGATCTGCCTCAGCATCAGCGGCCACCACGAGGAGACGTGGCAGCCCGCCTGGGGCATCCGCACCGCCCTGGTCGCCATCCGCAGCTTCATGGACACCGACGCGAAGGGCCAGGTCGGCGGCATCGATAGCACCGAGGCTGCGAGACGGAAGATGGCGGCTGAGTCGACGGCGTTTCGGTGCGCGGCGTGCGGGAAGACGAATGCGGAGATTATGCGGGAGAGGGAGGAGTTGGCGCGGGAGTTGGGGGGAGGGGAGGCTGAGGGTGAGAAGGAGAAGGTGCCGGAGGAGCTGAGGTTGGCGTATCGGGAGGATCTGGCGAAAGAGGGGGACGAGGGTGCGGACGCGTCGTCATCGTCGGCGGCGGCGGCGGCTGAAAAGACGGCGGTGGATGGTGCTGCTGCTGCTGCACCGTCGAGCCAGACGTCGCCGAGCGTCGAGCTGCCCGCGTCAGCACCTGCACCTGTAAGTCAGACGCCGCCGATCGCTGACCCGACCGCACCGCGGCGGCCCGCGGTGGCTGCTCCGGCTGTCCCTGCGCCTACGCGCACCGTTCCGGTTGCGCAGATCCAACGTCAACATCGCCGCCCCGTGGAAGATGGCGTACCTGCCTGGATTGACAAGGCTATCTATGGTGTCCTCGGAGCCCTGGCCTTTATGATTCTGCGGAAGTTCTTCTGAGCCTGATTGTGACTTCTCTTTGCTTCTGCCCCGCACCCGTCCTACGCTGCTAGCGTCGCGACCTTTTCACTATTTCTTATTTGGAGTTTAGAGGTTGGTATTAGCGCGGCGTTGGAGGATACCTAATGATACCATCAAGCTTATCAGATGCGGCGAAATATTGCTTCATCCTTTCTGCCCCCCTTCCTGTTCATCAGAGCTGTACAGTGCTAAGTTTAGATAGACTTTTCAATGTCTTCTAAGGTTCGCATCACATTGGAAATGCTTCCTGTTAACCATCTTCTATTCTAGCCCGGTTCCGCGCTGTAACCGGACGCGTTGCGCAGAGAGGCGAATGTACGCTTGGCTTAGGCGGCGCTGACGAGCCGAGAAGGTGAAGTAGTTTCGGAGCGCGACCTGGCTGTCGGAGCTGAGGATACTGTTCGTGTGCAGAGCCCCGGTTGAACTCGATCACCGTGTCTCCGATAGAATTTTGAGCCCAAGAGGCAAAACGGCCGTGTACTTCGGCGGGTAGTCAAATCAGGGGTTGTTCGGTCGCCAGTAATTGTGTATGACCGGATGGATCGGCGTGACCGGCAAGATGGCCTGCGATCAGAAGGAGAAGCTCGTCTAGAACGTCCGTGAATCTGCGCCGAGGGTGGGTGCGTTTGGGTTTCGCTGTGACGGTTCGGAGCGCCGAGCTGCTGCTGGGGATTACTCACGATCCCACCTGGAAGGCATGGCAGTGAGCTTGTGTTCGAGAAATCTGAGGTCTGGGGGAGAGAAACGGATTCGCACCTTCGACTTTGACATTTCGTCACCTGACGTGAGGCTCTTGCGAACCGGTTCCGTACGAGACGTGGTGGAAGCGTTGTGATGGCGGAGAGGTGGACGTGAGACGGCAGCTACGGCTGCGCTGCGGTGCATGGCCCCGAATGTCACGCACGCGCGTTTCGAGCCAGCGAGATGGGCAGGTATGCACCAAAGAAGGGCCAGAGCGGATCTACGCTACATCATCAAAGCGGCAATTAATTGGACGTTCGGTGAAGTTAAACGCCGCTTTTTCTTTCAACAACAAGCACTTTGCACCTAGCTTTTGGAACGCTACCCTGTGTATTGTTTTTGTCTATCCACGCTACTCTTTGTCGAGCGCACCGCCGCGAAAGAAGTAGGCCATCTGATTTGCTCAATAAGACGGACTGGAGAGCCTCCCGTTAATTGAAGCGAGAAGTGATTTACCCATCTCGCCCCTCCCTCCGTCCCTTTCGAGTATCGCTTCTGAAGAACCGCGTGATCTGCGTCCACACTCGGCTCCCACCTCTCACTGTCCCTCGCCCGTATGCTCCTCATCCCCGTGTTTCCTCTTGCGGCTTAAGACGCTCGAAGAAGAAGGCGACTGACGAGGTGGAGCCGGTGCGGCGTTAGTGCTTCCAGCAGACAAAGCAGGTGAAGAACCATTCGCTACCAGTGCGGCGCCGATGCTTGCAGCAGCAGCAGCCATAGCGGCTGAAGAACCATTCGCTAGGGTTCTCCTGCCTCTATTTGCTGAAGGCAGCTGCCGAGGCGGAACCAGTGCGGCGTTAGTGCTTCCAGTAGCCAGAGTGGCTGACGAACCATTCGCTGGGATTCTCCTGTCTCTATTTGCTGAAGGCAGCTGCCGGTGCGGAAACAGTCTGGCGAAAATGCTTCCAGTAGCCGGAGCGGCTGAAGAACCATTCGCTGGGGTTCCCCTCTGTCTATTTGCTACGACTTGCGCAACGCCAGTAGCAATTCTCTCTTCGCTGAAAAAGGAAGTACTCCTCTTAAAGCTGTATGAAATGGGACCAGCAAAATCAGCTTCGGTCATTTTCTGTTTCCATGGAAGAAGTCTGGCCAAGCGGCGGAGTCCTTCAAGCTCCTTCTCCATTGCTGGGCAGTAGTTGTCGTCTTCTTCGATGCGTTGACGGGATGCGCGGTCTCCATCGATCGGGACAGCGTTTTCTGCAGCGGCAGACGGGGCTGTATTGGGCGCGGTGAGCGTATTTCCCGCAAAGGCCGCAGCCGTGGTGAGACCGGTGTCGAAAGTGAATATGCGGAGGAATCCAGGGTACTGTCTGGAATTGGCGTCTTCGATGGCCTTGGTGAAGCTTTTACGGAAGGCTTGAAGCGCCGCGGAGGGCGTCAATTCCCCACCGGTGCCGCTACTATGAGCTTTCCTTACAGCGTTGGCGCTGATATGCACGTGACGAAGCCTGGGGAGTTGCGCGAGTCTATCCATCACCTCGCGCACACCCCAGTTGCGCCAGCCCATGATGAAGACTTCCTGAATCCTGCAAAAGGTGAGCTCCAGCTGTATAACCGCTTGCCTATCGGCTTGCTCGACCTTTACCCGCCCCCAATCCACGAGTGGGCTGAAGAACCTCCTCACGGTTAGGATATCATCGAAGTGCCAAGGAGTCAGCGCATACAACCGGGACTTGAGAAAGTTGTACCACGTCCTGGACACACGGGCCATGTTCGCAAGGTCTCTTTTCAGAGTCGGGAAGCTGGAAGTGTCAATGCAGATCTCGACAGCGCCTTTACAGTTGCGCAGCTGGACCATTTTGACGTGGATGACCTGGGGAAGCAGTAGCTCAAATATCTTCAGGACGACATCCATCGGCCGTTTCATGAGAGCATCAGGGAAGCCTCTTGGCTGGTAGTCCACGGCGAGCGGAAGAGAGAGGCGCGGTTTACTCGACGGTGGATCAGACGGATGCGGTTTGCCGTTGGTAGCGATGTACCATTTGAGGACCGGCATGCTTGAGTAGGCGAAGTCCTGGGCCGAGAATGTACGTACGTGGGGAGGTCCTGGGTGTTCAGGGGCAAAGCTGAGGCGTGGCGCGCAGACAGAAATGTGGATGAATAAAGTCTGCTAGCTACTCAATGGCAGTTATCGAATGCAGTCCGCAGGGGCGGTTGTTAGTCAGGCAGCGATCTGTTCGCGCGTCATCAGGACTGTGGTGGACGCGGCACAGGCAGGCACGGTGCAGACCAGCCCAACATCGACCTACCCAATCTGACTCCCGCAGCGGTTTCCATGATAGTCCCTAGAGCGCATCGTCCCTACCTTGGAGCATGTAGGATAGGCATTCCGCACGTCTCAGGGGAAGCCCGCAGCGCTGAATGCAGCGTTCATAAGGCTCGCCCCAATGAGGAGCCTGAACATGAGAGGGAATACTGGTTCCGGGACAATGGCAGAATTACTCCGATATTGACACATGAAACGCGTGGAGCCACAACCTTCCTGTGTGCACTGCTTTGCTCTTGAGCCTTGTCTTGCAGGTCGAAATTATGACTCTCAGATGTCTCAGCAGGCCATCCCATCACGCCTGGAATTCTGCCTTGCCGTGAAGAGCAAACAACACGAAAACATTGAGGGAATGAGAAGAACTCATCAACCGCTCCACAGGAAGACTGTTACTTTCCCAAGGGGTTCTGGGAGCATGCTCTATGCGGTAAAGATAAAGCACATGAGTTCAGCCTCCGCAAGCTTCGAAAATTGAAGTAAGAGGCGAAATGCGCAGAGGAGTTCGTGAAAAAGGATCCGTGAAGAGAAAGGGAGATGAGGTCAAAAAGCGAGAGGCAAGCGGAGGTGGACGTGACTCGAGAGATGTTCTTGGGCAGGAGCTTTGACGGAGTCGGCAGTGACGAGGGGATGTGGGCAAATAGATGGGCTGTTTCGCAGAGAGTCAGATGACGACACGGGCGATGTCTGGATGGGGAAGCGAGGACGTGGAGTCGAGTTTGGTCGTGGTTGCTGCGCTCGCTAGGGTTGCTGGATCGGGCTAGCGCCGCGCGCGCGGGACTCCGGCGTGTCTGGGCGTCTGGCCGCAACGCAAACACGCCATCGCGCGGCAGCGTGCCATCCCCCAGCCAGACGGGCTGAGGCTCGTATCGCGCACGACGCCCGCCGAAGAGTCGCCAGTCTCCGACGGATGCGTGATGCGCTCGAAACAGCAGACGCACGCTCCACGCGACCCGCGGTCCTTAGGCGAAAAACAATAAGCCATGAGACCGGCAGCTATACGACCTCGCGCCCGCCAACCTGACGCTGTGCGCCGGCCGTGAGGTGCGCTGCGGTGACACGGCTTGCGGCCTCGACGGGCGCTGCTCGCACGATCGACGCTGCCGTGTCCAGCGACGACGAGAGCGATCAGAAGATCACAGCGCCCCGGATCAGCCAGCGGCGTGGAGACGGCTGCCCTCTTGGCGCCTCAGGGGCGCGCCGCTGCGTGAAACGCGCTGCCTACCGCATCCAGCGCCGCTGCCACGCCCTCCGCCCAAACCATGCAATGCGACGGCGCACCGGCTCCGCCGCCAAGCTCTGGGCTGCCTGGAAATAGAAACGCCCAGCAGCCGGCATCCCTCTACATAGATGAGCCCGCGAAGCCTCCCGATGGACTTCTCTTCCGTCGCCCTTCCCCTCGCTCGCTGGCTTCGCTGACAGAGGGTCTCTGGCCCTCGTTCTCTCGCTTCTCTTCCCCGTCGATCGCTACCGTCCCAATTGCTGTCTGCTTCCTCCGCCATGCGCGTCACCGAGCTTTTGGGCTATGCCGCGCCTCTCCTCGCCAGCGTGAAGCTGGCGCAGGCCGCATGCTCCGCGCCGCTGGTCATCGACAACTTCTCCAAGTGGTCCAGCAACACCAACAGCCTGAACTCGTGGTCCAGCGGTGAGCAACCTCCCCTGTCACCCTCACGTCTTCGCCACGCTGATCGGCCCAGATGACGGCACCATGGCCTCCATATCCGCTGCAGACAGCAAGCTCTCTTTCAAGCCCACCGCAGACTCGTACTTCTACGAAACTTTTGAATGCCGGGCTGCTTCCTCCAATGGCTACAATTCGATTTCCTTCCCTGCCAAGGGTCCTGCCGGCGGCTCCTTTACCCTGGAGATCCAGACCAGGTCTGCTTGCTCGGCCTCAAGCTACACCAGCTACTTCTACACCGTCTCCGGCCTCACTGGCTCCACTCAGACCATCACTGTCCCACTGAGCTCTTTCACCGGTGCCAATGCGGATGCTGTGACGGCTTTCGTGTGGAGCGCCTTCTCCAGCACCACTGCCACCTGGGAGATCGGCCAGGTTGAGCTCGGTTGCAGTAGTGTCTCCGCCACCACCTCGACCCCTGCTTCTGCTTCGGCTTCCAAGTCCTCCACTGTCAAGGCCGCCACCACTTTGACTACCAGCACTGCTTCTGCTCCCAGTGGCCAATGCACCAGCCTTCTGATTGATGACTGGGTCTCCCAGTCACGCCTCACCTTCCTTTACTACAATGCAATGCTTGAGCCCAGCTCCGATGACGGCACCATGTCGTCCATTGTCGTCGACTCCACCAATCACAGAGTCACCTATACTCCCAAGGACACCAGCTCTTATTTCTACAGTCAGACGGGCTGCACCAATGCCAAGAATGTCTACGGTGGAATCTCCCTTCGCATCAAGGCTCCCGCGGGCACCACTCTGTCTGTTGAGCTCGACTCTGCTGACGAATGTGGTGGCAACGCTACTGCCACGGTATCTATCTCCAGCAGTGATCTCGGCTGGACTTTTGATGGCACCGAGAAGCTCTACAGCATTCCCTTCTCCAAGTTCTCTGGCCTCAACACCGAGAAGATCACCACCGTGCTGTTCTCTCAGCTCACCCAGACTCTTACCCTTGGACCTATGGCCTTCTACTGCGGCAACACTGCGAGCGAGTACATTCCGGCTACGACTTCTGCCCCGGCTGAACCAAGCTCCACCGTGCCGGCCCCTGCCGGCACTGCCTCTGCCCTTGTCATCGACCAGTTTGGAAGCCAAGATAGCAATGCCCTCGGCTTCTGGCACGGTGCCGACGACGGCATGACCCTGACTTGGGGCAGCAGCAAGCTGACCATCCAGTCTGATGACGCTGATTACGCTTTCTACACCCAAGTCTCTGCATCCTGCCGTGACATGACTACCTACAACGGCGACTACCTCCACATCGCCTACAGTGGCTCCAACGCCTTCACCGTCGCTCTGCAGCAGCACAACTCTGCCTGCAACGAGAGCATCGCCCCGTACCCGGAGACCTGGGACTCCCTCGAAGCCGCCCGCTACGCCTCCGACACCGACATCTACATCCCGCTGTCCCACTTCAACATCGAGAAGAGTCGCGTCATCGGCCTCGCCCTCAAAGGCTTCTACACCACGGACCCGGTCACCCTCACCAAAATCGAGATCGTCCCCTCTATCCCCGACGGCTTCACCATCCCTTCCAAGCTCCCCTCCGGCAACCTCATCTTCGCCTGCACACGCCCCAACAGCTTCGCCTTCGCCATCGATGACGGCTCCCCCGAATACGCCCAGGAAGTCCTCTCTATCATCAAGGACGAAGATATCAAAGTCACCTTCTTCACCGTCGGCGCCCCGCTCCTCGACCCCTCCACCAACCTCTCAAACGTCTACAACGAAATGCTCGCTGCCGGCCACCAGATCGCGCTTCACACCTTCACGCACCCGAAGATGGAGGGCCTCCCCGACGACGCCGCCATCGACTGGGAATACGAAAACGACATCGCCGCCGTGCAGCAGACGCTCGGCGGCCTACACACGCCCTACTTCCGCCCGCCCTTCGGCAACGAGGGCGCAAGAATGCGCCAAAGGTTGGCCGTCGCGACCGAGTCGGACGCGCCGTACATCGTCAATTGGAGCGTGGACGTCGAGGATTGGCTGTGGGCCGAGACGAGCACGCCCGAGAAGCAGCTGGACGCTTTTCAGCGGGACGTCGATAAGGGCGGCAATTTGGTGGTCATGCATTATTTGTATCCGAGCACGGTGGGGTATTTGAGGCAGTTTATTCAGATCGCGAAGGCGACGGGGAAGCAGCTCATGAGGGTGGATCAGTGTATGGAGGATCCGAATGCGCCGGCTTTGTGAGGGAGAGAAAGGGGGAGGAGAGAAATTCTAATATGGTTGGTTGATCTTTTACTGTGTTCTGGGCTCTAGTTCAGAGTAAGTACCTAGTATTTGTGCTTGGGAAGGAAGCGCAGCTCATAATCAGTTTCTATTAATGATGTCATCAATACTTTGTCAAGAAAAAGAAGTCTTTGAAGGTTAATTGAGGGTGCGAGCGCTACAACGCCGCATATACAATCATGTTCCTTATGCTGCATATATAGATTTGGTAGGTCTATTGAAGCTTGAAGAGATGTGTGAGAGCCTCAGGCCTCAGGGCCGGCGCCTCGCCTGCGAAGAGCTGGCGAGGCCCCTGCACGGCACGTGCGCGCACACCTTTTCTTCAACCCAACACCAAATTACACAGAAACCCCTTAAGGGTTCGTCTGATATCTATCTATTACTGCCTCAAGAAGCTCCCTGTTCAGCCTCCGTGCCCTGAGCCCTCACAAGATGCAGTATGTAGTATCTTCTCCACGATCCACACCACTTGGTCCTCCAGAACACCAAAAACATTGTTTGCTTTTCGCGAATTCATGTCCTGGCCTTCTAAGTCCCGTGACGCAGCTGCTCTTTTTTAGCGGTGGCCAGGTCTCTACTCTATATTAATTTGTCTTGTCGCTGCTGGTTTAAGCTTTACATAGCGTTAGTCATCAGCAAAGGACCTCGACATCTCGAGCTTCCAGCACTATGAAGCCAGAACATTTGACTCTTCAACTTTCGTCAATCTTCGCCGGCTTGGCTTGTGCCGCTGACCGAGCTCCTCTATCTGTTCAGAATAATGAGGACCTTATGTTCACTTGGTTTAGGCTCTGATGCTCAGTTGATGACTTGCTAGCGTGGCGGCTTTCTTAGAGTGAAACTTTTGAGTCACACGTCAAGGAACTTGATCAATAAACCGGCCAATCATCGTGCCAGGGCTCGACGCCTTCCCTGTCGAAGCAGACGAGCTCGGAAGTCGGGGCGAGCGCGACCCAGCCAACCGGGACCGCCGGCCAGGCAGACGTCGCACCAGATAAAACCTGATGGATCTTGCACGAAACTTTCCGCGATTAACAAATAGTCTTCCACGCCGCTGGCGCTACCCCACCTGATATCCAGACTGCAACTCGACAGGTTGTGCATCTGTTTTAGCTGACCCACAGGGCGAACTATTTAACGCTGCGGAGCCCCCGGAGCAACAGCCATGCCTCTCCACTCCAGCATTCAACCCCTCCCAAGGCCCCGCAAATAACCATCCACAATGGGCCTCCTCGACTTCCTCATCAGCAGCCACCCCTTCACCCCCTCCCAAGACATCCCCCCCCTCACCAACAAAGTCATCCTCGTCACCGGCGGCACCTCCGGCCTCGGCAAGCAATCCATCCTCGAACTCTCCAAGCACAACCCCTCCCAAATCTACCTCGCCGCGCGCTCCCCCGAAAAAGCCCACGCCACCATCGCCGCCATCAAACAAGAAGTCCCAACCGCCCCTCCCATCACCTTCCTCGAGCTGGACCTCAGCTCCTTCGACTCGGTCAAGCGGGCCGCGAAAACGTTTTTGGCAGCCTCCCCCCGTCTAGACGTCCTGCTCCTCAACGCCGGCATCATGGCGGCACCGCCCAGCCTCACGACCGACGGCTACGAAGTCCAGTTCGGCACCAATCACATGGGCCACGCACTGCTGGTCAAGCTGCTCCTGCCCGTCCTGCAGAAGACGGCGAGTAGCAGCAGCGGCGATAATGCCGACGTGCGCGTCGTCAGTCTCAGCTCCGGTGCGCACAGGTGGACGGCGGCCGGGGGCGTGGACTTCGACAGCCTGAAGACCAAGGCCGAGAACTTGTCCGCGTTCGTGAGGTACGGGCAGAGCAAGCTCGCGAATATCTTGTACGCCCGGGAGTTGGCGAAGAGATGTCCGCGGCTGAAGGTCGTGGCGGTGCATCCGGGGGTTGTGAGCACGAATTTGAGCGCGGGTCTGAAGGAGAGGAGTATGGCGGCGAGGTGGTTTTTCCCGCTGCTTGGGACGAGGGTGGAGGAGGGGGCGAGGAATCAGCTGTGGGCTTGTGTGGGGAAGGATGTCGTTAGTGGGGAGTATTATGAACCGGTGGGGGTGGCGGGGAAGGCGAGTAAATTGGCTAAGGATGAGGAGTTGGCGAGGAAGTTGTGGGATTGGACGGAGAAGGAGTTGGAAGAGCAGAATATTTGAGAGGTTGATCAGCGCAGTCCGTGACGTTTGGACGTCCGTGAACGGCGCGGCAAAGAGCTCGCGAATCTTGAAATCCATTTTCTGGGCACACGACACATGCTTGAATCTGGAGGAGAATGTCATAGCTCATTGGTAGCCTGCGGAAATTATCCGCACTGTTGGATCAGTATATGTACGTACCTTAGGGGTTGTGAACCTTGACGGTGTAGCGAATGTTGCTCTTCCTAGCAAGCTACGAGCAGGTTGCCAGAGAAACTGCATCTTCGATGCCTATTGTTGCTCCCCTCGTAGACGTTGGCAGGAACGAGTGTGCCGCATCACCAACGTGAATCACCCGACCACGCGGACATGCCCAGACCTGCTGGAGACTCCACCAATCAGCGCCCAGTCTGTACAAGCGTCAGTTGGGTAATTTTGACCAGTTCGGATATGAAGGGACACCAGCCTTTCACGTACTTGAGCGCCTAGTCGACTGGTTCTGTCTGCTGTCTTCGTGCAGTCTCTTTCAGCAACTCCGTCATCCTGCCAGGATCGTTTGAGTCTGTGAATGCTATATCACTTTTCGCACAGCTTACTTTATACCACTGGGATAGCAATATGAATAGACCGTGAGGAGTATGCCGTCGGATAAAAGTTCAGTTGGGGGCGTCGAACAGAGGAGAAAGTAGATGTTAATGCGTATATCAATACCGTCCTACTTTCAACATAAATTATTCACAATATTATTTACATTCCATCTCGAGCATGTTGCATCATGAATCCTTTTGACCAAACTCCCTCTTGTTACACAAAACACTATGCCACCCAGTCAACAGCACATTCATCACTGCATAAAAGATTCATCGATACGTCCCCAGCTCAATTGGTGGCGGAGGATCAGAAGGCGCCTCGGGCAACGACCGCCAATATTCCGTGCCCGGCGCCTCAGCCGTTTGGTGGAAATGCGGAGCTTCCACGCTGTAGGGATAAGACTGCTTCTGCTGGCTGGAGCCGTACCCCGGCGCTGAAGGCCAGCCGAAGTTTTCTTCGTTATTGTTGCCGCGCGCTCGTGACGAGGAGGAAGACCGGGATGAGCGCCGCTGCCTGACGGCTTTGAGGCCGATCCAGATGCCGGCGATCAGGACAAGGGGGATCCCGACTCCAAGACCGATACCGAGCGCGACTTTGATGGCAGTTGTGTTGGACGAATCGGACTCGGACTTTTGGGCGTTGATGGCTGGGGTGCCGGTGCTGGTGCTGCTGCTACTGGAGGAAGTAGCAGATAAGGCGGTCGTGGCTGCTGCTGCTGCTGATGTTGTTGTGGTGGCCGCCGCGTTCGCTGTCGTGCTACTTGCGGTAGTGCTGGTTGAGATTGAGCTCGAGCGTGCAGAGGTGGATTTGGTTGAAGTGCTTGTGGTAGCTTCGTCGGTGATATTGAAGTAGTGAGATGTGAAACCACTCGAGCTGCCAGGATCAATCCAGAAGAAGTAGACGGGCGATAAGGTCCGGTTCGCGTCGTAGGTCTGAACTGTCCATTTGAAGGATTGGGTCCCCGAGCCGTTGCTGCTGACCGCTGGACCCTATTTTAGCGTGGTGAATGATATTTTCCTCCGAGAACATACTGTAGATAGATTCGATTTGTATTCCTGAGGCAGGATTAATCTGTTGGTGGAACAGGGCAATGTAGTAGGATTCTAGAGTAGTGGTCCATTCGATGGTAACAACAGAACCAAGGCTCCAGACCGCATTGGCTACAAAATTGTTCGAGGGGCCGGGTTCGGTCGGGTAGATCCAGAGGTTGTCATCGTCAGCAATGGCAGCACACGCGAAGCTGAGCAGGATCAGGCTTAGGTGCACAGCACCATGCCATATGGTCATGGCCGAGGGATGAGCTGGTAGAGACGTTCGTAGAGAAGTGCCTTGGGGTGTCTAGTGCGTGCAGGGAACAGGGGAGAGGGAAATGGGCTTAATAGACGCGTTGTTGGCGCCTATGTGCAGCGCGGCTGAGGGACTTCCTCGGCAGCAGTCGTGTTCACACGGAAGGCAGCAAGACCGCGAAAACTGCCGTTAGTCCAATTAGAGCGATATCGGCTTGCGTATGCGCGCTAGATGGAACGTTTATCGCGTCTTCTTATGATCCTATTGGGCGCTCTGAATCCTTCAAAGATTGATCCCTGTGCGGCGCGGTTGGCGCGTACGTTGGCAAGACGTCCAACAAACTCGTCACTGGCTTCCACGGTCATGGATACGGAAAGAAATCTGCAAATGATCAAACCCGATACGTGAATCAGTGGGGACTTAATGCTCGGCTTTATCGGATGCTCGTGCTGCGCTTAACACGGTGCTATGATTGGCCGGGCTGATTCATTCTCTGTGCGGCGCGGTTGCCATGCACGGGGCGTGACTTCTGTGCTCTTATCTCCCGGCGCTCGCCACATTTCTAGATTCTTGAGGCTCCGACGTTCAACTGCGTGGTCGCGAAAATGCCAATGTACTCGGCCTCCCCCCGCGGAGTTTTCATTGCGGGCGGCGGCGTTGTTCTGCTGCTGTTCTTCCTGTTCGCTGGGCTCAGCCGCACCACCTCGTCGCCTTTGCCTTTGACAAGAGGCTCCTTCCAGTCGACTAATTCTGATATTGTTCAAGATGTCTACAACCAAACATTAGGTGTTAGTACTCCAGCGCTCTGTAGTCTGCCCCCGAATATATTTCTAGCGCTGACGTCGGCTCAGTTTCAGAAAATCTTCGTTATTAACCTACAGTCCCGGACTGACCATAGAGATGGCATGTCATTAGCAGCTGCCCTTACGAACTTGCAGGTCGAGTACGTAGATGGCGTCACTGAAGTAGACGAGAGAACATTACCGCCTGGTGCCAAAGAGGTCAACCTCAATAAAGGAAGCTTGTACGCTTGGCGGGCGCACTTGAACGTTGCCAGACGGTGAGTGACACCCATTACTTATAAAAGAGTGACTCTGATTCTTGCAGCATGGTAGAGCAAAACATCACCTCTGCTTTGGTCCTCGAAGACGACGTAGATTGGGACATCCGGATCAAGCGTCAAATGCGCGACTTCGCACTCGCCTCCCGCCTCCTCGTGCAGCCTCTCCCGGGCACGACTAACAAGTTCCTTGACCCTACATATCCGCAACCTACCACGGGTCAGCAACCACAGAACTTCGAAGTCGGCAAGGAGACGGTCACCGAGCCCACAACCTCCCCATACGGAGACATCGACCGCTGGGACATGCTCTGGCTCGGCCACTGCGGCACCCGCTTCCCAAAACCGAGCGACAAGAACGCCCCTCTCGGAAGAGCGGTCCTCAAGGACGACGACACGGTCCCGGAGCCTCAGCACATCAAGATGCAATTCGGCAACGACGACTTGATCCGCGAGTACCCGGCGCATACGCGCGTCGTCTCCCGAGCGCGCGTGAGCACCTGCACCCTCGGCTACGGTATCTCGCAGCCCGGCGCCCGCCGGCTGCTGTATGAACTGGGCCTCAACAAGATGACTGGGACGCTGGATATGATGTTCCGGTCCATGTGCGACGGAGTCGATGGCCGGCCGATTCGCACCTGTTTGACGGTGCAGCCGCAGCTGTTCCAGCATCATCGACCCGTTGCGTCGATGGATACGTTCAGTGATATTTCGGATCATGGACATGACTATAACGAGCAGGCGTTTACTCGAAATATTAGGTGGAGTACACGGCTGAATTTCCCGAAGCTGGTGGACGGGCAGACGGATTACATTGACTTGTTTAAGGACGGGGAAAATAGCCCGGATTATGGGTTTGGATAAGTATTTTCATCTGGGATACTACGATTAGAGTCTATTCAAGATGTGTAATTATAGATTCTCTTTTGTTACAATCATTGAAAATCTCAATGGATTGTCCCGCGAAGGGGCCTGCAAACTGACGAGAGACCATGTACACAGAGGGGTGAGATTCGCTTAGAATAGATCTGGATCGTGACACCGACCACCACTAATCTGAGCCCCATTTAAATTAGCGCGCTACCTTACTCGGTGCTGCAGCTCCGGTCTGCTGTTAGTCAAAAACACCTAGGCTTGTAGCTGGCTCGAAAGGGCTGATGGCTGGTGCTATGAGTGACACTACCGGTAGGTAGTTTAACGAGGCGACGCTTCCCACCAATGCTACTTGGCCTGATGATGCTGCCGCAAACAAAAGATATTGGCATACGAAAACGAGTCAGAAGTGCAGTAGCACGGTTGGCTTATATTCGTGGGGAGCCGGGACCATATTGCACGGCTACACTAGTGACGCGAAAGCATAGGCTGGTCATCTTTCAGTTGCATTGGCATCAGTCCTCCAATTGATTGAAAGAAACTGCACTCCTAGAGGTTTAGGTATGAAGAAGAATTCGGCAAGGTGCTCTAGCGTATGTTTCTCCCAGATCTCAGTCACGAATTATATCGCCGTAAGGCCAGGCGCTGGCAAGGTGTCATGCAGAACGGCAGAGCCGTCATACGCGTAGAAACGAGCGGCTGAACCTTAACGTGTGGCGCAATCTTGCGTCACAACTTTTCCGCAGCAAGTCGCTACACAATATCCATCAGAAGACCGGATGCTGCGGTAGAAAGGTTGCCCCACGATATGGTTCATGCGAACAGCTCGCAGGGCGCAGCCACGGCAAATGCTCCCACAGCAATCCCTTGACGCGATATGAAGACGGCACACATCTTCCGCCACGTTATTCAAAAAAATCGTGGAGGAGCGAAGGATCAACGGAAGTGTCGGTCCACTAGCGGCACCATCTTGCGCCACGCTCGTCTCCTCCCCGCTCGCGCCGCTTGGTCCTCAACTCGATTCGTGGGGTAGTCGTACCGCTACCGTCATCCTCCCATGTTCTCGCACACGCCCAAAGTGATTCGCCCTATAGAAATCATCGGTCTTGAACATGGCCGTCCAGGACACCTTCCGCGGGATTCTCCCCTTCCTTTCCCCTAAAGTCCGCCAAGATGAACGTCAGCACGCCTTCCAGCCGCTACATGGTGATGCCTTGGATAAGGAGACGGAGCGCCATTGATAAATCAGAGAAGCCTCGAGGGCCATTCATGAGTGTCTTGAGCCGCGTTCCAAGAAAAGCCAGAACCTACTGCGTTGCCGTCTTGGGCGAATTCGTCGGGACTTTCTTGTTTCTCTTTTTTTCTTTCTCCGCTACCCAGGTTGCAAACACTACTTCTGCCGGTGCGCCTACTACTTCGGATCTCCTTTACATCTCCTTAGCTTTCGGCTTCTCTCTTGCCGTGAACGTCTGGGTGTTTTTCCGCATTTCTGGTGGTCTGTTCAATCCTGCAGTAAGTCAGTCATCTGGCTTCTTACATCTCCACAGTATGTCCCATTCATAACACGCGTCCGTAGGTCACTCTGGGTATGTGTCTAATCGGCGCGATCGGCTGGTTTAAAGGCTGCTTGATCTTCGTCACGCAAATTGTTGCAGGTATTGCATCGGCCGCCATTGTATCCTGCCTCTTCCCTGGCCCCCTGAACATCCGCACCACTCTCAACCACACTTCGGTAGTTCGGGGTCTCTTCATTGAAATGTTCCTTACCACGGAACTCATCTTCACCATCTTCATGCTTGCAGTGGAAAAGCACAAAGGGACTTACCTTGCTCCTGTCGGTATTGGTTTGGCTTTCTTCGTCGCCGAGCTTTCAGGTTGGTTTTGTTTTTCTTTCCGGCTCCTGGTACTCTGAAACGAAGGAGTTGTCCGTCGGACCCCAACCACTCATTCTTTCTAGGTGCCTATTTCACTGGAGGAAGCCTTAACCCCGCCCGTAGTTTCGCTGTCGATGTGGTTGTGGGCCATTTCAACGGCTACCACTGGATCTACTGGGTTGGTCCCGGCCTTGGTGCACTCCTTGCGGTTGCCTTGTACCGCCTCGTCAAGACACTTGAGTACGAGACCGCCAATCCCGGCCAGGATTTTGACGAGAACGAGACCGAGGCCTTCCACCCTCAACACGACCCGCCCACACTTGAAGAAGTGCGTCGCCCTATACAGCGTATGCCTCCCATCCACCCGCTTCTGTCATAACCTAACGCTTCATCAAAGTTGGCTCACAGCGTCCCTCCGTTTCTGCCAGTGACCCTCACGGAGGTCCAGTCGCGCCAGCTGCGACCTCCCATTCAAACGACCCTACTGTCTATGCCCCAAGCTCCCGCAATTCAAACGAACCCAAGCATGCCTCTCCCCAAAATCGTGCTCCCAATCAAGACCGTCCTATAAGCCCGACAGAACATCCTCCCGATCAAGATCACCACGTGGCTCCGGCAGAGCATCCTCCGAGTCCTCTTCGGCATTACCCCATATATCCTCCCGAACTTGCGCGGTGGTCAACATTCCATCTTGGTCCACACGATAGACGAACACCATTTTCGAATGAGACTGCTTACTATCAGGGGCCGGATGCTGAGAATGGCGCAGCAGAAGGGCCATCGGAAGCCTTGCGGTCAAGCGGAGAATAACTCAACTGATTTTGCCCTCTTTTTATCTCACGCTTTCTAGAATTGATCTTCAGAGCGTCTTAAGGGAGACCAAGGTCAGCTGTAAGTCATCAGTCTCCTGTAGCCGGGTAATGGGGTCCCGGCTTCTTACACAAGTTAACCGCGCCACTAGGCCCACTGTCCAAGTTTAGTATGCCATTACTTTTGTGGAAGAACTTCAGACCAAGGAGCGTAGGTGGCAGGCGTGGCGCCATTACACTGGCTCTCTTTAGCATTGCATTGATACCAGATTTGTGAGAATTTGAATTTACAACGATTTTTTTCAAAAAAGAAAAAAAAGGCGCGCTTCTATCCTGCAGAAAGTATGTCATAATAAAGAACACTTGAGAGACCGCAGGAAGATGAGACATTCAAGGCTTGGGAACTAGAAGGGTTGGGTAAGTTCAAGAGCAAAGCGTTCGTATGTCTCA
Organism: Neofusicoccum sp. Z40; assembly: GCA_037356075.1. NCBI lineage: Eukaryota > Fungi > Ascomycota > Dothideomycetes > Botryosphaeriales > Botryosphaeriaceae > Neofusicoccum > Neofusicoccum sp. Z40. Next base: position 228,581 of record JBAWJV010000009.1, read on the forward strand.
ATGGTTACAGTACTCCACCCCTCATACGGAAATAAAAATAAGAGAAAGAAAACAGGGAAAAAGAAACCGACAATACCATACACCCAAATCCTGCAACACCCACCCCTCAAGCAAACCGCGCAGCCACCGGCATAGCCCGACCCCGATCAACCACCCCACCCAAAGCCACAAACCTCCGCTCCGCCTGCTCACAGCCCCTCACAACCCCCTCCACCCCACCAAACACCCTCCTCAGCACCACCAGCACCACCACCCTCCCCACAATCTCCTTCCCCAACGCCTCCGTCATCGGAACGCCAAACTCCATCTCGCGAAACACGCAGACCCTGTCCAACGCGCGATTCATTGTTTCTGCGAGAATGGCCACGCTGGGGGCGCTCAGCCAGGAGACGAGGCCCTGCACCGCTTCTAAGCTGATGCGGCGGTCGGCGACGACGACGCTGCTGAGGGCGTCGTTGCGGTTTCCGCGTAGGAGGTGAAGGATTGATTGGGTGGTTGGCCAGTAGGAGGGGGGGATGAGGCGGGGTGGGTCGGTGCCGGTGTAGGTGGATGTGTGGATGGCGATTAGGGGCCATTGGGGTTGGGGGGAGGGCGCTGGGGACGGGAAGAGGGAGGCTTGCTCGCGATTGATGTTGAGGGCTGATTGTGCCATTGTGGCGTTCGTGAAGGTGATTATCGGATTGAGAAAGGTTTATAGAAGCCGGGGGGAGAAGATTGAATGCGAATGCGGCTGAAGATTGTAGTGTCTGAGGGTGGCTCTCTGCTTTGAGGGCTCTGATTTTTAAGCAAGCAGTCTAGTCAAGACTGTAAGCGGTCTACGACTTCAGCCTGGATGTCATTGCGATCTTGACTGAGTACAGACTCATAAAGTGGTACTCCGAGACCCTGAAAACACGGGATACGTTCGTCCTCTATCCCGGATACGCGCCCCGTTGAAACCATAATCGAGATTGCGAAATGCCAGGTCTGCATGTATTCAAACATGTATTCTGTGTTCTTAATGCTTTTCTGTATTCTATTTCCCTCTCTCGGCATGCTGTTGGGCTTCATCAACAGGTTGATCCGGATCTATGGCTCGGACATCTTTCTTTTAGGGCATATTGTAACGGTGCTGCATGCTACTTGGCTACTTGGCCTGACGAGCTTATGTAGGTTTAGTGATGCGGCAGTATATATATAGAGTCAATTACAATATGCAACCACATTCATTATACTTTTACCTTTTGCAACCTCCATATCACAAAACAACCCTCTAGGGGTCCTTAGGTAGGGCTTCCATGTATACTAAGCCGCGATATTTTAAAGATAGTCGTACGAAAAGTAAGGCATAGTTAAGGCATAAATTCAGGTATAAATTTATATCCGATATTAAGGAGAGATGATGAAGAGATGATAACGGCATGCGAAGGCCTTTATATATTTACTTGAAGAAGATTCTGCCTAAGGCATATAAAAGATCTAAGGCTGGCTATAACGTATCGTGCAGGCTATGACGTATCGTGCGGGCTGTGACGTATCGTGCGGGCTATTTAAGAAGAGCTAGTATGGAAGCCCTACCTAAAGACCCCTGGAGGGTTGTTTTGTGATATGGAGGTTGCAAAAGGTAAAAGTATAATGAATGTGTGTGCATATTGTAAACGGCTCATATATATATGGGACCACGTTGCCCGGTTACAATATCATCAAGCCGCAATAACTGAGGAACATCTGGTAGTAATGTTAATAGCGAAGAGAGCGGAAAGCAAAACTTTTATATTCCCCTCTGGGTGTTGCACACAGTTCGAATTGAGAAATTCCAAGCTTGCAATATCCTTTAATGCGGATAAGCGCTAGAGCAATCTATAACCTACTGACCCCACTGAGAGAAGGTACAGTTGCTGTGCAAGAAGTCCATCGCCTCATCAAGCTCTCGACGTTGGTTCGTATTCCAGTCGTACTTCTCAAAAGCGACCAGAAGGGCCTGCAGTTTTGCTGCCAGGGTTTGGACGGAGAGCTGGGAGCTCTGCACTTTGTACCATTCCGTTCCATAATCTGGGAAATGACGTGGTAAGCAATGACCGACGAAGCGGGTAACAAGGACTTACAGTTGCCTTCAAAGATTGGGTGCTTGATGTATATCCATTCCAACCACTTTCCGATTCTTCGCTCTTTGGGTTGGGCGTTTTGATCCAGGATTTCCCTTATCGGGACACTTGATTTATCATTCTCCTTGTACCTGTCATTCTATGAGTAAACACCCAAGACATGAACGGAGGTTTACTCACGCAAAGGAGGGATTGGACGTAAGATACGCCGACCGAAATTTCCCATCGCCGAACTTTAGAAAGAAGCAGGCGGTCCCATTCGCCTATCAAGCGTGAGACGAAGCATTACAGACAATTAATTCCTACCCACCTGGAGGATTGACAGGCCTTGTCCTGGGTCTGGAGTGATAATACAGTAGCAGGTAAGTTCTCCTGACGACATGTTGATTTTGTGAGGCGTGCTCAGAATTCAGCTGATGCAAAAGAGGATTGTATCCTCTGGGTTTTAACTGTGGGCTTACCCCGCACTACGGGGCAGCTTTATACGTACTTTGATAACTATATTTAGATTTTCACCTGATTAGCTATGTTCCAAGGCCGCTGCACTCAGGGTGTTGCAGCCCATGGTCAGCAGACCGTCGGCTGCAATGCCCTCCTGTAGATGCGTTACACGAGCGGCTAAGAAGAGTGATGAGCGCATATCAACACTGTCAGTCCCGGCGCGAATATTCGGCTCTTTGCCTTAACGTGCAGGCAATGCTACTCAATGCACGTACTTATGTAGCTACAAATCAAGCGGGAAGAGATATTCAATTGGCGAGAAGAAAGTTGCTATTCTCGTGAAGGTTTTGGATCCGTTCCAGCCCCGCACTTTACTACATCCTTCGTAAAGAGATAGCTCATAATGACGCCAGACGCGAGGCAAGCAGCCATTCTTGACAGTCTTCGGGGTGCAACGAGGCAACCTATTCGCTTGCGCTGAGCGCCCATAGAATCAAGTATCTGATGTGCCTGATCAAAGCACCACACTCCCTAGTCCCTGTCCATGCAGGGGCCGGACAGGTTTCAGCTGCAGGCGCCAAAAGTGCCATGCTGGTTGACCGTTGTGGAGAAAACTCGAAGGGACCATCTGACACATGGCAACTTCCTACATTGCCATGAAAGAGCAAGCCTCACTCTGCGCAAGTCCGGAGCTTGGGATGTTTGCTGGGATATGATTGGTTACCATCGAATAACACTGTGGGATTGCCGCTTCTTCGGTAGTGTCTATGGCGGCCGAACCAGGCACTTGACTTTATGTACAAGCCTTGCTCCCATCTTCAGGGTCGGGACCGTAAAAACGGAGGTTGCTTGATGCGTATGATTAAACATCACACCAGTATCATTATGGCGGTTGTAATCGAAAGCACCACGTGCGCGATGCTGTTTCACGAGAGGAAGGGATGCGGTTGCATTTGCAAGGCCGGATGTCTGCGCCGCAGAACTGTGTGGCGGCTACGATGAGCTGATAATGATAGGATGCTGGACTGGTGGCAAACGGTTCTGTGGTGTTCGTCCAGTGAGCCGTCGTAGGGTCCAAAGTGAAAAGCTTTGTTGTATTGGTCGAGGAAGGCGTAACGATGCCTCCGAAGTGGCACTATAGAGTCATCGAATTTCCTAAAATGATTAGCAGGAGTAACGACCAAAAGTTGATGAGCAATTTGACAGTTCGTACAGTAGGAGCATTTTTTGAAGCTGGTGTTGGAAAAGGGTGTGAAGAAAGACCGCCGGATACATCGGGTTGCTGTGGCCAGCCTCGAAGCTCAAGAAGACACAGATCGTAAAGAACACGAAAGCGAAGAGGTAGAGCATAGACGAAGAACACACACAAACCTTCGCAGTATTGGTTGTTTGGTGCCAAACATCAGCGAACCGCGACACAATGTTTGCCGACGCATCAGCACAGACTGGTAGTACTGTATATGCGTAAGACACTTCCGCCTTGCTGGTAGTGAAAGCAAGCATAGCCGAAAGACGTCATATCTAGCAACAAGAGTGAAGAACTCTGATTTCGTAGTATACACTAGCTACTCACTCAAATTTTCCAGATCGTCCAACTCCTCCTCCCCTTTCCGGATACCCATCCGGAATAAGGCACACCACACCAGTGCCGACGCCAGCTTGAAGACAAAAAAGCTCCCCCCCCTATTCATATTCCTAAACACCAATAATGCTACCGTCCGTCAATCTACCAGAATGAAGAAGAAACAATGTATACCACCACTCTAAGCCACCGAGAGAAAGCAAACCTGCACCTCAATAAACACCACCGTACGCAAACTCCGACCCCTCATCCGCCCATCCATCCTCTACGACACTTCTCTCATACTCATCCGCCGCCATCCCCACCCCCGCCTTCCTCGCACCACCCTTCTTCTTCCCCGCCGACTCGTTCGCGACCTGAGCGCGCGAAAGGCTCGCGTAAAAAGCGCGCACCTTGTCGTGCGCGACCACCTTCTTCGGATCGAAGTTCAAGACCTGAAGGCCGGCCATGCTGGTGGCGCGGGAGAGCGCGACGTACGCCTGGCCCTTCTCGAAGACGCGGCCGAGGTCGACCTTGACGCGCTCGAGCGTCTGGCCCTGCGCCTTGTGGATGCTGAGGGCCCATGCGAGGATGAGGGGCACCTGCGAGCGGCTGGCTTGCACTTCGCCATTGGGGAGCTCGATTTTCCAGGATTCGCGCACGCAGAGCAGGTCGCGCAGCGTGCCGTCGGCCAGCGTGAAGCGGACGACGGGGTAGAGTTGGGAGGTTGAGTTGAGCAGCTCCGTGATCTTGGCTCGGCGTTTTTGTTCTAGGCGCATGCGTTCTTCCGGGTCGTCGGTGTCGGCGGCAGGGGCAGTACCAAGATACTCATCCTCGTTTTGTTGGTAGCTGTCGAACATGGCTTCATTCATGAAGCCGATGACGCGGCCGAGCGAGCCGTTGACGAGAGTTTCGTCCATGTTCTTGATCAACATCACCTGAGCTCCCTTCTTCAATTGGACGACCTCCGGAGCCATGCAGTTTGCAAGAAGCTTGTCACGATGGGCCTTGTCCTGGATCGATCCACCGTCCTTGGCTTCATATGTGCGGACATCACCGTGGAGCACGGTCATACGCCTCCTGTTGGCCTCATCGACCTGTTGCCGCAGTGGGAAGAGCTCGGTTGCTTCCAAACCTCCTTCCAAGGTGATCGGCCTGTTCAGCTTCCTGAATGCGTCAACGGAGCTTTGGGAGAGCCGGCCCTCTCTCATCTCGTTGAGCATCCCAGCGAACACGGGATCCTTCTGACGGAAGATGTGAGTCAAGCCGATTGTGTGCTCTATCACAGTGTTCCAGGTGTTTGCGTCGAATGCGAACTTGGAGATGCTGTTCTTATCCGGCACGGGCGGTAGCTGGAAGAAGTCACCAGTGATGACAACTTGAATACCTCCGAAAGGCCGGCCATTGTTTCGCAGCGTGCGCGCAATCAGCTCCAGCTTGTCGAAGAGGTCGCCGTCGATCATCGAGACTTCGTCAATGACCAAGACCTTGACTCTCATCCAGCGATGCTTGTTCTTCTGATTGCGCTTGATCCTTTTGATCAGCTCCTCAGTAGGGGCGTTGCCCAGACCGATGCCTGCAAAGCTGTGAAGCGTCACACCTCCAATGTTGCAGGCTGCCAGACCAGTGGAGGCAGTGACTGCGACACGATCCGACTCGCGGATATACTTCTTCTTCAGCGCCGCAATAATTTCCCGAAGAAGGACGGATTTACCGGTACCAGCAGAACCAGTAAAGAAGACGCTCTTTCCCTCGTTCACAACAAGGTTGAGGACATGCTGTTGCTCTTCGCTGAGGAAAACTCTCGAAAGCTTGCTCTTCTTCGTGCGCAGAGAATCGGCAATCAAGCCGCCACTGACACCAGTAGCGCTCGTCTTCGTCACCTTCTTGTTCACTTCGCGATGGCTCTTTTGCATCTGCTTTATCGTGGAGGCTGAGGTGTTCCAGAGGTACTTGTTGTCTTTTGGCGGAGGCTTGGAACTCTGCTCTTCCTTCATGGCTGTCTCCTCGCGCTTCTTCTGCTCTTCAATCCAAAACAATGTCCGGCGCTTCGGAGGCCGAGGTCCTTCTTCCAGGTCGTCTGCCGCCGAATACATGAACCGTCTCAACGCTGCTGCTTGCGGCTGTGCTTCCAAGTGTTCCGGCGGGGACGAGGACCAAGGGATTTCGATAGTGCTTGGTGGGAGTTCCTCTTCTTCGGTGCATTTGGTTTGTTGAGTTATATAGCCAGAATTTGCACGTTGAAACTGCCGCAGCTCTTTTTTCTCTGGCCGCAGCTTACTGACGCTTGCCGCTGCAGGGTATGGGGGTCTCATAATCGAATTGGACTTCTCGGATGACGCCTTTTGGTTTGAAATAGATGGGTAATTGACAGTACCCTTGGTGGCGGGATCCTCGATGTCCAGGTCGATGTCGCTGTCGAAGTCGTTCTCGTCGAAATACACGGGCATGTTGTTGGCCGCAGGCGGGGCATTCTTCTTCACAGGCGACACATCGTCGATGACATATGGGTTCTGCTGCGATCCATTCTTGGGTAACGCCCGCTCTCCGAATGCATCCTGCGAGTCCAATGCCTTCACCAAACCACTTGCCGTCCGCTTTAATCCACCCGTCCCATTATGGACCTGGCGTGCCCCATTGCCGTTCTGCCCGGATGTGCTTGGTACGGGCACATTGCCAGTTGTTGTTGTGAGAGGACGCGACCCGGCCGGCTTGATGGTTGTTTGGGAGAGCTTGGCTGCATGCTGTGGCGTCGAGGATTTGTTTGGAAACAATTGCTGTGAGAGCGTAGGCTTCGTGGGGCGATTGGACGCGTTGTGACTATCGACGGCCTTCTTGAACATGGTGGCAGGGCCGTGCAAGCGCGCCAGAGGAGAGTGGTAGACGGTCGAGCTGGTCGGATAGCGGGACGATGAACGCGGCGTCGGCAGGGCGGCAGCAGCGCGGGGCACAGGGCGCAGACGCAAGCGAGCAAAAAGGACACGGAGACCAGACACCATGCAGTAGAGGGTCAGGGCCACACAGAGCGTTGCAAAGAGGATAAGTGTCGTGGCCGCCGAAGGCATCGATGTTGCTCGCGTAGGTGACGGCGCAGTGGAGATAAGACGCGACGCGCCCGTGTCAATTGCCCGAGCATTAAGCGACGCGACGACATTGCCATCCTAGTCACGTGAGCACCGAGCAACGTCGTCTGGGCGACATCGCCGATTCTTGGCGGGAACGAGTGCCTGTTTCAGTCGTTTCATTGTTTGTACCACCTTCCATCCGCATTATGAGCCTTTATGCAAGTTCCGCTGTCATGCTCCAACGCGCCCGGACGCATGACTATGGAGGGTCTAGAAAATCTCGCGCAGCACGAAAGCCTCCAACAAGCGAAAGGGCTTATTGCCCAGAATAATATCGGCAAGAACGGCAAACGTCTCCTGAGAATACCACAAACGAGAGAGCCCACAATCACGGCGGCCCAATGACATCGCTCGCTTAGAACGTCAGGCACAAGCGGAGAAGCACCAGAAATAGAAACCCAGCTCAAAGGACGAAATATTGATCGCAGCAGCCCAATCCATTTCCGCTTTTTTTTTTTTGCCTGCCACTACCTAGGACCGGCCGGTGTACCCAAACCAGGAAAGGAAGAGAAGAGATTAAGAACCCACGGCATAACCTTCTATGGACGTATCTCTTGCGCAACAACAAAGCAGCGGCGTGCACGCCCCCGCAAAGGTCCAGGAGAGAAAATTGTAACAAGCTGTCTTTCGGCCGTTTCATCATCACATTCCCATCATCGTGCCCAATAAGCAAGAACCGGCGCTGGCAGCCTGTGAAAGCTTTGCCCTTTGCGTAACCCAGAAGAGAAGAAACGCGCCTAGTCTCCAGCAGCAAGCATCGAGCGTATCGCTGATCGAGCAGCAGCAGCAGCAACAGCAAATGAAAGTCGATGCTCAAAGGAAACAGCATTTGATGAGAAAAACGATATCAAAAGTGTACGAGATACTGAACAGAAGGCCCGCTGCAAATCGTTCCCATAAATCCAGAAAAGAAACGCTCGCCGACGAAGCTAATGGAAAGCAACAGTACCTGCGACAAGGGGGGTATGTGTAGTAGATAAGAAAGTGATTTTCTGTAAAGAGCAGAGAGGAGCACGTTACATCATGATTTGTCTGATTTGAACCACCGCCAACAACGAAAAAGAAGCCAGCAATTTTTTTTCCAAATAGAAGAATCATTGCAGAGCAAGCGCAAAGACGGCAAAACTAAAGAACCCCGGCATTTGATGAAGAAACCGTGTCGACATGCTTGTTTGAGTGCAAAAAAATCCACTTGCAATCCTTGACCCTTGTGTGAACGCAGCAATTTGTTGTGAATCCCGTCGAAACCCCACTTCTCCTAGAAACAAAGGACAACTACAGTATGAACCGGCGCAAGGGGGAAGAAATTGCTTGCATCCCAGCATTTTTACAAATGTGAAAGCGACCATACGGTAGTTATCCAAGCACAGCGGGAAGGTTCTCGTGAAGAGGCGAAAGTCGAAGCGAAGACGTACGCGAAAACTCGATCGTTGCGCAAGGTATCGTGAGCGGCGCCATTTAGCCCGAGTATCCCTGGAAGCCGTTGTTGACCTGGCCGAAGCCGCCCGGAGTAGGCTGAGCCCACTGCTGGGCGCCCGCGTTACCGCGGCCGAAACCACCAGCACCGCCGGGCATCTGTTGGTAAGGCTGAGCCATGGCGGGGCCTCCAAATCCACCCTGGTTCTGGGCGAACGGCTGACCACCTGGACTAGGGCCTGAAATCCTATTGTTAAATTACAAAGTCCCGCTACTACTTTGAAGGGGGAACGCACCTTGAGGAGAACCCATGGGGCCACCGGGTCCGCCGTATTGCGGGAAGTAGGCGCTAGGAGTGGGGGGGTAGGCGGAGTTGGGGCCGCCGGCAGGCGAGTAACCATCGAATTGGCCAGTCGGGGGGCGGTCCTTGCCCCACTGCGATTGCGTTAGTAACAGAAATAAAAACAATCCCGGGCAATTATCCACGTACGCTGCACTTCAACGGGCGTCCATTGACATTGTAGCCGTTGAGCTGACAGATGGCCATGGCGGCGTTCTCGTGGGTATCCATCTTGATGAAAGCAAAGCCACGGTCGCTCTGGAAGCGCGTCTCAACAACGTAGCCGAAGTTCTGGAAGAGAGGGACGAGGTCGGACTGGGTCGTGTAGGGGGTCAGGTTGCCGACATAGCACGTGGTCTGCCATTGCGGCGTCTGGTTGACAACCATCTCGTACGACTGCACGCCGTGGGTGGGGAAGTGGTGGTGTCCGTAGGGGGTCGTAGGAGTCATGCCCATCGAGGCCATGGCCTGCTGCTGCGAGATTGACGGCTGGCCCTTCTGGTTCGCCCAGTTGCAGCGAATGGCACGAGAACCGAGCCACTCGCCGTCCATGGAGCTCAGGGCCTTTTCGGCGTCGGCGCGATCACGGAACGCGACGAAGCCGTAGCCGCGGGAGCGACCCGTCTTCATGTCCCACATGACGCGCGCCTCGGAAACAGCACCAAAAGCAGAGAAGGCCTGGAGGAGGACCTCATCGTTGACCTCGTTCGAAAGATCGCCAACGAAGATGTGGAAGTGGTTGGACGTGTCCTCCTTGGGCTGGTTGTTTGACTGGTAGGCCCAATTGACGCGGATCTCCTGGCTCGGGTGTTACCACAGGGGAAAAGACAAGCGCGCGGAGGCTAGGCAACTTACGCTCTGGTGGACGCGACGGCCGTTCAGGGTCTGCATGGCGCGCTCAGCGGTGCCAGGGTCGTCGTACTCAACGAAACCATAGTTCAGGCCCTTGGACTGGAATTTCTGCAGCAGTCAGCCGTGTAAGACGCTGTTCGCTCAAGCACAGGGAAGGAAGAGGGCGAGGGGTGGCGAGAGGGGGGCAGCAAGGCGTCGTCGTCGAGGGGCGCACGGGGACCAGCATCGCGCTGCGGGGCAGCGAGCTCATTTCGCGCGGGCTCAACCGACACATATCGATAGAGGCGGCAAAGCTTGGATGGCGCAGGTCCCCGTATGCGACGCGACCGCGGGCTGACAAAGCCCACGGAAAAATGAGGGCAGACGTACGTTCTTGTCCGGGATGATCTTGACGCTCACGACGTGACCAGCCGTCTCAAAGATCTGGCGCAGAACATCCTCCGTGATGCGAGGGTCCAGGCCGCCGACGTACAGCGCGCGCTTGTTCGGCTCGGGGGCGGCGCGACGCACGTAGCCGCCGGCCGAGGTGGGCGACATGACGCTGCCGGACATGGGCGAGCTGATGGCGGTGGGGATGGGGTTCGTGTTCTGGGGGATTATGACGGGCGCGAGCGGCGGCGGAGGCATGTGGCCCTGGGAGGCCTGGGGGTTGCCCTGGGCGCCATTGTCGTAGCCCGGCGCGCCAGCGGAGGCCGGGGGCGGGGGGAGCGAGGCGCCGGAGGCAGCGGTGTCGGACATGGCGGCAGTGCGAGATGGCAGTCTGGTGGTGCGGATGAGCGAGGGTGCGGGAGGGCGCGACGGGGAGCTGTTTTGGCGCGTGGGGGTTGGTGGTACTAACACGCGACGGCGCTGGAGGGCGGCGGCGAACTCGACAGAGCTGGGCGGCGGGCGGGCAGCGTTTGGGGCCGAAAAGACAGATGCCGCGAAGGGAACGGAGATGGCACGCGATGGAGCTGGCGAGGGCGCTCGCGGCGTCGAGCGAAGGCTGTGCGGAGCGAGGCGAGCGAGGTTCTGTGCGGGTACAGGTACGTATCCCGACTCGCTGGGACCGCGAGGGCGTCAGGGCCGTGCAAGGAAGGACGGCGGTGCAGCGCGCAGACACAAGGAAAGCGGGGGGCGGAGGGCGAGGAGGAGGACGGAGGGGGGGAGGGGGGGAGAGACGAGGGGGCGCTTGGGCGAGCAAGCGACGGGCAGAGCTGTCTGGCGCGCGGTCGAGCTGTGGGGTGAGGCTGCGAGGTGTGAGAAGTTCCCTTGGGCTTTGAGCTGCCGCCGCGAGGGAAAGCGCGCTACGCTAGGGCTAGTAACAAAATTTCGGGCCGCCGGCGCTAGGCCCAAAGTTAGCCACGCGCGCAGCTGAATCAAGCCGCTGCCAACGGCGCGCGGGCGCTGCGGGATCGCCGGTGGAGGCCCAGGAGGACAGCAGGGCAGCCCAGCCAGGGCCGGCGCCCTAGAAGGCGATTCCACGTGCGTGAGCCGCATGCCTGAGGGCTGCTCCAGCGCCAGTGTCGACCGCCCGTGCGAGCGCCGGCGACGCTCTCCCGCGACCGACCCGCCACAACACCACGCCCCGCCATGGCGACCGCGCCGCCCGACGATGCGCTGCCGCGCCGCCCGCCCAATGCCGCCTCGCTGCTCGAGTCGATGCAGGCCATGCTCAATGGCGCCGTGAGCCTCGCCCGCCCCCCGTCGCTCTGCACCCCGCTGACCGCCCGCAGCTTCTCGAAGTCGGCCACAGCATGAAGAACCCCGCCCGCCCGAAGCTCACCTTCCCGTCCACCCAGGGCTTCCACGGGCCCAAGTTCAACAACATCTCCATCTCGGCCAGCTACGAGCGCTTCCACCAGTGTCTGGACGAGATCGAGCATGAGCTGGTACGCGTCTCCCACACTGCGTCGAGCGCTGAGATGACCCACGCACTGACGACTGCCCAGTTCCGCGCAAAGGCCGTCCTGCGCCGAGACCTCGCCGTGCAGCGCGAGGAGCGCGAGAAGCGCGAGAAGGCCGAGCAGGAGCGCGCCGCCGAAGCAGCGCAGAAGATGGCCGCCGAGAAGAAGGCTGCCGCCGCACCCGTGGCGGAAGCGCCGCCCAAGCAGCAAGAGCAGCGGCAGAAGGACGTCGACATGACGGACGCTGCCCCCGCAGCCGCCTCAGGTAACGCAAAGCCTGCGGCGGACGCGCCCTCCGTTGCCGCCCACACGCACCTCCCGCCGCGACCGCCCGCCATCCAGACTCACGCGACGGCGAGCGACGCATCGGCTGCACCTGCGCCTGCCACGGCCACCAGCACCGACGACCTGTTTGGACGCACCCCAACGACGGCCGGCATCAATCAAACCGACTTTGAGAGCATGTTCGAGGAGTTTGCCAACAGCAACGACAACGACGCCACGGGCGGCAATGCCATAGACACGAACGGCGGTACCGAGGGCGCCAACGACGACTTCGACTTCGCGCTGCTGCCCGGTCTGGAGAGCTACGCCAACAGCGACAACAACGCCACCAGCTCAGGCAACAAGGACGCCAGCGCCGCTGCTCCGGAGATCGACTTCAGCGTCCTGGACAGCGCGCCCACGCAGGACCAGAAGCAGAACCAGGAGCAACAAAAAAAGAAAGAGCAAGAGCAGAAGATGAAGGATGAAGAGAAGAAGAAGGAAGAAGCCCAGCAGAAGGAAGAGCAGGACCAGCAGCAACAGCAGCAGGACAATCAGGACCTCAACGACGTCTTCCAGGGCGACTCCACCTTCGACGATCTCTTCAACTATACGGACTTTGACATGGGCGGTGCGGGTGGCAGCACTGGTGGCGGAGATACGACTTTCGACGAAGATTTCTTCAGCATATAAAGACGGGGAAAGGCCGCTTTCTAAGGCGCTTAGATACAGCGTTGCTCATAACGCATGAATCATCTTTCTTGGTGGATGCGGCTGCTTTGAAGGACCAGGACAGACGGAAGAATGTCCGAGAGTTGGATCATATTCTAGTCGAGTCTTTCGGTCACCAGTAAGATGCATTTTAGGACTACAAATGCGCTGTTTGGATGCTACCGCAGCGGAGCATTTGAGAACTGGAAAGGAACATGGAAATTGGAAGTCAGTAGCTCTACAAGATATTTTAGGAACGGCAATCCAACACCAAATCAAGCAATCATCCCACAGACCCCCTGCATCGGCATCAAAAGTCCGAAAATGCGCGTGTGATGGCTAAAGCTGAACAAGCCAATCAAGCCCCCAGATTCGAAGCCGCCACTCCCCCTCCATCACAAGCAGCACCACGCACACACGCGCATACGTGTAGGCAATCACACGAGCCGCTCCGATCACAACCTCGCATCCAACAGAAACGCGTGCATGTACCACTGTATTTCAAATCACTCGCAGTAGCAAAAGCGCCCCCCTTGATTAGCGAAAACGCCACAACCACTAGTTAGTTCTCCAAGGTACTCGATCTACGCGCTACCCATCTGCTACGAAACGAACAACAACCGACCGACCGCCAGCCCGCCTTCCGTTCACCCCCTCTCCTCCTTTCCGCGCGAAGATGATCCCTGATAAGCTCCATACGTGCAATGAACGGAGAAAATAATATAATACGAAACCCGATTGATGCCCAGTTTACAAAGTTGCCCGTCATTACTTGTTGAAGCCCAGCCCCAGCGCGGTAGTCACGCGAGAATATAAGAGAAGAAAGACCAAAAAAAACCTAATGCCTACCCCGAAACCCTTTGAAACATCAAACCCTGCGGGGCAAATAGGCGGTAGAGAAACTGAAAGAACCTTGAACCCTACTGATGATGTATATCTCTCAAACCGCGCTGAACGGCATCATCATCATGATGATGAGGAGAAAGAAGAAGAAAGACGGCGGCGGCGGCAACTGTTGAAGGATCCTTGTTTCGTTATCCCGTCCTTTTACCGATGCACGCATACGTGTGCCTAGTATTGTATGTATCTTGACCATACTCACCCCTACACGTACCAGCACGCATCCTGTTGCCTTGCCTCGCCTTGCCATGCCCTACCCTACCCTGCCATGCCCTGCCGCGACACACCGACCAATGGACGCATAAAAAAGGGTGCTCCGTGCATAGGTGCGTGCGTGCGTGCGTGCGTATGTGCGCGCACATGCCCATGATCCGATCCGATTCCCCGACACGAGAGAAATTGAGATACGAAAAAAAAAGTTGGATGGAAGCCCAAAGGAAGTCCGAGAAAAAGCAAAGAAAAGGCAAAGCGCCCAGCCAATCGAACCCCTATTTGCCCCCCCAGGTCATTATCCGCAGCCGCCCGCCGCGGCCAGCCAGCCGCCAGCCGCTCCGCCGGCCAGCCCCCCGTCAGGAAGAAAAGCTCGCATTTCCGTGATTTCTTGCCGCGCAAGCCCAGCAAGGGCCCCTTGGCCCCCACTGTGGCATGCCATCCTGGACATGTGACCGGCAGGAGCGAAATGATCCGAAGATTCGTAAACACGATATCGAGGGTAGTAAGGGAAGATGAGAAGAAGGGTCATGCACAGTCGTTGAGAGAGGAAAAAAAGAAGAAGCAGAAATGAAGAGTGAAAAAAAAGCCAGTCCCTAAGCGGGAAGAAAGTAGGAGATCAAAAGAGCGCTGCGAGAGCGATGAAACTGATGCACGTGAGCAGCTGCATGTAGGCCAAGGCATCAAGCCTCTCCGCACCGACCCGTCTCGGTCGGCTGATCCCGTGCGAGCTTGCTCTGTTGAGGTTTGCCCAACTGCATCTCCCAGGAATCTTGCGCATGCATGATCCATGTCAATCTCAATCATCAGCGACTAGGTTCTGCAGGCCTAAGTGCTCCTCGGCCTCATCCCAACGCTTCATCTTCGCACCACGCAACTGCATCTCCAAATACTTCTTCACTTCGCCGTGCACACCATCGCCGAACGTCAGCTTATTCAGCAACGTATCTGCCATACGCTGCGTGGACAGGTCGCCCAGCGCCTTCAAACCGTAGAAGTCCCGGTCCTTGGACACAGCCTTGAGGCGGCTGGTCGCTCGCCTGTCAGCCCTGAGCTGCTCCTCGACCCATTCAGCGTCACGGATGCTGATGTGCAGCGTTTTGAGGCTGTGTTTGCACTTCAGATTCTCGGCAAGCTCAGCAATGAGTTTACGCCAGTCGGCAGCCACGGATAGGGAGCCACGGCTGGAGATGTCGAGGGTAAGATGGCGGACCTCCTGGAGAGTACCCTGAGCGATGAACTTGGTGATCCTAGTACAGGTGTGCACGTGGTGTGGAGGTGGAGCGCTGATGATGAGATTTTCTTTGTAAAGAGCGTCGGTCACCTCGGTCGTGATCTGTTTATTCACAAGGAGTATGTTGGGCGTACTTGTCAGAGGAGCTATGGCATCCATGGACTTGGGTGGCTCCCACTTGGAGATGGCAGTCTCGCTTGCCTTGACCAGCGCCGCGGTCGCATCATTCCAGTCGATGAGATACCTGTAGATGCGCTTCCGCACGACCAGAGGAATCTTCTTGAGGAGATAAGCGGGCGGCGTCTGCATCCACTTCTTGGCATCTGATGCGTAATCCACCAGGAACCCTCCAAACGTAACCTTTTTGATTCCACGAAGCTGCTCCAAGCAGGTCATCATCTTCTCGATCTCATCCAGAAAGTAGCAATGGCCCTGTGCCGGACATGACTGGAGGTGTGTCACAACCTGCTTGCCTTGCATGACAATGGTGAGCTCCTGCAGCTTGTGGGCCTCAGTCCAGATATTCACGGCAGACTTGATCAGTTTGAAGAATTCCAGGAAGTCGCACCAGGTATGGATCTCGCCGAAGCTCTGGTCTCGCGTGATGTCGACCTTGCGCAAGTTCTCAAGAATATTCTTGCTGATGACATCGGTGATGTGGCCGTTTGGAGTGGTCGAGTGCGGCAAACGGAGCGTCTTCCGGTGCATGATGAACTTAGCCTCTCGGTGGACTTGCTTGCTCACGACCAACAGGCTAGGAGTCTTGAGTTCAGGCCAATCTATCATGATGCCGTCGTTGACATGAGCCTCATAATGCTCAGTAAGCAGCTTCCCAACGCCATCGAAATCCAGGACCGCTTCGTAGACGTTGTTTCGCAGCTCGGCAGGTAGGCGCAGGAACGGGAAAGTGGTGCGCTTGCTCAAAGTCATGGAGCGGGTCGTGACGTTTCGACGTAAGGCGGAAGACAAGGATGATCTGGAAGTATCGCTGTCGCGTTGATCGGAGATGCTCGACTGATCGCGCTGTTGCTTGGCTGTCTGCTTCCTTTTTGTCTTCCTGGAAGGCGTCGGCCTGGGTGCCTTGGGTGTAGCGGCCATCCTAGCCCGCTTAGCAGGCGCAGGAGTCGGCTCGCTGTTGCGTCTTCTCTTTGACATGGTGAAAAGTTCTCTCGATACGACAGTGTGCAGTTGAAAGTCTAAGCAAACGCACGAGGCGGGTAGCAACGGTGGTTGAAAGAGCTCGTGACGCAAAGAGCGGATCCGTGCTCGGGTATCTGTCCGGCCCAGTGTCTGCCACGGATAAGGGCCGTGAGCACGGCCTGGAATCCGGTCAGCTTTGGCGTACGATCTTGCGCTGGCAGCGTTCCAGTGCCCTGCGGCTGGTAGATGGCGGAACGCGCGCTTGGAACCGCAACCTTAAAAGCCGCTGTCCCCGGATCCCGGCTGCGAGCGCTGTTCGGTGACGACACAAACGCACGCGATCCGGCGGCGGCGTGGAGCGGTGCGCAGCCAGCGACGGCGAAATCGGAGCTGGCGAAGAAGCGGAGGAAGAGGAAGAGCTGGAGCGCCGAGGAGGAAGTTATGCTAGGCGCGGGGTGGTGCAGTGCGCTGTCGGGGCATGCGCAAGGCTCGAGCGCGCCTGCTCGTTTGCAGACGGCCTGCGCTGGCGGGTGCTCTCACCGACTCGGAGCTGCCGACGGGCGCCGGGCGAGAAAGGCCGTCGTCGACGTGGGTTCACGCGCGCACGAGTTGGCGGCTGTGGTCTGAACTGAAGGGGAGCTGGACCGCGGGCGGCGGCGATGACGCTGATCCCTGAACACGCGCCGGGTGAGCCCGTGACCGCCTGGTCGCGGCGAGCGCGCGTCGGCGGCTCGACACGCCCGGCCCGGCATGCTGCACGACAAGAAACACCAACCAGAGCTTCGTTGACACGGCACCTTCGTGTATTCTCCCGCGGTCGCAGGGCTGCCTAAATCCGCTGTCTACCGCTTCCTATGCTCTCAACCAAGGCAGCCGTAGCCACAAGCCATCCGTTTCCCAGCGCCTCGCTATGCAAACAAATCTCAAACGCCGAAAACCATCGCCCGTCCGTCTTGCTGTGCCGCCACTTTTAAGCCATAAACGCCTGTTCCACGTGAAAAGCAGTACACACCACCCGTGTTTTCCTTCACGGGCCCACCGGAATAAGGTCCACCACTTCAGACCCGGCAGGTGTCTCACCTGCATTCTCAGCAGCGCTTTCCGTAGTCGTAACCGTCGTGTCCGCGCCCTCGGCGCCATCTTCCTTGCCACTATTCCTGTTGGCATTGGCAGTCACTTCGTCAATAATGTGCCCCAGCTCTACTGCGCGGTTCTCCTGCGCTTCGTCATCCTTCGTCTGCCCTCCATCGGCCTTGGCGCCCTGCAAAGGGTCACTACTGCCATCGAACGCAGAGGTTCCACCCCAGAAGTTATCCGTCGACGTCAGCGGATCTTCGTACAGCGAAAAGTTGAATGTGGGGCCGAAGTTAGGCGGTGAGCTCGGGAATGGTATGTCGGTGCTGGGCATGGTAAAGTCGAAATTGCCAAAGTCGATGAGCCCAGAGTTGCCCGGCGAGCTCAGGTCCCAGCTAACATTGTTGCGCGCCGAAGACCTGGGTGTTTTGACCGTCCCAAACAGATCGTGCAGGGACTGAGAGAACGGAGTCATGCTGTTCTTGGGCGTCTTCCCGCCCTTGGACGGCGTGGAATTAATCATGAACTCGTCCATCGCAGCGTGCAATGCAACGTTGCCCGGAGAAAGGAGAGCGTCCCTTGGTGTGAGTGCCGGACGCTTAGACTTGGATGTTGGCGTCTTCGTGAAATCCCGGATAGAACGAACGCTCTTGTTGCTCCTGGGCGTCTTGGGATGACTCTGCAGCTGGTTCCCATCAAGGTCCTCAAACAGATGGGCGAAGCCATCGTCAACCTCAGCAGGAGGTACGTTTTCTTTATCCTGAGAATCGGAAGTATGCTCGCTGTGAAGGGAATGGGGGGTCTGACTATTTTCAGGTTTCGCAGCCTGCCTCTCCTTCTGCTCATCTTCCAGAGACATGAACTGCCCTGTCCTACAAGGTGACGGGAAGAGAATGCGTCTAGTCGGTTTGCCGGAAGAAATGTCATCCTCAATGTTAAGCGGGCTCTCCTGAGAACCAATCATCCTAGGTGGGCTGGAGTGGATCGCACGCATCAACGCTGCACCAGCGATGGTTGATTCCCAGCCCTGCCGGTCTCCGGATTCCTCTCTTTGAGGCTCTAGGCTTGCAGCCCTCCGTCCTCGGGTATTTTGTAGGCACTGACGTTTCATTGGCGGTTCGCCCTGCTGAGACTCGTCTTGCCGATTCTCGTTCTGCTGCGACTCCTCTCTCTGAACTTCGGCCTGTTGGCTATCGCCCTGCCGGGATTCCTTGGCCTGAGAGTCATCCTGTTGATTCTCATTCTGCTGAGGCCACACCTGTTGCATGTACTCCAAGATCTCGTCTGGATAGTCGGTGAAGAGTGCTGAGTTCGGCTCCTGAACAGCATCGGAAGTCAAAATGGACTGCTTGTCTTCGTTCTTCTTCCTCCTGCTCGGCCTTCCACGTTTTTTCGGCGCCCCAGTTCTAGTCTTGACTTCCCACCTCTCCGGTGGACGCATATTACCGAACTTGGCAAAGTGCAAGCCGCAAGGGTTGCATAATTGCATGGCCGTAAAATCGCCGTTACTCTTATCGGCATTAGTCAAGCTCTTCTTGAAAACCTTGTACTTCGCAACAGGATTCTTGTCTGGCTGGGGTATGACGACTTCGAAGCCAACAATAGCCCCCGGTTCGTCCAAAGACGTAACAATGCCCTTAGGAGTACCTTCGATCTCCTTATAGAATGCTTTGCGCCAAGTCGGAGTCTGAATAGCACCGCAGCACGCACAAAAGTCGGGCATTGTGCCCTCAGCCAAACTCTGCATCAGCCTCTCCTCAATAGCCTTCTTCCGCTTAGCTCCAGAACCACTCCGAGGAGCCGGTGATGCCGAGCGTGAATCGGTGCCCATCACAGGCACTTCATCAGCTTGGCTTTCAGTAGGAGTACCTGCTGACCAGGTGTTGGAACGCGGAAGAGTTTTCCTCGCTTTCGGAGCCGAGGTGTTCCTCTTGGCCGGCTTGGCCGATTTTTGTGAAGCGGAGGTGGTATCAGATGGAGTGGTGACCGGATTGGAGGTGTCGTTTTGCGGACCGAGTTGAGCCTGGGGCGGCGGTTGTGACTGAATACTAGGTTGAGGTTGGCCATAGAACTGAGCCTGAGGCTGGGCCTCAGCTTCGTTCTGAGGCTGAGGCTTCGGACTTTGCTGTGCTTGGGGGTATGGGAAGATAGGTGGTTGGTTCTGGGAAAGCGTAGGCTGAGATACCTGAAGAGGCGCAGGCGCGAGATTTCTTTGCGGAGGGGGCGGTGGAGGTGGAGGTTTCGCATCGTTCCGCTTCCGGCCACGCGTCTCGGTCTTAGGGCCTTGTGCCGTCCTGGCTGCCGCTGATGCAGCCGCTCGCTGTGATCTGTAGTCTGGTTGTTTCCGACCGACGTTCGTTGGTAGAAGCTCGGGCGGACCAGGTGTTTCCATTTGCCATTGATCGGAGCAAGGGACAGCAGATGGTGGTTCTGTGTGAGGCTCGGCCGGTTGTCGGCAGCTTTGTTCAGGTTTGTCAGTGTGGGTCAAGTCGAAATCCTGATCCATTCCAAGACCGCTCATGAAACCAGAATCATCTGGATACGGGAGAGTTGGCAGACCAGGGCTTGACGGTGCTGGAGAGTCGTTGTTTTGCGCAAAAACGGGAGGCGATGAGGGAAAGTCTGCAGGAGAGTCTTCGGCGTCTGCCATCTGCTCATCTTCTGAGGCGATGGCAGACTCTGAGTACGGGCCACGAGGAGCGTACGGCGAAGCGTAACGTCTCACACCCTCGGAAGACGATTGTTTGCGTAGAGAACTAGTGCCACCGACTGACATGCGATGCCGCTGTTGAGGCAACTCATGAGGTCGCGGTGTTGGGGCTCGTGGTGGCGGCTCCAACGCGTTGTTTGGTCCTCCAGCTGCGGGATGGATAGGCGTCGGCTTGTGGACGCGTACGGATGCGGCAGTACTTGCTGTTATGCGGAGAGTATCTGCCCGGGGGCCAAATTGTGATTTGCCACGCCAGTCAGCCTGGACAACACGTGCCCTCTTCCGGGGTGGTCCATCCTCTTGCTCAGATTCTTGGCCTTGGTTTGGGCCTACACGCGGATCGAACGCGGGCTCGTGACGCGACATCGGCCGCTCGCTTGTGTGGGACGCCCTCGAGGCAGGCCGAGAGTGGTCATGTGTGATCTGCTGTAGCGCAGCGCTAGAGCGAATGCTGGGAGTTGGGCTACCAGCCCTGCTGCCTGCTCTGCTACCCACTCTACTGCTTTGACGACTCTGAGTCATGTTGGGCACGTGGTACTGGCTGCCGCGTCTCTCTTCCGAAGGTATGTTCTGGGTCAGCAGCTGATGGAGAGATTCAACGCCGCCGCTGTTGACACGCTGAAGAGCTGTCGATGATTGAGAGGATCCAGCTGTGATTTGGGCGGCCATCGCGCTAAACTCGGTGTTCGACCTAGAAGCGGCCCATTGGTTGTGATCGAACCCGTCCGGAAGCCCTCTGCTGATGTTGCGATACCTCTCCATGGTCTCGAGATACTCGCTTTGGAGGAAGGTGGGTACCGGCACGAGCTTCAGTTTGACCTCCAGAGTCTCCTTGATACCCCCACTAAATAGACCCAAGATGTTCTCGCGGACCTTTCCGGTGACCATGGTCTTGGAGCGATGTGCGGGGGCGTCGGGTGTAGACGAGGTTGTGGCGAGTATCCAGGACAGCATTCCTTGGCCCACGAGCGGAGTTTCGTATTCGGAGTAGTCGTACGCGTACACGGTGTAGTCGTGGCCTAGTTTCGCGACCAGTTCGGGACTATGAAAACGCGGTTAGTTGACGCGCAACAACACGAAGGATTGGACGCGATGGACGCGTACCTGGCTGCCACAATAGCCTCGATACACGTGCGGAGCTCGATGACGCCAACCATGGTGTCTTCATCGACCATGACTGTCGGAATGTTCAACGCGTTTGGCAGTCGCGCCAGACAGCATGTTTTGTGGGAGTCGTCGAAGGTGTACAGCACCTTGACTACAGGTGGGAGGGAAGTTAGCGTCCCGGTCGGCACGAGCACGACGGCAGCTCACCTCTCATGAGACGCTTTGGGATCTCAGCAGCAGGATCGTCATCGTCGTCGCCGGCGGTAGCGGGCATCGTGAGCGGCGACGGCTCCCCGTAGGTGAAGGGAGAAGACATGATGCCCCAATAGCGAAGGCATCCACGGTGGAGGAGGGAGTGAGTGCAAGTGGAGGAGTCAGGGTGGTGTTGTGGAGGAGGAGGAAGGACGCGGGGGGAGGCGCGTTTAAGTGGTCGAGACGCGGATCTTGGTTGATGGTAAGAGGCTGGAGCGTATTTGAGCTGCTACGGGTCCTAGCGCGTACCTACAGCTGCCGAAGAAGCTTGCGCGACACGCGCCCGGAAGCCGCGCGACGAACGCGAGAAAAATAATTTTTTGCCCGCTTGCAGATCCGAGAGACAGTCGCAGATGCAGCCGGCACTGCTGTCTAGAGCTCATCACCAGACCAAAGCAGAGTCTCCGCGATCAATGGCGGGAATGATCTTGGGAGCGTGATCCCCGCAGAGCCGCGACGATGCATCGCGTCACCCCAGCCAAGGCGCGTGTTCATTGGTTGGCGGACGCGTCTCCCTCAGGATCGCGCCCGGGCACCGCGCCCACGTGATCGCCAAGCCCCAGCGCCTGCCGAACGTCGTCCATCGCAAACGCTGCCGAGCTACACCTTCCTACGACCATCCGCCCATCCACCCTCGCACCAACAACGCCACCATGGCTGACACCGCGAAGATCTCGTACGCGTCTCCGTTATCGCTGCTTGCTGGAGACATGCTGACAAATTTCTAGGGAGCTTATGAACAAGCCGCGCGACCAGTTGACGTATGCCTCACCTACCGCCTATCCCCGTCGCGCCCGCCGAAGCTGCACCTTGCTAACCCTGACGATAGCGAATATGAGATCGCCCAGCTTGAGGAGCACGAGTTCACCTCGGGCCCACTCTCTCTTCTGCAGACCGCCGTCCGCTCCCACACCCAGGTCTTGATTTCCTGCCGCAACAACCGCAAGCTCCTCGCGCGCGTCAAGGCGTTCGACCGCCACTGCAACATGGTCCTCGAGAACGTCAAGGAGATGTGGACAGAGAAGCCGAGGCTTTCCAACGGCAAGCCTGGCAGGCCCCAGAACAAGGATAGGTTCATCAGCAAGATGTGAGAAGACACCGACCCTCCAATCGTTCATAAGATACGGCTAGTGACCTTTTCGGTACAGGTTCCTGCGTGGCGACTCCGTCATCCTTGTCCTTCTCAGTTAAACGCGCTTCCCGGAAAAATCGGAGGTGCGCGTGATCATTCCGATTCTTTTGGCATTGTTGCTTATTGGAAAAGCCTACGGGAACGGCGTTCATAGAGTCGATCGGATAACCCAAATTACCATTCGCTGCCTTTGTGGCAGCTTCTGCTACGAAGTCCCTCCACACGAACCGAGTATGACTCACTACAGGCCGTTGCTCAGGCCAGTCAAGAATTGGCTCAAACCATGGGCGCCAGGATCCGGCACACTCTGCCACCCCTCTGTCCCGACGTAGACAGTTCGGCCCAGACTCGCCTTCATTCCCTTCGTTCCGTTCGCCCCCACCTCTGCTGCCTGCGCTGCTGCCTTCACATCCCCGGTCTTCGAGAGCGTTTCCACGAAAGGATACAGAGCGTCCACCAATGTACGGTCACCTGGGCGTGCAGGAGTGTACTTGGCCAGCGACTCTAGGGATGTCTGCAGCGCTTTTGACCAGACCTCCACCGTCACTGGTGTGGGGGCTGAGGATGTCTGGATGCGGAGGCCGTGAGCTAGCGCATTAAGGAAAATCGCATAGATCGCTCCAGATGTGCCGTCCATCTCCTTTTCTACGACTTGCGTGATGTTATGGACCAAGAGCGCAGCGTCCTTCGGGGTGTTTGTCTTTGCTAGCATTTGGAGTAGAGCTGACAATACGTTAGTAGATTTTGCTGCAGGGCGACTTGCCAGTACTAACCTTCAGCGCCACGTTTGAGGCCAATACCGCAGTCACCGTCACCGACAATAGTGTCGTAGTTCGTGATGTCCGGTTCAGCAGCGATGACTTGCTTCAGGCCAGCCTCAAGAGCCTTGTGCGCCACGGCCGGATCCACTGCTCTCCCATCAGTTCCAAAGTCTAGAGTGTGTCACGAGGAAGAGCCGAGGTATCGCATAACTTACGCTCCAGGTTGCTCGGCTTGGCCTCCTCCTCGCCGTTGACATCCTTATTCAACGTCGCGGTCGACTTTTCTTCCCAAGTCTTGGCGGGTATCGCTGCAGCCCATCCAGCAGCCTCCGCTGGCGCATCCAGGAGTTCGATGAACGAGTTCCCGCTTCCTAGACCAGTGTCAACAACCTTGAGGAGCGAGATGCTGAAACCGAGGCCGTTGAGACTGGTCATGAAAGTGCCTGACAAAATCCTGACCGGCTTGATCTTCCAGTCCTTCTCGAGCTGCTCAACAACCTCGGCAGTAATACCACCCATCTCAAGTGGGCTGACGCCTCCCAGGTTGTTCACCAGCAGCACAGTCTTGTCCTTCTCAGAGATCTTGATGAAGCTCCTGTCCGCGTCAGACTGGTCCAGCAGCTTCGCGAGCATGTTCTTGACAAGCGAGGGCAAGGCCGCCTCCTTGCGCTCCGAGCCAGCCTCATTGTGGATGCCCATTCCAATCTCGACTTCGGTATCCTTGAGGTCCTCATCACTGGCCTCCGCGATGGCGCGGCCAGGGACGTGCACGTGAGCGAGCGATGCGCCGATGGAGGCAAGGTTGTCGCAAACGAGGCGCGCAATGCCCGCGACCTCTTTCAACGAGGCGCTGCAGAAAAAAGAAAAGAGCAGTCAGCAGACAGTCACTCCACAGAATCACGAGCACGCAGTAGTTTTCCCTTACCCTTTGGCAGCGAGAGCGCCGGAAATCTTCTGGACGAGCACCGTTCCAGCAATACCTCGCCTGCCCACCTTCCCGCCGCGCTGGCGCCCCACGCCGACATCATCAGCCACGACGACCATCTCGGCCTCGATGCCGCTGGCGCGCGCTTTCTCGACCGCCATACCAAAGTTCAAGACATCGCCCTACAACCAGCCAATGTTGTCAGCCAGCCAGCCAGCCAGCCATGCCACCCCCCGTCTCCAACCAGCACTCACAGTATAATTCATCACAACAACCAACACCCCCTTCTCCCTCTCAACCCGCCGCAAAATGCACCGCCGAATCTGCTCCGCATTGGGGCTCGCAAAGATGGTCCCGGACACGGCGCCGGCCAGCATGCCGGCGCCAACATAGCCGGCGAAGCTGGGCTCGTGGCCGGCGCCGCCGCCCGACACGATGGACACGCTGCGCGCGGTGCGCGGCGACGGTCGCACGTACACGATTTTGTTCTCGGCGTCGAGCGCCACGGCCGGGTTGGTGTGCGTCACGGCGAGGAGGGCGCGGTTGACGAGGTGGGTGGGGTCGTGGATGAAGTGCTTGGCTGTGGTGGCGGGGGGTGGTTAGTGATTGAGGGGTAGTGGTGGTGGTGGGGAGAGCGGCGGGCGGAGGGAGGGAGGGGAGGGGAGGGGAGGGGAGGGGAGGGGGGGTACGGGGTCGGTTCGCGTGGCGTTGCAACAGTAGCACGAGTGGAGTTGAAGCATTCGTACGGTGGTAAGAGTGTAGTCGGAGACGGGCTTTTCGCATCCGGGTGAATACTCCAACTCCGTGTGCTATACTGTGGAGATGCCGTTCGAACTGACTGCGTACGTGGGGTCTTCTTGATGGAGAAGCCGATGCGGGGAAGAATGACGGAGCTGGTGGAACGCGGTTGACAGAGCAGAAGTGTGGTCGCGGAACGCACCGGACATTATGGCAGGTTTTTACGTAGCTCCAATGGCTCGCGATTGACGTAGAAAGCTGGATCAAGTGGTCCGAAGAGGGACAGAAGAAGGGGGGGCAAAGAAAGGCAGAAGGAGAGAGGGCGGGGCCGGAGAAGGAGGAGGGCCAGTGTCAATGGAGCAGGAAAAGCAGCGCAGCCCCGCGCGCCTTATGAACCCCTCTCCCGCATCACGCACTTTTCCCGGCGTGCGGCACGAAGCCTCAATCAGGGTGTTGGGCGACTTGCATTGGCCCGGTCTTCCGCGCGCGCGTGCGCCCAGAGAAAAAGCTGCGAGCATCCCACGCGCCCACGCTGCTGCTGCGCATCGGCTGCAGCTCATTGCGGGGTGCAGCGGGGCGCTCATTGCTGCGACGAGGATGCGCCCGGAAGCGGAAGCGACAAGCGCCGCGCCCGAGGCTCGTCCCCCACGGCGCGTCGGTGTACCGCTTCCGGCGAGCCGCGACGCGTGCGCGCAGAAAATGTTGGGCCGCCGGCGTGTCTGCTGTGCGCGCGCTACCTTCCTCTATCGACGCGACGCCTGCCGCGATGCCCACTGTCGCCACGTCCAGACTCGATGACTGTGTGACACAGGCGCTGGGCTGCGATTACCGGCGGCTGCAACTGCCCGGTCCGGAGGCCTGCTGGCGGGCAGCGACGCGGCGCGCGACGTGGCTACACCTGCCGGATTGGACGGGGGTAAGTTTGCCGGCTACGGTGGGTGCAGCGCGCACAAGACGAGACTTCACGATAGGTGGGTGCATGCAATCAAGCCAAGTCCGAAGGAGGTTTCATTGTTTCTCGTATCGCCGACGTGTCGTCGAGTTGAATCTCTTTCCTAAAGAACTTTGTCGTGTGCAATCCGTCCATGTCTTGCGTCCACGTCGACATCCGCCGCTTCACTTCCACAAAACGCTCTCTTCGCTTGAAGCCATCAGACATCCGTGTGAAACCCGTACGTCTCGAGAATTTCCTTCCACAGTGTCTTCTGCAAGTCGTCGGACAACTCAATCCGACAACGTCTTCTCCAGCATGAACCGCAGTTCAGCGATCGCGTCCGGATCGGCGTCTGTCTTGATCGCGGCGTCGGTCCTGGTCACGGCGTCTCTGACTTTTGGTGTATTCAGCGGCTTCTGTCATCTGGGCAATGTAGACACTTACTCGTTGATCTCACCGTCGATCGCCGCCTTGAACTCGTCCATCAACGACTGGAGCAGGGCCATCGCAGTCTTCTGTCCGCCCACCTTCGAGATCTCATAGACCGTCTGCTTCAGCGACTCACGGTTCCTGCTGTCAAGATCGTCGACGAGCTCGTGGACCAGCTCCTCCAAGCTGCGAACGTCCTGGCGCTCGAGCGTCTTGTACGCTTCGAGAAGGGTTTCCTGGAACTCCTTGAGGTTGCGCGCCTTGGGCTTGCTCTTGGGCGGCTCGTTCTCCTTGGGCCTGTTGCTGCTGCCGTGGTGCGCGTCACCCATGCCGCTCGGGCCGGCGTGGTGAGAGGCGAAGTGAACGCGCCTCGGGAGAGGCGGCAGAGGCTCGTTGGGAGGAGGTCCCGGGTGGGAGTGGATCGGGATGCTGTAGCTGGGCTGCTGAGCGGGCGGGCCTTGGGCGTGCTGGCCGTGTCCATGTCCATGACCGTGGCCATGGCCGTAGCTGTGGTGGCCGCCGTGATGACCATAAGCCGGCGGAGCGGAAGCGGGCGGAGCGTGAGCGTGGTAGCCGTGAGCGGGCTGACCGTGAACGTGCTGAGCATGAGCATGATGACCATGAGCGTGATGGCCATGAGCGGGCGGACCGTGGGCATGCTGAGCGTGAACTTGCTGGCCGTGGGCGTGCTGAGCATGAACCTGCTGGCCACGGGCGTGCTGGGCGTGACCGTGCGGGACAGCGCCTTGGTGAGGATGGTTGTATGGAGCTTGAGCTCCACGGGCCGGATCCTGATAGCCGCCGTGCGGCTTCTGATGGTGGTGGTCAGGCGGAGACATGGCTGCTGTCGCTCGAGGTGTGGTTGATCTGGTCGAGCGGATGGTGGTGTCGTTGGAGAGGAAGTTGCCCGAACAGACGCGTCAATTTTATACCCGGAGCGCGCACACAGACTCACGACGTCACATCCGAAATTGGCTGTCACGGGACCGGAGGCTCTGAACGGGTGATTAAGCTTAAGATCTTGCCACCTGAAGCATTTCATTGGAAATGCCACACAAGCGGAGCTTGAATTCGCTGTCTCGATCTGGATCAACGCTGAGTCTAAATGATATGTCTACGCTACGGCGCTGAGGTATCAATTCATCGATCAATCGCTAATCCTTTTTTTTTATAAAACCCAAAGTGGCTTTCAGCTGAACATCCACAATCAGGTTTCTGTATCTCCTCCAGCAGTGTATTTTTACTTTTGTGTTCTCCC
The DNA here is from genome assembly GCA_037356075.1 of Neofusicoccum sp. Z40. Lineage (NCBI taxonomy): Eukaryota > Fungi > Ascomycota > Dothideomycetes > Botryosphaeriales > Botryosphaeriaceae > Neofusicoccum > Neofusicoccum sp. Z40. The sequence goes on from JBAWJV010000009.1 coordinate 256,065, forward strand.
ACCTCCGTCAACCTTCTTCCTATTTTGTGCTCAAGTATCTTCTCTTCATATATGGCCTGTAGACCAGGGCCTTCCTCTCCACACTACTTGTTGCTCTCCACCAACGGAATTTAGCGGCCAGCGCCATTACTCGAGACGAATAGAGATGCTCTCTCTTCCTTCGCCAGGTTGGGTTTTGACCAATCGTCTTGCGATTATCCAGTGTCAAATCTTCCCGGATCTCGGGAAACCCTAGATTCCATCTTCTTCACTGGAACACATTTCTTCAGGCTTTCTTCTTGTTCTTTTTCTTCGATGCAATCTGACGACCAATTTCTATCAAAATTACATCGTTGAAATGCTGCTCTTCCCGCGGGGATCCCGCTGAATGGCCGCTCTATATTAGCACCATTTCAACCGAAGAGATCCATGCTAACACCGTCAAGCTCTTCACTCCGCTGAGCTATACAAATTGGCCACGCCATTGCATCCTTACCAAAGCTCACGCGTGGGCCATTTCAAAGTATTTCCCTGACCCAATCGCCCTGGAGCAATCCCTCGGTGGATGGTTCTTTTCTGGCTTCTGAATCTTGACAGCGACGGATACCCGGTCAACACCAGACTGACAGCAAACAAAACTGCAGAAGAACTACCCCATATCACACACGCAAGTTGAAACTCTAAGGAAGAACCCCAACAAAGCTGAAGATACAAAAGCGATGAGCGTAGGGGGAAATGGCGAGCGCTGCGATGAGGGAAATGGAGGCATGACGGCGGAGTTGGGTCAGATGAAGGACGGTGAGGCTATTGAGATGGTCGACCTCACCACAGGGGATAAGCTCACCGAGGCTCACCTCGCTTCGAGTGGCTCTATACCCAACAAGCAGCAGAGCCAGAAAGCGTGCGTCACTTCACTTCAGCAGCAGACAGCGAATGTCACACCCACCACGGAGAAAGACAAGCATGAACTTAACCTACACCACCATCATCCCCCTGCGCCGAAACAGAACTCCCAAAACCCAACCCCAGATCACTCGCATCCTCACCCTTGTCCTAACCCTCATCCTCATCTTCTCGCCACTCCAAATACTCCCATCCTCCAGAGTATACCCTGCCAACAATCCCATCCCGGCACACTCCAACCCCTTCGGCCCCTCGATCAAAAATACGCAAAGACCTTGCCAGAGCAGCACGAAGAGTTCAAGGAAGCTCCTCCGCCCAAGTCAAAGGTGGAAAGCTCCGCAAAGCAAAGCAGCGGCATATCCGCCTTCAAGGTCAGATTGTAGCTCAGTACACACCAACTTCCCACTGACTTCTGGCTTTAGGGACCGTCGACACCGCTCAAGAGACTCCGCACGGACTCTGACTCCTACGAGCAAACTAAGAAGCCCCGACACGAGCAAGAGCACAAACGCAAGCCTGACGCCACCAATCCTCAGCCGTCCCACAAGAAGCAGCTCAAAAAGGAGATCAGAGCCCTGCAGTGCCAACTCACCAAGAAGGAAAAGCTCATCGAAGATACCAAGGTATACTTGGGACCGCTCACAAGGACGACGGCGAAGCTGCTATTCTGGGTCGAGAGCATGTACAAGGAGCATATAAAAGCTGGAAAGGGTAGAGACCCCGGCGTAGAGGTTTATCTGAGGAGCATGGAAGAGGACCTAGGAGTAAATGAGTACAAGAAGCTAAAGAGACTGGGGAAGAAATGGGAGAAAGAGGCTCAAGCAGAGATGCAAGCAGAGGCTCAAGCGGAGATTCAGGAAAACGCTCAAGCGAGAGCTCAAGCGAAGACTGCAGCGAAGCAACAAAACGAAGTACAAGTGGAGGCCCAGGCGGATGTGCAAGCGAGTTCTCATACAGAGGATGACTCCGTTGTGCGCAATGGTGCACGTGCTGATACAAGCATTGGTTCTCATGCTGGGGCGAATAACTACTTGAAACACGATGGAGATATCGAGTCTATCGACTTGACCACCATAGTTTCTAAGAGGTGCGAATGATGCGGCGGAACTCGGGGTCCTGCTTTCCTGCAACATGGTCGAATTTCATCTGAATGATATCTTGGGAGTGGCTTTACAAAGTTGGACGAAACAGTTTGGATCTTTCCATCTTTGCTTGGACTTTGTGTATTGCTCACTCATTTATAAAACTATCTCTACAGCACAATCCAATTTTCGGGGGAAATTCTGCCTATTTCCAAATATTCGTGACACCTTCAAATGATATGAATTTCCCTCACTACCAAGCACTAAAACTTCCCGACACAACCGTACTGCTACCAATTTTCATTATAGACAGTCTATTAGACCGAGACACTCACTATAGGGGACCATTTAAAGTACCGGGCAGCATGCAGCACTACAGTCGTGTTTCATACAGTCAAAAATTCCGTTTCACGGTTGAGTCAATTCAACCCCGCTCAACGATCCACAAAACCCATGGAACCTCTACACAGAGCCTTGATATGTCCCTCTACATATACCATCCAACCTTCCGGCACTTTAGTAGTTCCGACAAGGACCGGAACAATGCTCTCCATTTTCCACATGTTCTCCAAGCCAGATGAACTCATATCCAAGCTCATCATAAACATCTTTCTCTCTGTCCTCTACGCTAAAGCTCTGAAATTCCTCTCCCAAGCTGGGGAGATTAAGTTTGCGGAGAGCCCGGTGCCGTGGACCCGTTGTATCGAAGGCGATGATGCGGCACGCACGCGTGGGAGGGCAGTTCATCTGGAGTCGTCTGGGCTTGTGCTCGATGTCGGTGGGGCGTGGCGACCTGTTACTGACTGCTGCGGAGCTGATGCGAGCAGCTATAGCGGGTTGATTGGAAGATTTGCGGGTACACGCGGACTAGTGATTGGGGCCTGCTCGGTAGGGAGTTTGCGGTAGCGTGGGCTTTTGGGATGGAAGCATGATATTCGACGCACACAGAGATCCCACGAGGTCTTTCTCGTCCTCAAGAAGGGAGATCGGTGGAGAGGGAAGGACTGGGGTTATGGTGTCGTGCTTGAGGTTAGATGCGGTATTGGGAAGCTGTGCAGTCCAGCAGACCCAGAATGGCTTCATTACATTACCATGCACCAAGAGGGAAACACAGAGCAGGATTGATGCTTCAAATATTTACGGGATGCCGACAACCTTTCAAGTGTGGTACCGAGTCAACAAGCTTGACATATCCAACCGAAGAATAACTTCCCCGGTTGAGTAGGGTGCAGAAGGAATGCGAATTGTCAAAGTAACAATCACAGAATCCGCAGCCTTGTAAGAAAAATTGCGAGGTCAAAACAACATTAGACAGTGGAATAGCGCTCACCGTAAGCGGTGATCTTAACCGCCAACGCATCCGCGCCAGGAACTTCCTTGATTTTAGATCCACCAATTGCCTTTTCCGAAACCCCCCACGAAGAGAGGTGATGCTTTTCCGTCTTGGCAACCAGTGCTTTTCCGTTCCGACGGCCTGGCTGTTTCCTTCGTGAATCAAACAAATGCTAGAGTTTGGACCGGCGATTGCCTCATTCTCTCCGTTTCATCCTTGATTAGGCGGCTAAGAGCTGTGGGGTTTCAGATTAGATGAGTCCATCTATGCTACTGTTGCACATGTCAACGTGAGCATCTTCATCAAGACTTGCACAACCCCATAGAAAGAAATCATTTGATCATTCCTATCCATAAATTCATGCCAGCATAACCCTCCCCCACGCATCTGTATTCTTCACAACGGGATATCAAACACAAAAAGAAATATGTCCACAAGCGCCCCAACCACCAACACACACCTCCCCCGATCTACGCAATCCAGAACCAAATCCTCTCCACGATATTCCTCGGAACCTGCTCAGGCCAACTCTGCGCATCCAGCGCCGCCTTCCCGCTCCAAATATCCGCCTCGGTGCTCTTGACGAACGGCTCCCTCTTGAGCACCTTCCAGAAGATGTACAAGCCAAAGTAAATCGGCACGCCGATGTACGCGGTGATGAAATCCGTGACGTTCCACCGGCCGGTCGTAAAGACGGCGAAGCCCTGGAAGAGGATGATCATGACGAAGAAGGCGAGGGTGACGTAGGCGGTGTAGGGCTGGAAGCGGGAGCGGAAGGGCATGGAAGCCGGTTGGACGCCTTGGGCCTCGCAGGCCTTGCGGAAGCGGATGTAGGCGATGAGGATGCTGCACCAGGTGAAGAGCTGGGCGATGGAGGTGAGGTTCATCATCCAGGTGAAGATGTCGGCGGCGCCGGCGGAGACGCTCATGTAGGTGAGGAAGGAGACGGCGGCGGTGACGGCGACGCAGTAGTAGGGGACGCCGGTGCGGGAGCACTTGAGGAGGAACTTGGGGGCTTGCTTGTTCTGCGCGATGCCGAAGAGGTAGCGCGAGCCGGTGAAGAGGAAGGCGTTGGCTGAGGACGAGGCGGAGGTGAGGATGACGGCGTTGATGATGTGGGGGAGGACGGGCACGCCGGCGCGGTTGATGGCGATGACCCAGGGGGAGCGGGCGGCACCGGCGGCCTTGGAGAGGAGGTGCGTGTCGTCGGATGGGACGAGAACGCCGATGGCTAGGGAGCCGAGGACGTAGAAGAACAGAATGCGCCAGAAGACGCGGCGGACGGCCTTGGGGATGTTCTTGCGCGGGTTCTCGGCCTCACCAGCAGCGACAGCAACCATCTCGACACCGCCGTATGAGAAAGCAGCGTTGACGAGCGTCGAGAAGAGACCAAGGAATCGGCCGGTGTTGCCAGTCCCGATGTACTCCTTCATCGCGCCCGGGTTCTTCCAATATTGGAAGCCGAGACGTCCCTGCTTGGGGCTGGCGCCAAGATCAAGGCAGAGAGCCATGAGAATGAGGCCAACGATGGTTACGATTTTGATGGAGGCAAAGATGAACTCTGCTTCTCCGTAAATTGAGACGGCGAAGATGTTGAGAGCGATGACGACCACGATGATGATGGTAATCCAGGCGGCCTGATTGATTTCATCATTCCAAAAACCGATAACCACAGCGGCCGCAGAGATCTCAGCGCACAGAGTGATGGCCGACAAATACCAAGTGTTGTACCCCACGGCAAACCCCATCGCCGGGTCGACGTAGCGCGCGCAGTATTGAGGGATAGCGCCTGGGAGAGGAAGCCAGGTAGTCATTTCGCCGAGGCAGTTCATCAAGCCGAAGACAGCGAGACCAGTGAGAGTATAGCCGAGGAGGACAGACAGAGGACCGGAGGCAGCGAAGGCCCTGCCGATACCGAGGAAGAGACCAGTACCGATGCTACCACCTAAGATATGGTGAGCGAGGCCCAGTGGTAGTGGTGGTGTAGTGAAAAGGGGTTGATCTCTTACCCAAAGCAATGAACTGGATGTGACGTGATTTCAATCTAATGAGAGGTTAGCAAAACGGTGACTGTGCAAGAAGAGTAGATACATACCCTCTCTGGACATATCCATACTCCTCAGCAGTCTGGACGTCACCGTAGACGTCGGCTGCTTCGCCGACCGCGTTGCCCTTCTCAAAAACAACACCCTTGATATCGCGAGGTCCATCGTAGGCAGGTGTCTCCTCGCCAGAAATGGTATACAACTCCTTCTCAGCCATGGTGGAAGGCCGGGGCGCCCTTTCTCTTAGGAGATGGGCAAAGGGAGGCAATATGGAATAGACAATGGACTAGACAGAAGAACCAAGCTCCGTGTAAACAACAGACGCTCAGGAAATAAACGCAGACGGAGGGACGCTCGAAAAGAACGAGATGTGCAATGGAGAAGGAAAGAGAACCGACTTCCACGAGCCATGCCGCACCATCTTATATCTCCACAGTGCTGCAACAGCAGCAGCAGATGAGGAGTAGGACCGCCGAGTCGGTATCAGGCAAGGCCGCCATCCAGCCAGACGCAAGCCCCCGCTAGTACCGCGTGGCCGCATCCCGCAAAACGCCCCAATCCCCCCCCTCAAATGAGGCGTTGCAGCTCTAGATCCGGCACGACGAGACTCAAGCCATGTGGCCAAAACACTTACCTACCCCGGCTAAAGCGAAAGAGCGGCGAGGCACGAAGGCAAGAGTTAAAGTCGCCGGACGAGGCCGAGCGGCACTTCCCAGGCACGGCTTCGGCGGCGGTGGAGCCAGAGGGCGGCGCACCTAGCCGCGAGCAGCAAGTCGGTGCTAGTCAGCGCATCGTTTGGTTCCTGGGGGACGTATCGCGTGGAGTGGAGCATCGCGACAGAGGCGTTGCGTTAAGGTTAGGGTTCCAGGCCCAGGCGCAGCAATCAACGTGCTCTCTCGGCCGTTTTGGCCGCCGCGCCTGGAACCCAGCGCCGCTAGGGCGCTCCCGAGCTGAGCAAGCAGGAGGGGAGTGCGGGGGGCGCGACGTGATTGGCGGCGAGGCGTTGCGGCTGAGGGTGGACGGCCGTCGAAGGAGTAGTACCGCCGAGCTGGGCTCGATGGATGAAGACGCAAGCTCCGCGGGGCAGGGCTTCCCCGCAAGAAGGCTGCAGGTGATACTCAGCGCGGCAGGGAAGCGCGATCTCGGCTTCTGATGGCAGGCATTCCTTGAGCCGCAGCACACCCCTGGTGGAGCGCGGAGAGCCGCATTGCGGTGTCGTCAGTCAGCCGCCATCCGCCCTGGTTCCTGGCAGGCTCCCGCCGTTGCGAGCCACCAACCACTCGAATCAATTGCGGCGACTGCTTCGTATCTGATTCCGACTCGCACGTGTCGGACAACGACAGCACGAAACTGCCAACGAAAATTGGCCGGGGCGTGGTCGAGTGGCCGGTGCTCGCGGGCGATGCCGCCTCTCGCGGTCTCGAATGCTGGGGGCTTGGGGTAGCGCCGGCCACACTGGCCGTCTGCGGCAAGGCTTTGCGATAAGCTTGGCCATCTTAGCTAATTCTTGAATACTTCGCTGTCTCTGGCGCGCGTCAGCTGTGCTTGCGGCGTGATACATGGCATCTACGCCGCGCGGCGGGGCCCGGGCAGCTGCATTGTGTGGTTAGCAAGTCGCGGCCTCTTTTTCTAGAGCCCGCACAATCCAATCCGGCCACGACTTTCAAGCGTTGTCTCTTTTGGATCATCGGCGACTCCGCCCACTCTGTGATGGATGTTTAGGATGATGGTCGATGGGTGGCAAGTGTTTGAATGATACAGGACGACCTGGGCAGGTGCGTCCAGCATCACGCTAGCGAGGCAGATCAGATCGTCCCAGACGATCTGAGCAGCTAGACAATTCATCACCCTTCCAGCAGGGGCGTTGCGAGGACGACTCGACTGTGCCCCAAGCTATGATCCTGACGACTGCGGTGACTGTGTGCTCTCTGTCAGGTGCCTCAGCTTGGATCACCATTCTTCTGAACGGCCGTTGCGGCGAAGTCATGATTGTTTTCGGCTCAAGATGCAGTCACAGCCCTTGGGCTGATTTCGCATCAAAGGAGCGCCGAACTCACTCAAGCCCCAAAAGCACCCACCTTCCTAAAGGAGCCAGCGCTGCTCAACATGGCGTGGGGAAAGCTTGGTTCTTCCATGTCGCAACGCAGCCTGTTCATCGCTGTCAGTACTGCCTCGGTGATGGCGTGGCGAGATGCCACGCCATTGTTGGCTTGAATGATGCTAACGACTAGTTTACTCACCGACGGCGAAATCCAATAGAGACAACTTGGCTTGCCATGGCTGGGTGAGTGTGCGCGTCATTAACTCCGGACGGTCGCGTGACGCCCAGCTCGATACTCAGATCCCGCGCTGAAAAGTATATATTCCCGTAGGCTCTCCACGTCCCCGCACATTTTCATCACACCGACATTACTACGCCATGCATATACAAAACTGCAGTGTTAGTACTCTCACCATCTACCGCGCTCGTGAAGCTCATGAGCCGCCGCGTCGTATAAGGGAGAAAGGCGTCAATATAGTTATAGACATACCGAAAGCCAATTTCATACACAGCATCGGTAGGAAAACGTCTTTTGGCGGCAAAGAGGCCGTTTCCCCAGGACTCCCTAGCAAATCAAAAAGCCATTCCAGATACATGCGCAGTAACGCCTCTAGATCCAACCCTTGTATGCACCCTTCCCGCCCTGGTCATATTACAACATCCGTAAGCTCTTAAAATCTCCTCCGTGAACGAACTCTGAATTCGCTTTCTGCAGCGAAGCTTTGCAATGTGTCTTCTGCCAAGGCGCTTTAGGCCTGAGTGATTGCTCACCGTGAGTCTATGGAGCTGGTGGCTCCTCGCCTTCTCCTTCGAGGAGAACGTACTCCAGAATGTCGCTGAGCGTCAAGACGCCCTTCAGCCTGTTGTTCTCGTCGATGACCACAAACCGATGCACGCGTGACTTGCGTATCGTGTCGAATATGGTGTCTAGGCGGTCAAACATCGAGCACGTGTAGATTCCCGGAAAGTCCTGTTTTGTCAGCAACAACATCTATACACCGGTATTAAAGGTATGGTCGCCTACATCATTGCGCTTGAGCAACGCCTCGCCGACAGTGAGGTTCAGGTCGTCATACACACCGCCCTTGATGAGCGTAATGACATCGACCGCTTCGAATACGTTGATGACGACACCTGTTCGTGTCAGCACGGCCTGGCCCAAAAGGTGAGGGGTCCGCTTCTTACCATCCCTATCCAAGATCGGAACGCTCGAAATGCTCTTCCGGACAAGCATGTGGATGACGTCCATGACAGGGGTGTCCATGTAGGCAGTAGCCAGGTTTTCGTAGGATCCTACGTTGATGTCCTTCAGGGGCTTCTTCAGATTTTCCGTCTCCTTGACGTTGACGGCGATGAACTTCAAGATGCGGTATTGCGTGACAACGCTGACAACCATGTGCCGCTGTGTCTCATCGTCAATGTCGACGAGAGGTATCCTCCTCGCTCGAGACTCCAGCATCCGACGGCATGCCTCGTAGAGTGGCTTCTCCGGGTGGATGGAAACGGTTTCGATGGGCGTAACGCCGAGGGCTTTCTCGATGTCTGCTACCAGGTTAGTCCACGGTAGATTCCCCCTCGAATGCTGATCCTACCACGCAGGTTGTTCAAGCGGAACTGGTCTATTTGTGCGAGGGCATCAGGATTGTGCCAGTAGTACTGGATGACATTGATGTAATCGGAGGTAGTGAGCAGGCCGGCGAAGGTGGACGTCTTGGAATCCCACAGCGGAGCAGAGACGATTCCTGGAAAGCCTAACTATCAGCAGAATGCCCGCCGCAAGGGGGTCGGACGGACCCACCATTCTGGATGAGAATATTAAGGCTCTTCTTCACGAGCAGCGCGGTGTCGAAGATGATCAGGCGGAAGCTGACAGGGAGGACGTCGTAGCTCGTGCGGACCTTGAGGAAGGCTCGGATGGCGCGCTGGAGCGAGTGCGGGCGCACAGGTTAGCTCTCCGGTCTCACCGCCTACGCCGCACCAGGTCGGGCCGCTGGAGCGCGGCGTCGCCTCACTCACCAGAGCTTCAATTTGTTCCTTGTCGAGAGGCGTGAGGGGCCTAGAAGCTGGAGACGGGCGAGACGGGGCGAGCGGCCGCAGATACGAGGCCGGGGTGACGAAGGCAGGGCCGTTCGGAGCCGGGGGCAACTGCTCAGTGGCAGCGGTGGGCGAAGGCGTCCTTGCGGACTCCGCAGCCTCTGCTCCGGCGGACATGGCGGCGACTCCAAGGACGAAGCCACATGGAGAGGAGCGGGACGGGAGGCTCGGGCTGCAAACGGAGATCGCTGGCCGGCGGTGCGAAAGGGAAGGTCACGATAGAAAGTACGGTGGTGAGGTCGCAGGCCCACCCAGTTCTGTGGGGTCGGCAACGATCTGCGACTGGGCTCCTCCGCACTCGCTACAGCGCCGGCCGACTTATCACACAATCACGTGTGATGTCAGCCCGCGCCGCTGCAAGAGTATCCAATCGCCCAGCGCTGCCTGGCCAAGAGCCTGCGGATGCCCCGGCGGTTGCGTGCGTTTCGCCAGCCAAGCCCAATCGTGCGCCGCGTGCACGCGAGTCGTCATGCAGCCACGCTTATTCACGATGCCGCGTGCCCCATCTGACTCGGCGTCTGCCAGGGGAAAAAATCATTTCATACTAAACTGCTGCTGTGTCCTAAGCTGCGAAAAAGCGAATGTAGCAACTCCATGGTACATCTGTAACCGCGTCACATGCGAACGCCAGCCAGCCTCATGCAAGCAAGCCAGACCCTCTGTTCGAACGCTCACAAAGCACGACCCACTCAAGGCGAAATCTTTTCCTTTGAAAATCATGTTTCTTGACGCTCGTGCCACCCTCTTCATAGCTCTGCTCGCGTAGCTTTATTCTTATGGAAACAACATCGGAGCAATCAGTCCTGACCCTTGTCCTTCTTGTTGTCCTTCCTAGCTGCCTTGAGCGCCTCGGGGTTGAGCTCTGGGCCTGGCTCTGCCTCCTCCTCCTCGAGAATCATCTCGGTGCTGACCTGCTCCAAATCCGTCTCGCTGACATCGCCCAGGTTCTTCTTCGCTTGGCTAACGATCGACTCTGTTTCGCTTACGCCTCCTTTCTTGTGGAGCGCGTCTCCATCAACACCGATCGACGACTCGTTCTGTCGTGCCAGCAGAGCCTCGTTGTCAAACCGGACGATCATGCAGGAGAGGTTGTCAGTGGAAAAGCGGGAAAGCGCGTGGTCAACCAGTGTCTTGGACGCTGTTTGCGGATCCTTTACGTTGCGCACCAAGTCCACAGCCTCCTGGTCAGAGCAAACATCCCACAGCTGCAAGGAAGGTCAGCACTTGATCGCTCCATGACAAGGCCGGTTGCTACTTACGCCATCGCATGCTAGGATAATGAACTCATCCTGGTCGGGCTGTATGACTGTCTCAGTTGTGTACGGATGTCCTGTGACCAAATCTTTCATGTACGCATCCCCGAGAGCCCGAGTGACGGCCAGAACGCCGTTTACCCGGTTGTTTAGAATCAGCCCTCCAGCGTTCGCGATGCGTCTGCCTTCGTTCTCGTCACTACCCTTGTGGTCGTAGGATAAGCGGAGTGCTCTTCCTTTGCGACACAGTACAATACGAGCATCACCGACGTTAGCCGTGTACAAGACGCGCTGTCTTGTGGCGACCTCGCGGAGCTTGGCCTCCGTGGCCGGGGGATCACCAGGTTCAATTTGAGCTGGAACAGCTGAAGTCACATCGGGATTTGCCGCGGCGGCGTCCGTCCCAGCGGAAGCGTCTGCATTACCTTCTTGTGCAGCCCGTGCAGAGGCCGCAGCAGCAAGCGGCGCGATTGACGTGGACCCCGTGGCAGAATTGGCGTTGGGGACCCTGTCCTCCCATCTGAGGACGGCAATGACGGCAGTGCAGCCGCTATTCTTCAGCGGGAGCTTCTCCAGCTGTTGATCGACGTTGGTGAATGTCTGATCCAACAGTTCTGGGATCGGCGTGTTGGGTTGTTTCCGGATTGCGTCTTCGAGGAGAAGGTGCAGCTTCTTCCCGCACCAATCGGCTGCAAAGGTGCCCGCATGTCCGTCGAAGATGGCGAAGTAGCCATTGTCCGTCTCAAGCACGGGCTGTTCGGATATGTCTGACAGGCTTGGTTTGGAGTCTTGCGTGGAGGAGGAGCCCTTGCGCTTCGAATGCTCAAGAGCAGGCTGCGGCGTGCTCAGGAAGTTGTACAGGTAGGCGTGCGTGTCTTCCATGGTTCTCCGGCATTTCTTGTTCTTGTCCTCCGTCACGCCGACGCGGAAGGTGGAGTGAGGCCCCGGTAGAGACTCGCCGGCCGAGTTGTTCTGCGACCCTTGCGGCACGCTGAGCGCGGGGTCAGTCTTGCTCAGCTTTTGGATGGGAGTCTGCATGGCTTTATCTGCCGCGGACGAGGTCGGCGACGAGCTCTGCAGATGCAGCGACTGCTTTGCGCTGTTGAGCATGTCTCGCGCGCGCGACACACCGCTGCTCCGTCGCTTCTTCTCGGTGCTGGGGCTCGCGTCGTCGGCCGACTTGCCGTTGGAGGGACTGCCTGCGCCGCTGGATCGCTTCTCGCCGCCGGAGCTCGCATCGCCGGGGATGTCGATGGTCGGGGCCTTGTGGGTGTCGTTGGGCGAATTGGAGTCGACGGCCGCGTCCTCTTCCTTGATGTCCTTTCCAGGCGCGGAAGAGCTGCCGAACATCCTGTTCAACAGGCCTCCCTGACTGGAAAAGCTCCTCCGCTTGCCGCCTGCCAGATTGAAGGATGTGAGCGCACACGGGCGAGCGCGGGAGCGGGCGGTCGGGGTGTGGTGTTGGGCGGCGCGGGGACGGACGGGTGTCGAGGGGTCGCGGGACAGCGGCGCTTGGACGTGTCGGCGCGAAGCGATGAGGTGCGAAGGGGGCGTGGTGTCTCAAGTGCGGGACAACGGATACGTCGCAGTGGGGGCGGCGCTGGCTGGATGCCGCACACGGGACGTCAGCGGTGGTGAGGTGCGAACGACGACAGCGGCCGGGAGGCTGGGGATGCCGTGCGCAATGCAGGCAGACGGAGTACCCACTGATCGACCAGGGCGGGGCTGACAGCAGAGGCGATGCGCACGACGGCAGAGCGCGCAGACAGAGCTCGCGGACGCAGCAGGCGCGGAGGGGACGGCGAGGGGCGGGGGCGGGTCAATGACGGCGCGCGACGGCGAGGCAGGTTTGGCCAGCTAGCAGGCTGCTCTCAGGACCTGGCGAGCCGGTGGAGCTGGGCGCGACGCGGCGGCTCGAGAGAGAACGAGACCCTGAGCAGTGCGGCAGTGCCGGAGTCGCTGCATGACGTAGCGCCCGCACAATGCCAGCGCTGTTCGCGTGCTTTCTCGCCGCGCAGAGCCCGCAGCCCAAGACACGTCTCAGCGGCCAGGCGCAACCAGCTGCGCGCCGCCGTGGTCATTCTCGCCGCGCACACGACCGCTGCCGCCCGTTGGTGCCCTGCCGCCCGCGCGCGCGCTGCCAGCCCCGCCAGCGCGCACATGTACTCTGCAGACACGCAGCAGCTCGCCTTGCGCATGCGCGGCCTGCTATTTATGGGGGTCCAAAGGGAATGCTTCAGCCTGACACCGCGCCTGTCCTCTATACGAAACTGTCTGCCCGCCCGCGCGCCCTAGCCGACTCCGTCCAACCGCGAACATACGGGTATGAGATTGCGGTTTGAGACCTGACACGGTCGCTTGTAGATATTTCGTTTTCTTCGGCCGGGTGTCCGGGATAGCCATGTCTGCGCCCCAACGCCTGATCACCGCCTCTGGGATCTTGAACTTTCATCCGCGCCGAGCGATGCTGTCCTCCGCCGCACGCATCTGTCCAGGCGAGGGCGGATGACTGCCAACCAGCGCTAATTTAGTCATGAATCATCGCCGCAGACTGTCGAGTCTTGCCTGCAGATCGTCGTCGTCTGGGTCTCCTCCGCCAACCGCTTGCGCGACCTTGCCTTCAGCGACACCCGATTTCTGTAGCCCTGACGGCGTCTCTCCAAGCTGGATCCGGCGTTAGCAGCTGCGAAACATGCCCAGCGTCCGCAACAGGCCGACATACCGCTTGTCCAAGGTCCACTCCAATCTCGTCCAAGACCTGTTGCACGACCTCCTCGCCCTCCTCCTCGTCCTCGAGCCCGGTGACATCGTCGATGGCGTCATCCATCATCTCCTGTCTCTGGTCCATGATGTCGTTCTCCTTTTCGAATTCCATGGCTATCCTCTGAAGCGCAGGGAGGTTCATCTGCCTGTTCATACTGCCCAGCAGCGCCGTTGCACCTTTCATCGACTGCATCATTTGCTCATTACTGCGGACGGTCTGCGTATATTGTAAGCTGCTGTCGCGGGAAGTGCAGCGCCACAAGACGTACTTGTATCCGTAACGATATAGCTTGGAGCTGGGTGCGCATCTGGTAGAACTTCTGGATATATCTGCAACAGCTGCGTTAGCGAGCAAACGGCTGAGAGTACCCCTCCGGGAAGCCCGTACCTCCTCGTCCGCACAAGATCCTTTGCTTGGATGCGCAGAGGGCCCATCTGGCCGTTCTTGGCGCTCTTCTTGATGTCCTGCACCAGCTTCTTCTCTTGGTTCTCCAGCTTGACGCGCTCACGGTCGAGTTCGCGCTGCGTCTTCTCGAGCGCCCGCTGGTGCTTGCGCAGACGCTCCTGCGGCGTCATGCGCTTGCCAAAGGCCCATTCCACGATCTGCATGGTGCGGTCAGTGCCTGATAGAGGCGGCGGCGTCGGAGGGCGGGGTCAACGAACGTTCATGGCGGCGATGTGGTGCAGACGGCTGGTGTATAGCACGGCGAGACGGAGCTGGCTCTTTTAGGGAGTGTCTTTCGCAGACGCAGCGCTTGCGCGGGCGGCAGGGTGGGGAGGAGGCGTGCGTGGGAGCTGCAGGCGCGGATGTCATCGCGGCGGGTGCGGTCCGAGCGAGCTTGGCGTGACCGCATCGTGCCCTGTGCAAGGACTTCGCGACTTTTTGACTGCCGGTCGCCCCATACGCTCCTGGACCTCGACTCGCGGCGCCCATCGCTTCGCGACATGCGCAACCACGCCCGCCAGCTATCCCTACGCTCGTGATGGACCCTTCCAACTCCTCCGGCAGCGGCTATGCGTCGCCCTCCGGCAACGCGTCCGGCCGCCACCCCGAATCCTACCTGTCACCCACTGCGACTCGCCGCCCGTCCTACATGACTGTTGGCACCGGCTCCATATCAGAGAGCGCCAGCCGCCTCGCCGCCATGCTCGACGATGATTCTGGCTACGGCGGCAGCATTGCCGATGGCAGCAGTGCGCGCTCTGGCTGGCACCCAGGCCTCACGGAGGATCGCCCCACTCCCAGTCATACGCCCGTCCTGCCCGGGGAGTCGAATGCCGCCTCTGAGAACGAGCGGCACACGCTTGCTAGCCACATCCACCAGCTCTACTACAACCAGAACAGGAGTGCCCTCAACCGCTCCATCGGCCGGACCGTGGAGACGCTGAAGAAGCTTCAACAGATGAACATGCAATGGCCGGCCCACTATCCTCAGGTCCAGCGTTCAGGCTCCCCTGCACCGGCTTCCGGTCACGGTGAGCCGCGTCCTGGGCTGCAACACGCCCAGTCAACCATGGACAACCACCGCGGCGTTGACCAGGATCAGCCGAGCAGGCCCGCGCCGCCGAAACGCGCTGGGACTTCCCTCGGCGAGGACCGGTCGGTGGCTGAATCAAGTTCGGCAGCAACACAAAGAACCGCGCCGGAGCCCCGCTTGGTCACGCCGCAGCTGGCTCAGGACTTCTCAGTCCTAAAAATCGATTTGAAGATGGGTGCTCTGTCGCAGACTGAACTGGTTCATTCTCTGGAGAAGGGCGCAATTGCCCAACTCTTGGATAATCAGATCAACAAAAGCATTCGGCACCTCTATTCTCTCCGAGAACGTATTGAGGACACATCAAGCAAGGTTTTGGTCACTGGAGATTTGAATGCTGGCAAATCCACGTTCTGCAATGCCTTATTACGGAGGAAGATTCTTCCCGAGGATCAGCAGCCCTGCACGAGCATTTTCTGTGAGGTTCTGGACTCAAGAGAGAATGGAGGCGTGGAGGAGGTTCACGCCATTCCCATTGGATCGGTCTACCACAGGGACAACGAGGCCACTTACGATGTCTACACCCTGAAACAGCTCGAAGACATCGTTACCGAGAACGATCGCTATGCGTCTTGTAAGGTGTATGTCAAGGACGTTCGCACTGTGGACGAGTCACTGTTGAACAACGGTGTCGTTGACATTGCCCTCATCGACGCCCCTGGTCTCAACGCCGATTCCCTGAAGACCACTGCAGTCTTCGCGCGCCAGGAAGAGATTGACGTAGTAGTTTTCGTCGTTTCCGCCGCCAACCACTTCACACTTTCGGCAAAGGAATTCATATTCAATGCCGCTCGGGAGAAGGCGTACATGTTCATGGTCGTCAACGGCTTTGACAACATTAGAGACAAGAAACGCTGTCAGGAGCAAATCCTGAAGCAGGTTGCAAAGATGAGCCCTGCAACATTTAAGGAGTCCTCGGAGCTTGTTCATTTTGTTACCAGTCGTGCAATCCCTGTTGCTCCTCTGGAAATTACGGGAGGCAGCGGTGGATCCGGCTCTGGCTCTGGGGACAGTGGTCCTGGCGGAGATCCAGATGATGATGACGGCGGCAACTCAGGCTCGGCCGCGGATAAGGGCAAAGGAAAAGAAAAGGAGAAAATCCAGGACTTTGAGGAACTTGAAGGGGCTCTGAGACGCTTCGTTCTGGAGAAGAGGGCTCGATCAAAGCTGGCACCTGCTAAGACGTACCTCTTGAATGTTCTCGGAGACCTCAACAACCTTGCCACAGTCAATCGCGACGTTGCTCAATCGGAACTGGACCGCGTCACCAAGGAGTTGCAACATTTAGAGCCCGCCTTCGAGCAATCCAAGAAATCTCGCACCGAGGCTAGCGATGATGCCGATCACACCATTGAGGAGACTGCGACAGAAGTTTACGAGTACACGAGGGATACCGTGACCACTACAATCTCCCGTGTGGCCGAGCACGACCTTGGTCTCGTGTACCCCGGTCTATTCAACGCGTTCCACTATGCCGAGGACATCAAGGCAGCTATGATCCAGGAGATTGCCGACAGCGTGCTTACCTGTGAGGACTATGCTCGTGAACAAACGACAATTGGTTTCAGAAGGATTTCCAGCCTGGGCATCCTGCATCTTGGCGATGACTGGTCTCATCTTACTTTCCATCCCGAAAAGATGTTCCGTAAGAGGCGTGACGCACTCGCGAGGCAGGTGGACTTTGATGTTGAGGTTTGGGACTTCTTTGATATGGCGGGCTTGTGGGAACGCCAGGAGAAGTTTGCTGGCACTAGCATGGCCGTTACCGTTGCTGGCGTCGTCGGCACCAGAATGGTCGGAGGTGTTAGCTGGGTTGATGGTGCGCTTGGAGCAATGAGGATAATGGGTTCGAACAATCTTCGCAGGATGATTGTTCCTGGTCTCATCCTGGCGGGTGAGTTGCTCCTAAGGGAATATTCTAGCATGGCTTCGTTTGCTTACTCTTCGCAGTTGGTCTCGGCATCTCCTACGCCCTCCAGTCCATCCCGAAATCGCTCCCGCGGCGCCTGAGCACCAAGCTCTCTGCGCAGCTCGAGTTGCTCGACTATACACATGCCAATGCATCTCGCATCAGCTCTGAGGTGCGCAAGGCGCTCAAGCACCCAACTGATGAACTCCGTGTCGGCCTCCAGCGCAGCGTCGAACAGCTGCTGAGCCAGAAGGAAAAGACCTCCAAGTTCAAGCAGGAGGCGGATGTCGCTCGCAAGTACTTCGGCAATCTCGTCCGCGATAGCAACGATATCAGGCACGGCGTGGAGCGCGTCGATCTTGAAGGCCCGGCCCCCGGCGTTGCTGCTGCTTACGGTGCGTAAGATTAGAATCGCTCATAGAATGTGTTCGAAGATGCTTCAGCATTGGCATCGACATCAGGCATGGCACGCAATAGTTTGCAGAGGGCGGTGAATTGACGGCTGAAAAGATAGGAGTCCTGGTCGCAAGACGAGAGACATTGGACGGGTGTTTTGAGGCGAAGCTGCGGTCTACCCTTCCTTGCGCGCTCTCTCCTTTTTGTATTCCCCATATTGAGCACTGCTTCCCTGTTCATATATACCATCACTTTGCGTAGATACCACCCTCACCAGTTTCAGAATGAAGTTTCTCTTTCGCCTATGTAGAATCGACCAGTCTGTACCTATCATGAGCATCCGCATGGTTTCGAAAATGAACTACATGCACCAATGTCAGATGGGTCAATTTGCCTAATGTTTAAAAGCGCTACAACGACAGTGTGCTAAGCAACATCTGATCCCGATTTAGATGAGATGCAAGATAACGGTGGCTCATTTGGATGACCTTAGCTCTGAAAACGACATTCTCAGCCAGCCCCTAGATAGCGAGTCTGCCTTGCTGCAGGTTGTACGCTCTGCTGAAAACCGTTGCCCTTGCGCGTTGCATGAATTTCGGTCCCTACCCTGATTTTTGGCGCGTGTTTAGTGGAAAAGGAGGACTTCGTCGGTCAGCGATGTCCCCAGCAGCCGCCCTGCACGAGCTTAACGCCATTCCTGATACCCGAAATGTGTGTGGGTTCTTGAAGAACCTTGCGAGGAAGAACGAACCCACTCGCTACTTCATATCTCCCACAGTAACGCTGCTAACGGCTGTCAAGGGACTTCCATGCTCCAACGGCATGGCAAACTCTATTTCCTAACCCGACATCAGAACATCGCGCGTGAGCGAACGACAGCGACAAAACCCACCACCAGATGAGATCAAAGCTCGTCCAAAGCATATCTTACGTTGGCCAACTTTCTGAGCCGTTAAGCCACTGTTGCCATGAGATCAATCAATCCTTTTCTGCTTCGTCGTCGCCAAAGGATAACTTAATAGCCTTAGCCTTCTTCTTAGGTTTCTTAGACTTGACCTCCTTCTTTTGCTGCGCTGCTGCTGCGACCTCGGCGCCCTCCTCTTCATCTGCTTCGCCTCCAATCTTCACGGCTTTGCGCTTCTTGGACGCCCCACCGAGGGACGCGACATGCTGTTGCTTCGGCTTCGGCGCCTCTGCCGCTTCATCATCGCCCTCTTTCTTCTCAGCATCAGCAGACGGCGGCTGCTCGGCGGTGCCGTTGACCATGGCCTCATACTCGGCTTTGGTCAGCGTGTCGTTGCTCTCCTCAACCACGTAGGTCGGCCCGTCGTCCTCGTCGTCGTCGCGCTTCAGGCGCTTGGGTCGCGCGACGGGCCGCTCATGGCGGTCAGTGTCGCGTCCGGCACTCAGGTCGCCCTTGAGGCGGCGCAGGAAGGCGGGCTCACTGCGGTCTGGGGCTGTGCGTCAGCGGGTAGTGAAGCCAAGACGAAGAAAAAAGAATAAGCACAGACTAATGGTCAAGGCTGGACAGGGCGGGAAGCCAAAGAAGAAGAATTACCGTAGCTTAGGTTCTTAGCATTGAAGGCCATTTTTTATGCCGCACGGCTCAGCACGCGTAATGCGGAGTGTTTGCTGCCGCTGCGGCCGGGCGCTCGGCGGACAACTCGACAGCTACCGTTTCAGCGTTTCTGGAGGAGCGCCGGGCTGCTATTCTTGGGGCGGCAGGGAAGTTTATTGGAACGGAAGGCGGTTGGTGTCACGTGGCGATAGCGCGGCGCGAAAGAAATTGGAAGGAGCAGATGCGGTTGCTGGCAGGAGACGGTGGAGGCGAGTGGGCTGGGCGCCTCGACGATCGCCGGCCGAACTGGACAGCTGGAGGTTTCCAGCACGCGGCACTTGGGACTGCAAAACCAGCGGCTCGCCCGGTGCGGCAGCGAAACTGCTCCAGGGGCTAACTAGTTTTAGCCGCAGTCTGCCAGAGGGCGAGGGTGCGTAAGCTGCCAGCCGCCGCGCGCTCGCCGCCGTGAAGAAACAGACCGCGCCCGGCCCTCGCCCGCTGCATCTGCAACAAATCCTGCGCGGTGTCTCGTGCGCCTGGTGTTGGGCGTGTCCGCTGCAATCCCTGTCGTCGAGCAGGAGCGTTCTGGCTGCCGCCGTCCTCTTGGCCTCCTGCCGCACTTCAATCGCCCTCCCTCTCCGCGAATCACCTGCCCGCCAAAGGCAACGGCATCCGCTCTCCTCCCCCCGTTTCTGCGCGCCCGCCCCCGACCGCCGCCTGCTCGCGCGAACCATCGCGCCGCCTCCTGCGCTCTGCGGCGTCGTCCTTGGAGCCCGGCCCTGCCCTCCAGCCGCTCGTTTCGTTCTTCCGGGAATCTGCGCACGCGGCGCGCCTCCGTAGAGGCCTCCACGCCCACGCCATCTCCAGAGCTTTCCGCGACCCCGTTGCGGGCCTGAGCTTCTGCATCGTGCACTCCCGCCCCGACGGAAAGCTCGCCGAGTCCCCAGCTGTCGCCGCCGGGCTCGAGAGCGGCGGAGGAGCCCGCAGCAGCAACTTCGACCCGCCCCCGACACTCCCCCTACTCCCACCGCACACATGTCGTTCCTGCAGAGCCTCAAGAAGCGCATACCGACGGCGCGCTCCGTCGCCCCTCTAGATGACGTCCCGTCCAAGACCGACAGGCTGTCGCCGCGCCTGGCCTTCCTCCGTCGCCGCATACGCCTCAAAGGCAACTCGTCCATCTCGATACCCCTCGGCCTCGTCGTTCTCTTCCCTACAATCGTCATAATCCTAATAATCGTGATATTTGTGCGGCATCCCTCGTCGCCAGGGAAGCTGTTGGTTCCGGCTGGCGCGCCGCCGTCCATCAGGTATGTCTCGCCACCCCGGCCGTTCATTTTTCCCTCCTGCAAGATGCCGTGTCTGACTTGCACTGTCGCAACAGGAAAATCAGCGAGAAGTACGACAAGGTCTTTTACTCGGGCTGCTTAGAACCTCCGAAGAGGCCGGAGGATCACGAGAAGGCAAATGCGGCGTTCGTTGTCTTGGCGCGGAATAAGGAATTGGACGGCGTGATACAGTCGATCAAGTCCATCGAGAGGCACTTCAATAGGTGGTTCCACTACCCCTATGTCTTTCTCAACGATGGCGAGTTCAACCAGACCTTCAAGGAGACGGTCCTGAACCACACCAGCGCGCCGGTCGAGTGGGGCAAGATCGACAAGTCAATGTGGGGGTTCCCGGACTGGGTTGACGAGAGTGTTGCAAAGGAAGGCATCGCGAAGCAGGGCGATCAAGCCATTATGTACGGTGGCATGGAGAGCTACCACCACATGTGTCGCTTCTACTCTGGGTAAGCCCCACCGCCGAGAAGGATGCCAATGGTTGTCTGACGCAATGCGGCAGATTCTTCTACAAGCACGAATTGCTCCAGAAGTACACTTGGTATTGGCGTCTTGAGCCCGAGATCAAGTACTTCTGTGATATCACCTAGTAGGCCTCCCCAATTTCCCCTATTCCGGGGCACCTGTCGTTGACAATCGCTAGCGATCCATTCATTCATATGGAGCGGAACAACAAGACGTATGGCTTCACGATCGCTGTCAAGGAATTGAAGGAAACGGTTCCGAACATCTTCCGCTACGCCGCGGCCTACAAGCGCACGAACAACCTCACCTCGAAGGGTTTGTGGGAAATGTTTGTGGAGAAGCCCGAGCCGAAGGAGGAGCCGGAAGAGCTCCCCAAGGATGACCCCAAGTACAAGAAGCCTCTCCCGGAGGAGATTCTCAACACCGATCCCGGCTCCGGTGCGCTCCCGGAGATCGACCCCGAGGCGATGGAGGGAGAGACGTACAATATGTGCCATTTCTGGAGCAACTTTGAGATCGCTAGACTGGACTTCTTCAGGAGCAAGGAATACAACGACTTCTTCGAGATGATGGACCGCAGCGGAGGATTTTGGATGGAGCGGGTACGTTTGCATGACGTAACGGTGTCGGAATTTCTCACTAACAAAACCACAGTGGGGAGACGCCCCTATCCACTCGCTGGCTGCTGGCGCTCTGCTCGGCCCTGGGGACATCCACTATTTCCGCGACTTCGGCTACCGGCACACGACAATCCAGCATTGCCCGGCAAACGCACCGGCACGGCAGCTCGACCACATTCCTTACCTCGAGATGACGACGCTGGACGAGAAGAAGCGCATCGAGGAGGACGAGTACTGGGCAACGCCGGACCCGGAGAAGGAGAACGGTGTGGGATGCCGGTGCAAGTGTGACACGGACATTGTCGACGTGGAGGGCAAGCAGGGCAGCTGTCTTGCCGAGTGGGTGGATGTTGCAGGCGGCTGGGCAAGCCCGTAGACGCGGCTCCGCCGGCAGGGGAAACAGGGTCCCAGGCGTTCACGAGTGTAGGTTCATGTCGGGGTGTTTCTTTGCGGCATAATATACCTTTTAAGGCACGGGCTCGGGTCTGCAAGTCAGTTGGCGAGCGAGGAGTGCAGCGTGTTTCTTGTTGTTGGCCTTGTTAGTTGGCAGCGAACAGCGACGACGAAGACGACATGCATGAGGAAGCGACGAAGGGCGGCAGGTTGGTTTATGTGCGAAGGGCTGCAGCTTGAGGCATGGGAAGTGTAAATTAATCTACCGGATCCGCGACGACTCGGGCGCGCCCAGATGGCTGCATGTGACTCGCGCGGACGGACCAGGAGGCGATAAGATAAGGCAAGCCCCGCGGGAGCATGACCACGGCGCCGCGCTGCCTTGCATCCCCGGAACACCTCACACCTCAGCATCACCGTGCAGGTACATTCCTGCGCCCTCCCGTGTTTTTACGGCGCGCCCGCAGCTGCTGCCGGGCCTCAGCACGCCGCCGCCATCCCGCCTGCTCTCGAAACCGCCGCCTCTTTCCACTCGGGCCCAGCCGCTCCGCCGCAAGCTCGCCCGGTAGGTACTAGGCCAGCCGTGCTTCAGGCAGCTGCCCTTCTACAAACCACGGGTCACTTCGCTGAAGTAAGCTCCGCTTCCTCGCTTGCCCGCCGCTCCTCGCACCTTGCCCAGCTTCTTAATTTCCTCGCGCTTCAAGACGCTCGCCTCGCCCAGGGGCTTGCTGCACCGTTGTCGTCTCTCGTTCCGTCGTCGTCGTGGCCTCGGGAGCTCCCCTCGCCTGCAGCCTGCCCAACATGGACCTCCGCCTGCCACGCACAGAAGATTGCCCCTACTCACCGCACTCAGACGCCACGCCGCCCTGTCCACCGCCGACCCAGCACGTCCTGCCCGAGAATCTCACCGCCAACGATCGGGTCGCCAGCTACCAACCGGCTCACCGGCGAACCACCTCACGCAGCACAAGGAGGGGCACCCACGCCTCCTCTCACCTTACAAACATGACAGACTCTCTGCAGGACTTGAGGGACGTTACGGCCGCTCAGGACGATTCCTATGACTTCCTCGACTCGTCCGGCGTCCTCGTGCCGTCTGACGATGACGGTGCCGAGACCGTCTCCTCGGGAAGCTTCGCTCTGCTCGGCCCTAACTTAGACGAGACGCGCAGCGTCAACGAAGATGAAATCGAAGAGAATGCCTCCGACGATGAGCACGAAACCCCCGAGCCGGTCTTCAAGCCCTCCGATTCCGGCATGACCACACGACCTGATATTCGCACCCCAGAGGCCTCGACTCTGGCTGAGAAGCCCCGCGAAATCGTTGATGAGAACGGAATCCATATCATCCAGCCCGTCCTCCGCTCCTACGACTCTCAGTGGGCAGGTCTGTCTGGAAATTCCCTGGACGAGCTCAAGTACTCGGTTGCCAAAGACATCATGAGCTGGACTGGGCCTTTCCGCATTCTCTTCGCCGGCTTTCCGTTCTCCATGCCGAATGACACCAAGAGCCCTGAGCATATCATAACGGAGAAACTCGCTGCGGCTCTCTCGGTCGGACCGCCTGAACTCCGCACTGCTAGAACTTACACAACAGGAGTCCGCATGTCTTCCTTCGGCAGCGATGTGCTGCTCAAGGAGATCTATGATGACCAGACGTCGGACATGTTCACCGAGAGCATTCCCACTGCTCTCCCAGACCTGGTGGTCACGTGTAACCAGTCCATGGACCTCGTGCGCTTGGAAGACCAGAGTCTATCGAAGCTGCGTTCCGTCATGGCCGGCCGGGGTGTCCCGATCCTCAACATTTCTCTCTCTAGCCCTGCAGGCGGATACTTCAGCTTCTCTCCTACCACCAAGGCCTTGAGAATCTGCCTGAAATCGGGAGACGAGGAAATCGCTGTGGTTCCTGTTGACCTCAACACGTTCCTGAATCTTGATGACTCACAGCTCAATCGCCATCTTGCGTGCATCGGTGTGGGTTCAAATGAAGAAAAGAATCATGTGACTGAAGAGACTGAAGAGATTAAGAAGGAGAAGAAAATGTGGTTCAAGAAGTCTGCGGATCGCGTCCAGCACGTTGTGCGTGCTCAACCCACCTGGTCTCTCCTCGTGGTCGGACTCGTCTTAAGCTCCATGGCTGCGATGATGATGGGTGGTCACTTTCTCCCAGGTGCGGTCCAGAATGGTGCGGTTGACAAGGCTGATCAAACGGCCGCTCTCAACTCAGCCCTCCAGGCCTTCACGGGAGTAAAGACAGATGTATCGGTAATACAGCGCGACTCTGGTCCCAATGCAACGTCGGCCTCTGTGGTCAAATCTCGCTCTGATGAAATCGCGTCCAAGGACACTGGTACGAAGTCGGTCAGCGTTCTCGAACACCCGTTCTCGCCTAGGGCGAACGATTCAGAAAACTTCAAAGTGCACATCATCGGCGACTATCACTTCGTCCTCACCCCGCCGAAGCACTGGACATCCCTCAGGA
Organism: Neofusicoccum sp. Z40; assembly: GCA_037356075.1. Lineage (NCBI taxonomy): Eukaryota > Fungi > Ascomycota > Dothideomycetes > Botryosphaeriales > Botryosphaeriaceae > Neofusicoccum > Neofusicoccum sp. Z40. The sequence continues at coordinate 280,262 of JBAWJV010000009.1, forward strand.
GGCCTCCGAAGCTCCTCATACGCATCCAGCGTGGGTCTGAGGAGGTCCCCTTCGAAAGTGAGACGCTTGTTGACGGTGTTCATGCGGTACGACTTGACCGGAAGGATGCCTATGGGGCCCTCAATGTGACAATCTCAACCCAGTCGAAGCCAAAGGTCCAACAGAATCTTACGGTCGACTTTGGATCTCCCTGGCTCAAGATATCCAGCTGGACCGGCAAATTAAGGACAGATATCGCCGTCGCGCAGTCGAATGCCAAGAACACCTCACTGGCTCTCTTCAAGGGGCTGCAGTTATTCCGGGATTGCGGCAAGAATATAACGGACGTCGTACTCCAGTCGGCGAATTCGACCTCCCAGAAAGCACTTGAGCTCTTCAACAAGACGGTAGCAGCCAGCAGCCAGCTTTGCGAGGGATGCCGCGAGAAGCCGCAAGAGATGGCCAACGCTATCGCCACCTCAGCTAAGCAGCTTAGTTTGGCAAAGCCTGTCCGTCGGGCTCGCCGCAACGCCGCCAGACTGGCCCACAAGCTCGGCGAGAAGACCAGCCTGCTACGAGCGAAGGTGCAGGGCAAGGAAGAGAAGATGCCGAAGGGCAAGGGACGATCGAAGAAGGAGCGGCCGTGCGGCAAGAAGGCAAGGCCCTAGACCAGTCGCGGTGGCGCGGTGGATGAATTTGCACAGGCGCATCGGATAAGGAGTATTCGTAACCATGGCGTGCTTTTTGCTTTTTTACTCGGGCGCTGGGGAGGGACTTTGGGAGGGATTCTGGCTGCTGACTGGTGGCGGGGACGGAGGGATACGAGATCATGTTGCTGAAGAGAAAGGTCTGCTGCTTTTCAGTGCTTTTCAGACAGCTTAAGAGAATGAATCGAGACTGGCATGCCCACGCGGACAGTGGTTCGGGGATAGTTCCGTACGTGCTTACAGATGGACGGGTTGCTTTTCTTGCTCGAGGGCAACAGCAGCGCCGGTATCACGCGCGCAGCGGGGCGGGTGCTCTGGATCTGCGCGGTGAAGGCCGCGCGAGGCAGGAAAAATGGCCCTGCACACGCCTCGGGCATGAATCGCGGCGGCGGCGATAAGATTGCCGGATCACGTGCAAGACAAGCGCCCGCTGCCAAGGAAGATGGGCCCCTCGTTAGCCAGCAAAACAATCTGCAAACCACCACTTCTTCTGCATTTCAACTCACTACCCCGCAGTCTGTCCACGTACGCGCACCCTCACTCGCGCAATTCCTGACTTTTTGCGATCGCGCATCCACCACCAGCACTCCGTCTGACCACCACCATCCAAAATGGCTGAGCCGTCCAGCACCAAGCTCGATCCTGCTGAGGAGGTTAAGGCGGGCCAGGAGGCGCAGCTCGCAAAGGACGAGACCGAGAAGGTCACGACCGCCGTGACCGAGTCGAAGGACGAGAAGCCCGCCGAGGGTGCTGGCGTCACCGGCGCCGTGTCCAACGCTGCGTCGGCCGCCACCTCGGCCGTCAAGGACAACGTCTTCTCCATGTTCGGCGGCGGCCCCAAGAAGGAGAAGAAGGAGGAGGAGGATGTCGACGAGCCGTCCGGCTCCTCCAAGGCCAAGAAGGGCGACGAGGTGAGTACACCAGCCACCGCGCCGCACATACCCCGCCGCCTGTTTGCGCGCATGGACGCTGACCGTTCGCGGACCACGCAGGATGAGGAGTCGCCCGAGAACCACGAGCCCGACGTCGAGTTCAAGCCCGTCGTGCACCTGACGGAGAAGGTCGAGACCAAGACCAACGAGGAGCTCGAGGAGCAGGTGTTCAAGATGCGCGCCAAGCTCTTCAAGTTCGACCGCGAGTCGAGGGAGTGGAAGGAGCGCGGCACTGGCGACGTCCGCCTGCTCAAGCACAAGGAGAACGGCAAGACTCGCCTGGTCATGCGTCGCGACAAGACGCTCAAGGTCTGCGCCAACCACTACGGTACGTGTTTTGGTGCGGTCCAGGCGGGGAGGCAAGGCGGAATGCTGACATGGATACAGTGGTTCCCGACATGAAGCTGTCGCCCAACGTCGGCAGCGACCGCAGCTGGGTCTGGAATGCGGCTGCGGACGTCAGCGAGGGCGAGCCCGAGGCTCAGACGCTTGCGATCCGCTTCGCCAACAGCGAGAGTAAGTGGAAGGCCGCGCGTTATGTGCACGCGGAGCCGGAGCTAACCTTGTCGCACCAGACGCCAACCTTTTCAAGGAGGCCTTCATCAAGGCGCAGCAGGAGAACGAGGCGCTTTTCGGCGGCAAGGCGGAGTAGACGGTTGGTGGAGGAAGTACACATATCAACGAACACCCATAATGCCCCGCCACTACCCACGACGACCCCCATCCAAAATCATGCACACCTTTACGACCAGAACGCGGCTCCCAGCAGTAGCCTCTAGGGTCCTCCCCAGTCAATAAAGTCCTTTCCTCCCCGCTTACCCAGCTAGTTTGTTGCCATGACACCCCGCCCCAGTATTCCCAGCACTGCACCGTGGACCATTGCGCGCGACGGGATTTGCGAGTTCCTAACACTCATTGCCGGAAAAGGAAGGCTCTTGGTATGACGACGGGAGCGCGCGCTTTGGGGGCAAGTAGATAGAGAAATTCCTCGCAGTTGTCATGTACTTAGATCCAAGACACGATATTGGACGAGCGCGCGGCGCCTCCCATGGCTGTTGTGAAACCGCGCGTGTGTTGGGCGCGGAATACGCTTTTTAGGTTGCTGGCACCCGGCGGCCGGCAGGCGCCCAGAGCGGAGCGCGGTGAGGGCAGAGCGGGATGGCTGCGCGGGTGTTGGGGCGGCTGCTCCAACCATCGCGGCTGGGAGTCTTGTGGCCGCTGCGCGCAGTCGCCCATCTCTCTGGCGCCGCCGCCGCCGCCGTCGCCGGGGCTGCTGTGACCGCTGGACTACCGCAGCGCAACGTACCGCGCGCTGCACACCCCACCACGGCATCCAGCGCGCCAGCGAACCCGCATCCGCTGCACCTCTTCTTCTTCTCTTTAAAACCTCCGCCCACCGCCGCATCCCTCCCTCCCTCCCTTCCGACCCTCCTCTCTCACCCGCAGACACACGGTCCGCGCGACGCTCCTCCACCTTCCGTCTGCCGCCGTCACCGTCCAACCCTGCCGCCGTCGCCGCCGCCGACAGCAGTCGAATCGCGCCGAGCAGCCACAGCGCCGCACAGCACAGCACAGTACACGCTCAAGCTCCCGCCAACAACCACCACCGCAACCATGCCCGACGTGAGTACATACATACATACAAGCACAACCCGCGCGCCATCATCGCGTCGCCGCCGCCCTCTCTCCACCTCTATCTCCACCACGAGCCCCGCGTCCGATTGCGGAAAGAGCCGCAGACAGAAACACGAATGGTTGGAACTGGGATTGATGGGCTGACGCGCATGCCAACAGGTCAAACGCCAGATCAAGCTCGTCACCGAGCAGCGCGTCACGTAAGTTTTGCGTGTCGTCTACCTTCTCGCTCTCGTCCGTTTTTCGCGTCGCCTCGTCATCGCCTCGTGCCGCGTCGTTGCCGTCGATCACTGTAGTCGCGTATGAGATGCGTGTGTGCACGCGCGCGCGCGCATGCGCTGCTGTGCTAGCAGGTGGACAACCAGGCATGATAGCAAGGAAGCAAGCAGTGGGAGCGGTGGGCTGGCTGCTTCTGCCCTCACGATGCTTAGATGTCCGCGTGCTGGTGTGGCTTTGCGTCTATGTCTGTCTGCTTTTGCTGCACCCAGCTCTCCGCATCACGCGCGTGCCGTCGCGAAGGGGAATACAAGGATGAACAGGCTGGACGATGTTACGTGCGGTTCAGGCCTGGAGATGGGGTTACATGGTCTTCCATGGTGACGGCGACGACGAGCACCAGGACGACGACAACGACCGCGACGACGATGACTGTATTGCGGGTTTCCATTGATATATGTACAATAAGGGAGGACATTCCTGGCTGACTTGGGCGCTTGCTCGCTTTCTACAGGGATAAGCCCGCCGTGATGGAGGGTTTCCCCATGCGCGCGTGGAGCATTGAGATCTGGCTGCTCAACGAAGCTGGCGAGGAGGTGTCAGCCACCCTCTTCGAGAAGGCGACATACCGGCTGCACCCGTCGTTCGAGAAGAGAGCTGTGCAGAGTAAGTTCAGCCACCAATTCCCCTTCACCATTGGTGCAGGAGTTGGCGCGAAGACGATGAAAGAAGATAGCTGACAGTATTGCTTCCTCCTGCAGGCTTCAAGAAGCCTCCGTTCCGCATCGAGGAGGAGGGCTGGGGAGAGTTCGAGATGCAAATCACCCTCACGGCCGTCGGCAAGGGCGGCGACCACACCATCGACCATGACCTCAACTTCCAGTCAGAGCGCTACGAGGCAAAGCACTGGGTCACGTTCAAGAATCCCAAGCCTGAGCTCATTCAGGCCCTGAAGGACTCGGGCCCCGTCCCTGGCGAGGAAAATGGTGCCAGGAGCCGGAGTTCGCTGCCGAGCGCTAAGAAGAAGAAGGATAAGGCGGTATGTCGACAGGTCCCTTTGTTTATCCCTTTGTTTATCCCTTTGTTCCGCTTTCGTGTGGATGGCGATCGAGCTAACATGGGGCTGAACAGGTCGACATGGAGAAGCTGGCGGATGGCCTGCAGCGCCTCGGTGAGGACGACCTACTCCAGGTTGTCCAGATGGTCCACGACAACAAGACGTCGGACACGTACACCAAGAATGACGTTGAGAGTGAGTCTCATTCCCCAGAATTCCCCACTCAGGCAAAGTTTTACTAAAGCTCACGACAGATGGCGAGTTCCACGTGGACCTCTACACTCTTCCCGACAACCTCGTCAAGATGCTCTGGGACTTCACTGCTGCAAGGACGGAGCTGTAGGAAGCGAGGAAGGGGCTATCGCGAATTTGAATAGAAACCCCTGCAATCTCTGGCAGACGAACAACCAAAAAAGCATGACCTACACCCCCAAATCGGTCAGCCATATTCTTCTCAGCAGCAAGTAAGGGGTTCGGATGCTGAAACGAGGTTAAAGGGATTCTTATTCCTGGAGTCATCACCATCACCATCACACTTTTGAAAATTTTGCATCCTTTTTTTTCCTCTGTGCGAGAGAGAAAGAGAGATTGAGCTTCTGGCCCTGCTTCCACCTACTGGCCTTTTTCCTCCCCAAAATCTTGGTCTTTTTCTCTTTTACTCGTTTACCTGCACGTGGTGGTGGTGGTGGTGCTGCTGCTGCCGCTATTCTCTATCGAGGTGGGAGGAATAGCTGGGGAACGGGAACGTGAAAGCTACTCCTTTGTCTTCGTCTTTCTTTCTTCCTTCCTTCCTCTCTAGCCGGGCGTTCGTTCTCCTTTCATTTCTCCCTGGTTCTTTCTCTCTTCTCTTCTCGACCTTCGGGAGGCCTGTTGCGCGAGCGCGCACGGGAACCGAGACACATGTGAGAGCCGGACAGCAAAAAAGTCTTCTCTTTCTTTTTCTTTTTTTTTGCTGCGAACTCGTTTTCGTCATCGTCGTCATCATCTTGTTGTTCTTTTTCCCAATCGTAGTTCGCCGTCGTCATGATTCTAACTTGCAAATTTCCCGTCACGATGAATGCTGAGGAAGTAGTTGGTTGGTCCATGGAAGATGGGAGGAGGGACGGGAGCGGATGCATGACGGACGGAGGGAGCATCGGGTCGGAAACATGGTAGGGCACATGACGTGTGTTTGTCGCGTCGTGCTGGTTCGTTTCAGTAGGGAGGGAGGAAGTTTATAGGTCGAGCGAGGTAAAGCTCGGTTGGTAGGTCGTCGTCGGTGGTGTTGGCTCTCTTCTTAGCGCGCTCTCACCTTCTTGTCGGTCTTGCCTGCCTCAATCCTCTCTCTCTCTCTGTCTGCACTGGCTCTCTGGTTTTCTGATTCGAGACTGATTGCTGAGGGTGTGAGAGAGAGGTTTTAGAGGGGTGGGAGGCATGGGAGGGGAATGAGGCGCGCGTGAGGGTTGCTGAAGGAAGGGTGAGGTAGATTGGGGATTCTATATAGTTGGTGATTGAAAAAATGAGCAACAAAAAAATTTATCACGATGTTTGAGGACACGGCAATGGGCTAACTATACTACTGCAACGTTCGTATTGGCCCGAAACTCATGTTCGGCCATTGCATCATCTCTCGATTACCAGTGCGTCCTCGTTAATGGGTAAAAGACGTGCTTATGTGAAGATTACACTTTTGAGGATCCTTGTTTGGGACATTGTCTCCTCTCCTACTACTGTAAGGAAAGGAGTTAACTCAATGTAAATGATGGAGGCTGAATCTCTCAATATGCTTTAGCTCTCCGAATTACCATATCCTCATACTTCCGCAAGGTTTCTCGATTCGCTCAGTTATACCGCGTGCTACAAATGCGAGGCCGCTAGAGAAGCAAATAAGCCACCATCACTCCCGATGAACCCCCATGCCTCTTCTCCGTCGCCTGTGCTATACGCCTAACTATGCGCCCGTATGCATGCACACCACCTACCAGTTCTCATTCTTCGGCATGAGACAATATAAACACCGTAACATAACCTCCATATCAAAATGCAACCAGCAAACCAGCGACTTTATCCCCCCCGACAAACTCTCGCCGCGACGTCGATATCACCATCCCTCATGACCCACTCTTTCTCTTCCTGCCTTGCCCCTTCCCCTTCTTGTGCTGGCTGCCACTCGCCTGAATCTTAAAGTCTTCGTTTTCGAGGTCCATGGTGCCGCGGATAATGCTCATCGATATCAGGTCCTTAGTGTAGCATTGGCGGACGTTGCCCTTCTCACTACCGCTGAGCGTCATCGCCTCCAAGTCGCCATTCTCGGAAGCAAGGATGACTGTATCGTCGGTGTGTTGGTAGTCACGGGCTGACTTTGACAGGATCCTCTTCGCCCCAGCGGCTTTGGCCACTTTTTCGATGTCGCCGTAGCCGCTGCCGTATTCTTTCTTCAGGGCTGGCGTGACGAAGAAGGTTTTGTTCTCGAAAAGGTTTTGCCGGTCCGTGTTGAGGGCCACGTTGACTTGGTCTCTGTCGGCGCCCCACTCCCATTCAGCCGGCGCATTAAGTGGTGGGAAGAGAGAAGGCTCCAGGAGTTTCTCTGCCTTGATGCTTTCGGTCACCCAAACATCGGAAACAACTTGTTTGCCAAAGGCAAGACCGAGCAGGAGTTTGGCACTCTTCACCAATGTGCCGTTTACAGCTCCAATGCTGTTTTATAAGTCAGCACCTCCATTCACGCATGGGTGAGTGGACGATCTGCACTCACCACACAATGTCGCATCCATTATCGGTGACCTTGTCAATGATCTGCACACCTTGCTTCTTCAGGAATTTCACAGGCGTATCTCGCTCCACAATGTTGGTATTGCTGAACGCAACACGCGGAGGCTTGCCGCTGTAGGACTCCAGCGGGTCGCTGGTGGATGAACGTTGAGATTGTGACTCTGCCGACGTGCTCTTCTTGGAAATGTCTTGCAGCTGCCGTTTAGCCGGGAGGGGCATGGAAGTCATCGGCGTCCTGCCTGTGACGCGAACTTTGATGCTTGATGCAAGTGAATCCTGAGAGCCGTCCTCCTCCTTCCGCTTCTTCTTGGTTGATCTGGCGCGCGGGGCAGTCTCTTCCGGAGATGCTCTCTTCTTACCGCGTGTTACGGGAATGCGGACTTGGATGTTGGAGCTTTGGGTTGTCTTGGGGGTTTCGTCGGTCGCCTCATCCACATCGCCGTCGTTATCGTCTTCTGCATTGGGAGGCAATTTCACGTCTTCCATAGGCTCATCAGCGTGGTCATTTTCGGCAGATTCTTCATTGTTGTGACTGCCAGGACGCAGGTCGAGAGAGGCCACGGTGTTGCGATTGCCTGTGCCATCTCCGGAGTGGCTTTTGGTTCTGTCGGTAAAAGAATCCTTGATGGCACTTTGCGTACTGATGTTCGTACTGGCAGTGCCCTCGAGGCCTCTGAAGCTCAAGACCTCTTTAACAGTCCCAATATCCAGGGCGATCTTGCGGTTGGTTGCGGGTGTCTCTTCGACAACCTGAGATTGAGAAGCACGCGTAGGGGTGGTTGCCCGGGTACGACCAGAATTAGACTCTTGCATCGACTGCTCAACCTGAATTCTCGTCCTGTTGGTGGACGTCTGCGCAAAGCTGGCTCTAGCACCGGCTGTGGTCGGGTGTGAGCGCCGCGCTGAGACAGACGGGCGGCCGTCCTGGGTCTCCGGAACTTCATCGTCGGCGTCTTCGTCTTGAGGCATTGACGACCCAACTTTGACATCATCGTCGGTCTTTAAGTGGAGGCTAAATTGCAGCCGACGATTAGAGAAGCTGATCCGATCACCTGGGCGGAGGATAACGCAGTTCCGGATCTGCTGGTTTGACGCTGGCAAGGTGATGTCGTAGAACTTGCGCACAGAGTTCGGAACGAGATGGAGCCCCGGAGGTGCCACGCTAAAGCCCTCGACGCGTGCTTCGAAAGAAACGCGCCAGTCATCAATGTCTACGGGAGGTTTAGCATTGGGATTAGTAATGCTTTAGAGAGAATCTTACTAATAAGCGCAAGGCAGTTCTCAGAGCTCCGAGAGCTCTCTGCTACTCATATCAGAGAATGTCTCGTATTTTGAGTGTCCGGAGTGAAGCTGCACATACGTGAATGAGAGAAAGGCTCTAGCTTGACGTTGCCATGCTCGTCTTTGAGCACTTGGGTGACGCGGTTGGCGCTGATGTTATACCGCGGCTCAGCGACGGCGTTAGAGGTAGAGCCTGCCTCAAGAACAACGACGGCACTAGACATTTCGGTTTCAGAGTCGCGTCGCGAGCATGGCAAGGATGAAGGATGGTGGTGAGACGGTGTTGCTGGGGTTCGCGAAAGCTTATACACGAAGACGCCACAACGCGCAGCCATGTGACCATTACGTAATACGCGTGCCCTCGCCGTTCTGGGAAGGAACCAGGCAGCAATGACAGCGGAAAGGAAGGTGCAGTCTGCGGTCAGGCTGTTAATGGCTGTCGTCTACGCTTTGTATCGAGGCAAGCACAATTTACTCATTAGATAGCAACGCACCACTTTGTGAGGCTATATCATTCTCCGCATTAGCCGGGTAGCTGTTGCGCGCCGCTTGCTCGGCGAATACCTTTCAAAGGCACGAAGTATCAACTTTCAGATTGATTAACACAAGGTAAATCTCTATACTATCTGTGACAGTTCTGTGCATAATATATATGGCTATAGTGGTCAAGTACCCTCTGAGTTCATGCACGATATCGTAGATTGGCGTATTTATATCATCTGTGGCTAATGGGAGAGCACATGGCAGTTTGATCGGCATTGCTACACAGCAAGCTAGCTGACACGTCATTGGCAGCCTGTGAAGGCCAACATGCAAAAACTGCAAGCGCGGTTATTTGGCGGACACTGAGCCCGAGCAAGCGAAGACAATCTGGGAGCTATGGCGGCGAGGATGGCGTATGCGGTAAGAGCCCAATGTACGTCAAAACAGACTCAGGTTGGTCGAAGCTGCTTCTTGAGGTCATTCCCATCAACTCCTTCGGCAACTTCATTCAAGTGCTGTTGACGATGCCGAGTGTCCGTTATCCAATGTTTCCAAATATCCCTCAACCTCGTTTCGGCGGCGTCTGATTTGTGCAAGAGATTTTTCACGGGTGGATCGATCCCCTGCGGCTGATCGTACCATTATATCGTTGCTCAGTTGATCAAGGTTAAAGGGCACGTCGTCCAGCCTTCCCCTAAGGGAGGTGTTCAGGTTTCGTGTATTGCGCCCCAAAAAAATTGGTAATCGAGCCATCGCTGTTTGACTCTGGCGCGCATGCTGTGTGGTCTCCACTGCTATCTCCTTCCTCGTGGGGAAAGCGCGCGCCATCCTGTGTGAAATCGGTCATGTTTTTGGAAGGTCCTTTGGAAATAATGGAGCGCTAATGTTGCGAACTATAATCGAGAAGAATCGTGAAGAATAGCTTGGATAAACTCCAAGCCATCAGCCTTGAAATATAATTTGAAAAACAGGGCGCGTTTGACGGAAGACTCGCAGAGCTAGGCCTCCAAGTGCGTGTATACAGAGGGGAGAAGATGACAAAAGTTTTGCCGTAGCTTGGTTCAATTGAGCGAGCGATTGTCTTGAAAGCGTACCGAGCCGCGCGCGCAAGCTGCTGTCACCTGCTGGCCAACCAATTCTATGAAGGACATGGTCAGCGCACTAACTGCCAAGAAGTATATCTAGTAAATAGAGTGATAGCAATACCTGTTCCTAATTTCCTTTTTTACGTCAGAAGTCGGTACCATGGATCACGCACCTCAATAGCAATCCTGGACGAGCAACGGAAAGGCTTATAATTTCTACCCATCTGTACATCTACAAAGGCGGAAGCGTCTCTCTACAAATCGGACACTGCAACCGATACCGCATCCAGCCCTCCAAACACACGCTATGGAAAATATGCCTACACGGTGTCACCATATACGCCCTCCTCGCCAGCAACCCACCAGAAAGCCCCGTCGCCCCGCCATCCGCGTCGCCCACTCCTGTCGGAACAACCGGAACTTCCAGGTCCTGCATGCAAATGGCACAATCGAACACCTTCTTACCCTTATCTCTCGACTCGCCTGCCTTCGTACTCGACGACACGCCCGAATCCTCGCCGGCGAGCACCTTCCCGCCAGATGGCAAGCTTGCGCCCTCCTCGTCTGCGCGAAGAACGGGATGGTAGTCGTATGCGGGCGGGACCCAGCTCTCCTTGACGAAGAACCGAGGGCCGAGGTGCTCCTGGCTGACGAGGGCGCATACTTGCAGCCAGACCCAGCCGGTGAGCAAGAAGAGGAAGCGGATATCCGGCTTGAGGAGGAGGACGTTGCCGGGGAACGCGAACAAGTAGTAGAAGGGCAGCAAGCGGAGGATGCTCTGGCCGACCACGAAGTCCCAGCGCAGCGCCTTGCGACAGTTCCGCATGATGTTTCTGTAGATTTGCGGAGTCCAGAACGAGAAGTAGGTGAAGATGAGGATGGTGCTGTATATGGACTGCAGAGACGATGGCCACGTCGTTGCATGGAGAGAGAGAAAGACGAGGCCGAAAAGAAGGAGGTAGAACCGGAAGTAGACGGTTCCGAAGCCGTGCCGTGATGAACGTTCGTTGTCGGCGCCGTTGGTGTTGTTCTGGTTCTCAGCAATCTCTGCATCTATGTCTTGGTCTGATGGAATGATGATGGGTGTTGCTCCACTGTTCACGGCTTGACGAGCAGTGACCGGTAAGGGCAACGTATCAGCTCCAGCAGCGGATATGACTGGAGCCGGAGCCTGCGTCGACGGCGTTTCGCTCCTACTTCCGGGTTGTGTGGCCGCAGGCGTGGTTGTAGTACGGGTAGAGTTTGCGGCATTCTGTCTTTCATCTCTGCTGCGCTCTGTCGACTGCACCGTCCATATCTCTTTCAAGAATCCCATGCCGAAGAAGACGGCAGACAAGAAAGCAACGTACGCCGTAGCAAGCAAGATGAGGGTAATTGCTTCGTACGACATACCAACAAACGCAAATCCGAGAAGGGTAAAACCGTCTCCCATGGCCAGCAGTGCAATAGTATAGAAACTGATGCGGCTTCTGGTCGAGGGTGTTGATGCTTCCTTCATCTGTCTGACCAGCAGCAGCAGCTGAGAGCCAATCACCGTCGCGAACAGTAGAATATGGCGCCTGGCCACCATGGCGTAGGCCTCGGTCTTCGGGCCCTTCAGGTGCTTGCCCTCCTGAGGAGTGACATCCGGCGGTCCTTTGGATTCGATGGTGAAGCCGCAGTCGGGCGAGAAGGCAACCATGGACATTGTCATCTCCGAGGGTGCACGAGGCAACAGGCGGTATGGATTGCGCAATTCATCCTCAAAATACTTCATTGCAAGGTTGTTTCCAATTTCTGGAGGCTCCGGCGGATACACAGGTAGCGGGTGCTGCTGGAGATACATGACATATTCGCAGTGCGGCACGGAGAAGAGCTCTTCTTCGCCTTCGATTATGGACGACCACGGGGCAAAATCGTTGACAGCACCGGATCTCTGCCTTTCGATGGTTTCATTCAAAGTTCGGTTCAGAAGCTCTTGGCTGAGCGCAAACGCATGCCTGGACAGGGCGAAATGCGGGAGGGCGAATATTCCTTCAAACCTGCGATTTGTAAGCATCACGGCCTACATGAAGAAAGGGCCCTTCTCGTACTTTTCGCTCGTGGTAGTGAGCATGATGGTGCCCGTATCGACCAGGTGGACGCCATGAAGACGCATATCCCACCAGTTCCCGTATGAAGTGTCTTCGCCAAGCGTGACTCTAGCCGTGATCCTCCTGACGGATGTATTCCAAGCGTCGCCATTCTCCTTCTCGCGGAAATGTATGCGGATATCGCCATCGGTGGAGCTCACGTTGCGGCCCCAGTCCTCGGACGAGTAGGTGCCGTGCGGCGTGACGGCGGAGAGATTGACGTGCGGGCCCGCATAGCTCCCGGTGCGGCGCCAGGGGCCCTGCACAAAGCCAGTGATATTGTGGTAAATGAGAGGGTATCGGTCGCTGCTTCCGTCGATCAGGCCGACGGTGTCCTCGCCCAACACGTATCTCGCCTGGTCGCGTGCGCGGTCTCGGGCGGGATCCAGCAGGTCCCAGTGGAAGCCATGCTCCTTCTTGAGGCCGGTCAGATTCAGCCAACGGTCCTCCTGGGCATCGACGTGCAGGTCGCCGAAGGTGGAGTTGCTCAAGGTGTGGAGAGCGGCGCGCTCATGGTCGATGACATGCTCGAGGCGGCGGGAGGCGCCAGGGGCCTGCGGATCGGGGCTGAGGTACAGGAACAGGAGGATGACCAGCAGGAAGAGGAACGGCGGCGGGTTGTTGGCCATCTAGGGTGGTGTGGGGGCTGGGTGCTCCATGAGCAGCTGTGGTTCATGGGAGCGGAGTTGGAGGTGTCGCGGCCGCTGCGAGCTCAGCGCGCCGAAGCAACCCGCCGTGTCTGACGCACTGCCTGCCCGCTTCCGGCCTAGCTCCGCCCGCATGCTCAACACCACCTCGTCCTCCGCCTCCATCTGCGCATCCTTTTCTTCGGAGATTCTCCCTATCGCTTCCGCCGGGAGTGGATATCTGCAGTTTCGTTGAAGCGCGTCGAGAACATCGCCGTCACACTAGCATCTTCGGTCTCAGTTGATTTAGTCGCCCATATTTCACAGCCGCCTCATAGCCCACGTTGCAGGACCGTCATGGCAAACTTGTTCCGGGACAAGTTATTGTCAGATATCCCTCCTGGGGAATTTCATCCGCATTGGATTCACAGTGTGCGCGAGCTTCTAGCCTTTCCCCCTGGCGCGGCGAAAGAACAATATTAAGAACGCCATGCTTCTGTTTCACTTCAGCCCTGGTAGGGCAGCTGGTGTGAAGAATCCACAAGTTCTCTGCTGAGAATGCATTCAGTGCCTCCAGACTGGTTGCCGATTGCAAGTATTTCGGTACCGTAGCTCTCCATTACAGCCTGCGACTTGGACCCGCAGGTACCCTTGCTGCACTGCGACGTCGAAAGTCACTGCAAAAACTTGGAAAGTAGGCGTTCTCTTTTCACTAGGACAGAACAATTGATCCCTTGGCCGTTCACGCGTGTGCACTAGTTCTAGATCCACCACCTTTCACCAAAGCACACTAACCCAAGATGGACCTTGATATTGTTCTCCAAAGTTTCTTGTCTCACACAATTACACCCTCTTAGCATTGTGCCTCTAGCATTGTGTCCTCCTTTCTTTTGCTGTTATCCAGCCTGCCACTCCTTCCAGGCCGTCGTCCAGAACTCTTCAATTCAAGACTTTCCTTTCTTCGTGTTGGTAGCCAGACAAAGCGTCCTTTCGTACTTGCTCCTCGCTGCGGCATCAAACCAATCGACTAGCATTCCGTGGCAGCCCTCCGATCAGCTATCCAAAAGTTCAGCCGAGCAGCAAGAGTTCGACGAACATGGCTTTCAGCAACACTATGTCTGACGATCCGGCAGCCAACGCCTCCTGGACCCCTGGCTCGCCGCCGGTGGATCCCTTCAAGCAGAGTGTTACCCTCTACGACTCCTACGGACAGCCTTTTGAGGTCAGCATGAGCGGCTTCAATGACTGGGCGCAGCATGCCATCCGCGTCTGCATCAACTTCGGCAGCCAGGTCGGCGCAGCAGCCATGCTGCTCGTCGTGATGCTGATCCTCACCAAGCACGAGAAGCGTCGGTCCCCCATCTTCGTCTTCAACATCCTCGCGCTGGTTCTTTGCATCATTCGCGGCGTCCTGAACTGCCTGTACTACACCAGTGCCTGGTACGACGTGTACGCCTGGATGGCCATGGACTACTCGAGGATCTCCACCCACGACATAGCCAACTCAATCGCGGCGAGCACCATTACTCTCTGCCTGGTCATCTGCATCCAAGTCTCGCTCATCATGCAGGCCTACGTGGTTTGCAATACAGTCAAGCGAGCCTACCGCGTCTGCATTATCGTCCTTTCCTTGGCAATTGCCCTAACTTGGATCGTCTTGCGCTTCATCCTGACCGTCTACGCCAACATGTCGGCCATGGGTACATCCGTCCCAACGTATTCTCACCTGGCGAAAGCCGAAGTCATCGCCCTCTGCGTCAGCATCTGCTTTTTCTGCCTGATCTTCTGCTGCAAGCTTGGTCTTGCCATCAGAAACCGCCGCAAGCTGGGCCTCAAGCAGTTTGGTCCGATGCAGATTATCTTCATCATGGGAGCTCAGACGATGATTGTTCCAAGTGAGCCAACTTCTTTTAACTTTTTACTTGTTGAATTTCTAACTGACTGTCCCAGGCATCTTCTCGATTCTCCAATTCAGCTCCGCGGAAGCGCCTGAGTTGGGATCTCAAATGCTGACCGTCGTCGCCCTCTTCCTTCCGCTGTCATCGATCTGGGCTTCGGTCAGCACCGATGGCCGTAACCAAGCCTCGCGCGGACACAATGCACACCACAAGCTCTTGGGAAGCTTCAATTGGAGGAAGTATTCCGGTGGCCGCAAGAGCTCAGCCATGTCGGACAACTCAAGAGCGCCTCTGGATGATCCCATCTCTCCAACGTCCAGGAAGACACTCGAGACCTACAGCACGGAGAAGACGGACGTGGACTTGGAGGATGGCAAGGATCACATCTATGGTAAGAAGCCCTGGAGAAAATGCCGAAGCAGGAAGAGCCATTGCTGACAGCTCATCCGCTGCACCCAGACACTGCCAACGGGGTTAACAAGATGTTCCCTTGAAGGTGTTCGAAGGCCATCAATGGAGTATGCAAAGCGTAGCTCATGCGTCCCCGGCTCTGCACACGTCTACCCACAGCACTGTTGTTACTTCTCGGTTCATATTGCATAGCGGCGGACCGTATTTTGGGGTTGTTCATTTAGCAATTCATTCTCTGGTCGTAGCATCTCTTCGCAACGGGTTCCCAACTGTATACAGCCCACAGCCGCGGGCAACACAGACGCCTCGACGCGTTCCCTCCAGCACCGGGTCTCTCGACGCCGGAAGCCTGTCGGCGGCGCTGTTGCGGCTGGGCTGCAGGGGATTTGGCGGGCGAAAGCACTATGACGTAGACAGTTCCTCTCTTTCCCAGGCGGGTAAGCCGCCAAAAGCGGTGGGAGCTTGAGGCGGACGAAGATCCCCACGACGACCGCGCGAGATCCCCCCTGCTGCCTGCTCGGCAAGCCCGGCGGGCACCACCTACTCCTTCCTGCTAGACCAGCGCTCCAGCCAATTCGATGCCTTTGCTTGACCCACGTTGCATTTGCCCGCGGGATTCGCCCATGCATGCACGCGGCTCGATCAGTGTCGGCCTCTTTGGCTCCGCGGCTTTTCGCCAAGCGCAGCCGGCCGCTGCTCCATCCGGCGGCGCCTGCTGGGCCCTCGCGGCTGATGGGCTTGATTGCTGACGCCTGCCTCGTTCGGTGTTTCGGGGCTGCAGTACGCGTGCTGCCGTCGCGGCGGCTGACGGTGTCCATCACGCTGCAGGCCCTCGGGGGCAGATGACGCATGGTGCTGATGACAAACGTGGGCTGATTTCGACTTGGGTCGAGGCGCAGCGGCAGACGGACAGACAGAGAGAGACACCATCTCCCCTGATACCCTTTTGCGACTGCGCGCATGGAGCGGCACGGTTAATGCCTCACGCTCACCGCAGGCTCCCTCCAATCCACGCGGAGCCTTCTTCTGCACCAGCCAGCCACGGTGCCGGCAAGGCCAGCATAGCAGACAGGTCATCTGCTGCATGCCCGCTTCTCAATCACCACCAGCCCCCCGGAGCACGGAGCCAAGCAAGAACGGGACGACGGCAGCGAGTAGCGAGCGGGATGACGAGCGTACGGGCGGGACGGACGATCGGGCATCGACCCGATTCTTTCGTTTCTCCCCGTCGCCGTCCCTCTCCATCTGCATGTCGCCAGCATTAGCAATCCATGCACACAGCTATCAGCAGAAGCAGCAACACCATCGCCTTCCCCGGACCCGACCGACAGGACCGCGTTCGTACGTACATACGTGATGATAATGCAAGTCCCCCGGGGGCCTCACTCTGCCTGCCTTCTTTCCCCACACACCGAGGCGCGCCGCCGCTGCCATGCAAGTTCTTGAAACCCCAGCGACCAGCCTCGCCGCACCTGGCACCTCCTCGCCCTTCCCCGGCACGCCTCGGGACGTCGGCATCGCGCAGCGTGTACCTAGCGGACGCACCTCGGCGGCGGCCTTGCAGGACGCGTTGCGCTGATCCGCACCGCATCTACGACACATGGCATGTCGTGCTGAACTCGGTTCCGATGGTATGTGTGTGTGGGTCTCTACGCTATTCCCGTAGGTACGTACGTACATACATACGTATGAAGAGCACGCGCATGGGCGGCGGCGGGCCAGCAGCGGTGGTTTCTCCTTACACCCCACTCCCCTTCCCCCAGTGCCCCCCTCCCCCGCTCGGCCTGCACCCCGCGAAGGCTGGGGGATCGGCGTCACAGTGGATGCAGGAAAAGCTGGCTGTTACACAGGCACGGCGCCGGAGGGAAGGACGACGACCCTGATTTCTTGCATTCCTCTTTGGCTGTGCCTCATGATCTGCGCCCGCCTTCGAAGCAGCGCTCGAGGCCGCCATCCTCCCGGCATGCGCGACGATATTGATGAAACAAGAATGCAGTGCCACGACGGGAGATGAAGAAGAAACAGGAAAACGGCCCTGAAGACGAACGGAAGAGCGAGAGCGATAGCGATGCAGACGAAGGAGAAAGCAGAGCGGCGTGCAGTGCACCCCTCAACCCATACCTACCTACCTGTCGTCAATCATCTCCCTCTGAAGGCCAAGAAGCGGAGCGCTGGACCGGACAGTTCGTTCGTTTGACGATGTACGCCGCCGGCCCCTCTCCGCACCGAATCATTACGCTGCACTACGGCGATATTCCGGATCTGCTTCGCCGGCATCAGCGTCCTCCTCACTCGGTCTTCCTCGTCTGTCGCACGCACCGGGCAAATCGGAATGGCTCCCCCAAATTTCCTCCCCCAAATCTCCGTCCCCCGCATGGGATCGCGCTGATCCATGGGCTGATACTTACTCCTTCTCCACACTAAGGCTCACCACTCCTCCTCCAAGGCGTCTAAGGCACACCACATCTTGCGCCGCACGGTCGGTCTCTGTGCTGTGCTTTTCCTACCCTTTCCCCAAAAATCCTGCTACCCTCGTGTGAAAATCCTTCCTTACCTACCGTGCGTTTTGTCTTGGGGGGGAGGCGTTTTCCTATGCCCGGTCCGGCGCAGCATCCGCGGGGCGCCACGGTGGAGCCGACCCAAAGCCGGCACCGGCTCGAACGACCCAAGATGCAAAGAAAACCTTGCGGTGGCTACCTAGAGCGGAAGCAAGAAGCTTAAATGAAAGGAAAAAGAAGATCGAAGAAAAGAAGAGAAAAGAAAAAAGGCCCGAGGATGAATGTGATCGTCAGGCCTCGATGATGCGGCCAAGGGGGAAAAGGAAAGAAAGGGAAGGAAGGAATAAGGACGGCGAAAAGAAAAAGAGCACGTAGTATCCAAGCAAACAGAGTGCCCTTCCGCCAGGCATCCACATCGTCGCCGCTTGAGCGTTTTACCTACCTAGCCCTCTCGCGCGTCGGTGTGTTTGGAATGGGGGCGCAAAACTGCCACACCCGTCGCCTCTCCCTCTCCTTGATTCCTCTAGCGCGGGCACAACCGGCATTTACACTTTAGACCCCCAAGTGCAAACAATAGTGCGGGTAGGTACGTACGAGTGACGTACCACCCACCCTCTTTTACACTACGTAGGCCTGCCTTGTCGCCTTGCCTTGCTTTGCCTTGGTGCCACGCCTGTAAGGTGTGGTTGCCTTACCTACGTACGGCCAACACTCAGACGCAGATGCACGCACGCACGCAGATAGACACACACACATACATATTACCAGCGGGACCGTTTCCGCCAGCAACGCGAGCGGGGGAGGGAAACGAAACGAAACGAAACGATTAGTTTTTTTAAACTTAGACGGTAAAAGGCCGGGGGGCGGGGCGGGGGATACGTATGTAGAACGGTTGGGTGGTTGGTTGGTTGGTTAGTCGGTTGCGCTACTGCACTCCGCATCCATCCATCGGTTTTTACTAAAAGAAAAAAAAACGGCCGGGAGGCTAGTACTATGATGGATGTAGGTAGAAAGAGTAGGTACGTAGCTTGGCTTGGCTTGCTTTGCGAGAAGGGAGAGAAACAGAAAGCAACAGCGGTACTGCTGAGGGGGAAAAGGGCCGTTACGTGCGTGCGTGCGTGCAGACGGATCCCGGCATTTGCGCCACGCGCGGAGTGAGGGAAGGATAACATAATTGCGACGTTGCTTCCCTTACTTAGCTAGCTAGTAGGTAGCTGGCAAGAATGAATGGTCGCGTGGTAGGTGGGTGGGTGGTGGCGCCGGGACATCAATGGCGCCGCCGCCGCCGCCGCCAGCCGCCGCCGCAGTAAAGCCAGCGCGCCCGCGTCCGCAAGCACGAAGAAATGTAGTCGGCCCTGCTGGCGGGCGGCCCCTAACACGTGCTTGCGCGCTCTCTTTCTCTCGCCTGATCCCTGCGCCGTGGGGAGAATCTGGAGCCGTGGTGTAGAAGGGAAGCAGTGAGATGAGTCTAGAGCGTCAGGCGTCCAGTCTACATACTATGTAGGTGCGCAGTTGCGCAGGCCAGTGCTTAGCCACGAGTAGCAGTCGTTCAGCAAAATTAACTAGGAGTGAGGACGGAGAGAGAGAAGAGAGGGAAAAAAAAGCCACGTGAGACACGAGCGAGAAAGTACGTATTTGGTGGCGTTTAATTGCCGGTGATTACCGCTACTTGTTCCTGATGATGCCGCGCCTAAAGTGCCGATGCCGGTAGTATTGTTGCTGCGCCCTTTTTTCTCCCCCTTCTTCCGCTCATTACGAGGACCCGGCTCTCCATTTCTCTGATGCACGTGGTGTGTCTTGCTTTTTCAAAAGGATTTAAGCTCAAAGTTTGGAGTAGCAGAAACCAAAGCAATGCCAGCCAACCCAGTGGCGGTGTTTGTGATTGAAGAAGGGGCTGTGCCCTCGTTGTCTGTGATTTCCGCAGAGCGCGCGCGTGTGTGCCATGTTGATTGGCCCTCTGTGAACTGACGCGGCCGGGGTGGCTGAAGGCTCGGAACGACGGCGGCCAACGAGTAAGCATCTTAATAAAAGAAATCCTGGAAGGAAGGGAGGGGAGGGGGCGGTGCGGTGCGGGCCTTGAGGGAGGATGAGAAGGGACGGGCAATACGTTAATCGCGGCAGACGGGCAAGCAAAGTTGGCGACGATAAAAAAAATTGGGACGGAAGTTGGTACGAACACGCGTATAGTAAGCGTAAGCCGACGTTGGTTGGTACAACCACCCGCCGGGGTTTCAGTTGCAGCAGATTTTGGCTTGTGGTGTTTCGTTTCATGAAGGCCCTTGGAGGATCGCGCCGTCTGCCGGGTCCTATGATGGCTGGTGGCAGCGGTTGGCCTTGTCGCTGCCTTGCTCTGCCTTGCTCTGCATTCCTGCCTGGAGCCTTTCTGACATTGGGGCCTTGGCCTCACCTCTCCCTGGGGCTGCTGTTGTGCCCGTGCCCGCCACCGTGGCCTCGGAAGCTCGACGTTTGCGACATTGATTGCGGCACAATGAGGTGAGGTAAGCGGGCTGATGGAGCGTCAGCGGGAGGAACTCAGGCCAGGGACGTGAGGCTGCGGCGCAGCACGCCAACTGCAACAAGGAAAAACCGGCACCGCCGGGCGCGGCGACCCGACGATGCGCAGCGGGTGAACGGCGGCCGCCGCAGCGGGATCTGTTCCTATTCCTGCACCAGCGCCAGGCACCAGCCCAGCGCGCCAAGCTCTGCAGAACATCGTGAGAAAAAAAAAACCGAGCGAAGGAAGTTGGCACTGGGCGCTTCCTGCTCCGCTGCCAACTTTTCTCGGGCTGCCTGTGTCTGTGACCGCGCTCCTGTCGACGCTTCCCGTCAGCCACTCATCCATCCAACGTGCCATCACCGATCAAGCCATCCCAGGTGTGGCAAAACACAAGCTCAACTGTTATTTCGCTCACGCAACCCGGCGATCGATGACTGATCCCCGGCCGGCCGGTAGGTTGTACGTACGGAGTCGCAGGTTTGGCCTATCTGGCGGCCACAGCGCATAATCCGGCCCCGGCCAAATCGCCCTTCTCGCCGTCATCAGCATGTCGGGGCTGCAGTGATGAACAAAGGTGCGGTGACTCCTAGACGCTTACTACTCATGCGCGCTGTCGTGCGTGGCGCTAAGCGCGCGCCCGTTCTCAGCATGTCGTATGGCCCCGTGTGGCGGTGATGATAGGGCCGTCACATTTGACGAGCAGAGCGAATCACCAGCCAACGCACGCACGTCCGCCGCCCACCATCCCGCTACTAAAGCCCCGGCACCGGCGCCGGCGAGCGGACGGGCGGGCTGCGGCGGCACGGCAGAAGCAAGATTGATGAGCGAAAAAGCAACGCGAGCGGAAAAGCGGCCGGCGGCAAAATGACATGGCGGCGGCAAAAACGGGGAACAAAGGAAAAAGAAACACCAAACAAAGAGGCTCTTCGGCCGTTGACCAGGCATGTCCTGCGCTAGCGGCGAGAGGCGCGAGCAATGCACGCAGCCAGCGCAGAAGCAATAAGAGGGCATTATGAGAGGACTGAGCAAGAAAAAATCGTACGAGCACCTCGGCGGCGCCGCGCGGCGAACCAGCGTACGGGCAGATAGGAAAAGATGTGCCTGTTGCATGAGTCGTGAGAGGTTCACAACGGCAGCGTACAAATTCGCGTGGTGGGATGCGCGGCCGGGGGTGGGGGGAAGGAGCGGGAAAAAGTGCTGGCCGGCCGGCACCGACAGCGGCCTTATTTTTGGGGGCAGATCGTTTCAGGCGGCTGCTGGGCGGCCAGGGAGCCCCCTGGAGCGCGTCGCAGATGGTGGCGTGGCAATCATCGATCTATCGATAAGATGGGTCGATGCCAGCCCTGCCGCGATTAGACGGCGCGGACGCGGTGGCGGCGTCTCCGCTGTGACGAAGGCAGCGCGGGCGCAGGGCGGAAAGGCGGCGCGGTGGGCGGCGGAGCGGGCGGCGCCCGCGCTCAGGCGCAGCGCAGCAGCAACAGCGCGGGAGATGCGATCGAGGGGGTGGTTGGCCGATGAGATGTGCCAAGCGCGGCGCTCGGAAAGGACCGGTTCGCGTGCGCCGGCCCCGGCGAGTCATTTGCGCCCTGGGCCAACGTGCCAACCATGCTGGGCTGCCGCCTGCTGACGCGAATGCGATGCGTGAACGAGTGGGGTCCAACTACACCACCGCCAGCCAGGAGTGGCATGTACCGTCGAGTTGTACCGCGGCGTCGCATTATTGCCGTCCCCACTATCGGGGCGCAGCATATTGCGTGCGATACTGCGACAGATCGCTGTATGTGAGCCGTGTTGGAGGCGCCGGCGACGGAGTCACCCCGCGAATCCAGTTAGCTACACCAGCCGCTGGGGGCCTTGCAGCCCGCCGCTGCTCAGAAACAGCGCACTGTCACGGCGTGGTGGACGAGCGTTCGCTGAAAAACAGAACTCCCATTTGTTCGAAGCTATCAATCGTACCGATCCGATGCCTGGGCGATTCTGCCAGACCCTTATTCTAAATCCGAAACATGTCTTCGTAGTCTGTCTATGTGTTTGTTCGTTGTAGAGCTAATCCATAGAGCTATGCCGGATCGAAAGAGGGAAAAGGGGGAAACGAGAATGAAGTTTGTTGCTCTTTGGTCTACGCGGACTCGAGGGATAGCTGCCCATGGTGCAAGCTGTGGTGTGCTTTGCCGCGTACTGCGTCCTATGGTTGGGGACGCTGTGGTCGGGATATCATTCGTGGAACACGTAACACCAAAAAAGGAAATAAAGGAAACCAACGCCGAGCCCATCAAACACCGTCGGGGTCGATGGATATGCAGTAATGCAATACCATGGAAGCGTCAACACAATTAGTCCTCAATCACAGGACCAGCCTGCTCGAGCGAGGCCTTCAACATGCGCTTGTACTCGCGCTCCATGCCGTGCTTGACAGCGTCAAGCACGTTGTCAACAGTGGCCCTGGGAGTGTACCTGGGCGTGGTGCCCTCCTGGTAAACACCGGTGCGGACGAGAACCGAGTACCACGTGTTCTCTGCCTGCTTGTTGAACTCGTTCGTGCCGCGAACATCAGACTCGGGAGTGTCACCAACGAAGTAGACCGTGTCCGGAGGCTGGTCAATGCCGTGCGTATCCTTGCGCCACTGTTGAAGGAGGCGCGTGGCAAACTGGAAGGTTCCAATCTGAGGCTTGCCGAACGCGTGGGTGCTGATCTCCTTGCCGGTGACAGCTTTGAACATGGCCTCCAAAGACACACGGAGGGCACCCATGCCAATGCGGGTGAGGTCATGAGAAGTGCTCCAGACGACGTCGTTGTGCGAGAAGTAGACAGGCGGGCCCTCCTCGAAAGTCTCGGAGCGGGTGCCGAGGCGGCCACCCTTCGACATCAGAAGGTCAAGGATGATCTGCTGGTCAGAGGCCCAGTCACGGCTGTCGGCAAAAACGAAGATTGCGTCGATAACCAGGTTGTCGAAGTCACGAACGCGCGAGTTCTTCCATTCATCGGGAGTCAGCTTCCTGAAGGGGGTAGTGTCCTCCCTGGTCTTGATGATGTCACCAGGGGTAACGACATCCTTGAAACCGTAGCCCTCGGCGACGATGCGGCACTTCTCGCCCTCGCCGCCGACGACGAGGACAGTGTTGTACTTGGAGGCCATCTCTCTCATGGGAGTGTGGCCGCAGATGAATTGACCAGGAGACACTTCGATCTCGAGCTGCTTGCTAAGCTGGATGCAGCGCTCCTCCTCGGTCTTGCCACCGCCATTGGTGACGAAAATGTAGGGCCTAAGCTGAGTCAGTACCCATGCATGGTATGACGAGTCATGGCGCAGGGGTCCACTTACACCTTGATGCCATACTCGTTCTCTCCGTTCAGCATCTTCATGGCCTCAACTGCCTCAGGAATGACCTTGCCGCCGCGAATCAGGACACCGTCGATATCGAAGGCGTAGGCAAACTTGTCCGTAACAATGGTCTCAGGAGGCGTCTCGGGAGTCGAAGTGGAAGAACGATCAATCTCATGCCTGGCATGATCCATGGCAGCCGCAACCTCATGTGCCGAAGACGAAGCCATGAGATGCTTGGGAGGAACGACCACGGTGGCACCTTGCCTGCCGTGAAGCTCCTCCCGGGTGGCAGTGTCGGAGCTCACGCGGCGCGTGAGGCGCGGCTTCGGGACCTGGAGAGTGGTGGCTGACATGATGGATGATGGACTGGTGGATGGATAACACGAAGAGTCTTTCTCGAAGTGTCTTGCACTTCAGTCTCAGCAGATCCCGTCGAGGGAATTGGAACTTGGGAAGAAAGGGCGTCTAACGGCGGGAAGAGCCGTTTATATAGACAAAGTCCCGGACAAAACCCAGACTGCCGTGTCTGGAGTGCGGAGAGAAAAGTGGACCAAGTGGAGAAGTCAGGATGAGTGTGCTGAGTATTGGACAGTAGCCGGGTCCGAGGGAGTTGGGTTTTATGATGCGTCTCGCACCGAGTATCCCACCATGTCATGGCACTACTAGCATCCCTGACGCATGGCTTGACGCCTCCAGCTGCGTGATTAATCCGGGCATGGATCTGGCGTTAGCGCCGCCAGGGCTTATCGGCATGTGGCAGGACGTCGAAGTTCGTCACGGCGGCGGCCGGCGGCCATGATCTCATGGACCCTGAGCGATTCACGTCTCCTGGGCGCGGCACGGTAGGCGGCGTAGGGCCCGCGGTGCAGCGGCTTTGTGATATCCCGCGATTTCGCGCATCTGACAGGGCGGCTGCTGCTTCCGGACAGGCTGCTGCAATCGCCTCTGACACAGCACAGGCAACGGGCAGACCGCCCGTCCAGCGTTGCATGTGCGGCGCCGGCGCGGAGGACGAATAATGACGAGTAGAACGAGCACACGGGCAGCAGGCCGGGCTGGGACGTGGTATCTGAGCCCTGGCTTTGCCGCCGTCGCCTCTTTTGGTGTTGCGGATCCACATATGACGTCGCGCGCGCTCGCCTAACTCACCGCATGTGGCGCGCTGATTGCCCCGGCGCGGCCTGCCGGGCGCACGCTGAACCCTTCGAACCGAAAATTCCGCATGCAGGGACTCGCGCCCGCCGCCCAAGATGACATCGGCTGCTGCTCCAGGCACAGTTGCGGTCGCCCGCCAGCAGCGCATCTGCCGCTCCTCGAGAATGGCCCGGCGGCGTGCGTCCGGGGCGTTCTCGTCCGCCGTTTTGGTTTTTTATGGGGGCCGAGGGGCTCCTCCGCCCAGCCGCTCGTCGCTAGCCTCCGCCCGCCAGGCGAGCCCCTCTGTCGATCCGGTCGGCTCCTGAGGAGGCCACGGGCCAACGAGCGCGGGTGGCTGCGAGCCTCCAGCAACACCACGCACAATGTTCCTGTCCGCCTGCAAGCGCTCCCCCTTCTTGCCGCCGCCGCCCGGGGTGCAGCCACCCCTGCGCGCCGCCTGATTCGCGTGCTTGGCAGCCCTCTCGGGCCCGCTGTGCTGCGTCGGTGAGCCAGAAACTTAGGCTTATCGCTTCGTTTTCACATGTCAGTAGGTGCCTGGGGGGCGCTGCGTACGCTGTGCCGTCTGTGGTCATCTTCACACCAACTTGCGTGTTGTTGCCGTGTGCCGGCACCACCAGGCACTGCCGTCGAGCAATCTGGCCGCCCCGCCAGCCTCCTCCACCAAGCGCGCCTGACATCATCGTGCAGTTGGCGCGGGCAAGCGCCGGTTTACTGACCCCAGGTTACCTTAGGCGCAGCAGCTGTCGGCAAGCGCGACTGTTATGCGCAGCACCAGGCAGCCAGCGGCGTTACCGCCATGAGTGAAGTAACGTTAGGCCTTATGTCGGGCGTGCATCCGTCGATGCATCACCTTAAACAGACGGCGGGATCGAGATGTCCTTTGCGAACTTGCTCGCGGACGCGTGTTGCTCGACGCGCGGGCCATAAGAAACGGGTCGCTACGGTGCTGTGCCGCGCTCTGGTACCGACAGGCGGTGGACCTCGCCGTTGGAGGGTTCCCCACCGCCAGCAGCGCACGGCTTGTGCTGGCATGTTTATAATGGGTCGCTGCGGATGCTTTGACTGGCCTGACTGCGCCGAGAGCTCAGCGTGACGCTCGAAGAGATCGATCGAAACGGTAGGGTGGTGGTGTTGACCGAACCTTGCTGACGGACTGACGGTGGCAGCGGGACGCCTTGTGATGGCGTGCAGCGTTGACGTTGTAGGACTGCTCTTCAAGGAAAATGCCTCATCTTCACGCCTCCCTCTCTCTGTGCCTGGCGACCGCCTTGGGTTTGATGCGTCTGTGGACCGTTACTTCACCACGCCGTCTGCGAGAGCGAATAGCGGTGATATGGCTGGCTGCAGGTCATATACTGCGCGGCAAGCGGACGGGAGCCTGCCGCAGAAGGGACGATCCCGCTCCAACCTCGCGCTCAACCTCCGGTACAGGAGATCGAGATGGTCGCTGGTGGTCCCTGTACGAAGCCGAAGTGTGTCTATAGATGCACTAAGATCCCGTAAGACAAACTCTATTCTTCTGGAATATACAAGGCATACTTCCTGTTGGACCGGAACAGGTCCCGGTGTCTCAAAACGCAAGAGATTGGAAGTTGAAGGATGAGGAAGAGACCCCGGCGATCAGCGGGTGCACGCCATCGCTGACCTCATAGTGTCGGTCGCGTGAGAGCGATAGCCTGGATTGGTGGTCAAGGCGGATATGCTACAGACACGGCTCAAGTGCTTCGGCCGACGGTCGCAACGCGCGGCCTAGAGCAGTGAACGGCGAAGAGAGAAAGAGAAGACAAAGAGAAAACGGGAGTGGAGAAGTTAGTGAAAGAGACGGCTACCACGTGGGAGAAAAGGGCGGCGACAGCACGATCCGCGAGTTTGCAGGGCGAGGTGGGGAAGCTCGCAGGCGTTCAATCGGGAAAGAGCGTGAGGTCACGAGGCCAGGTGGCGCGGCTCCCACTGCCACGAACGCGTCCGTCCTCGAGTCGCGCGCGTCCTCTGATCTTCGTCGATCAAGCTTCCTCATCAGGCATCCTTCGTCTCCCTTTGCTCGCCCGGGATGAATTGGACCGGTGGCAGACTGCAACGGCACTCGAACAGCAAGACTCTCACGCATCGCCAGAAACAGCACTTCGCCAGGGCGCGGACCCGGCTTCAAACAGGCGCAGCCAGCCCGTCGCCATTCCAACCTCGGTTCATCCAACCGAGTGAGGCGGAGCATGCGCTCCTGGACAGAGTGCCGCTCGAAGGCCGTTCGCCGCTCAGACGTCAGGATACGCTCGATCAATGTGAGACAGCGGCGCAACGCCTCAGCTCCATGAAACCACGGCCACCGACACACCGCCACAATCCGAAAAGGAGCATCCATGACTCTCCAAACACTACTTCCTACCCGTCGAAGCCGCCGTGTGGGGGAGATTTGACCCTCTCATCCCAAGTCAGGGCGGTGTCGCACGGAAAGGCTAATATCGGCCGAGAGACACATGGCCTGAAGGAACATGACAGACAGAAAACCTACACGAAGAAGAGACGCGCTTCCGACGGCACCATCGCGGAAGACGTGGTGGAGCGTGAGAAAGACAGACTTTTGGCGCGTCACGACTGGGTCGGCCTTGCGCCCTCCCGGCCGGTGCGCATGCGCTTTTCGTCCTGCAAAGAAAGAGAAACCATCGGAAAGCGACACAAAACGAATCGCGGCAGGACGCGCAGAGTGGGAAGAGATGACGTGGCGCTGGCTCCTTTACTGGAGAGAGCTGATGCCGACCTTGGTGGCCCCTGGATGAGCGGAGCACTGGTGACCAACAACGAAGACATCAAAATCAGAATAGGCGCCGATGCACTTGCGACTCAGCCGTCTGCACGAGGCAATGACTCGCATGAAGCTGAACATCCTCTCACGCCATCGGACCCAATGCTGTTTGACCTGGAAGATCCAATGCAGTTGGTGCAGCCAATCTGCGCGGAGGATTTTTTGGCTGCCGACTCACATGGCCCGGAAAATGGCAAAAAGGAGACTCGCAATTCAGCCAATCTGCCTGACACAGGCACAGCATCAAGGAAAATTGGTGGTGGCGCCGAAACTAATCCGATTGACGATGTCGAGAGACTTGTGCAGGAACTTGATGGACGTCCATATCAGGACCCTGCCACCCCTGCATCGACTGTGGCCGCCGCCCTTGCAGCCAGCTATGATGATGATGCAGACTTCGCGGACAATCTCCCAGGAGAAGCTCGGGTCTCGGACGTACGCGACGAAAACTTGATGCGTCTTCCGACATCGCAGCAGGAACTGGAATCAGGTAGAGAAGGCTACGGTCTGGATTTAGCTGAGACGCGTGGCCGGACCAAGGGGCCGTCGGCAGGGCTGCGAAGCTCGCCCCCGAAGCCTTTTCGGCTCCTGTCCAGATCTTCCCCGGGGGAGCCAAGAGTCCAGGGGCGGGAACCGCTGTCGTCAAGGGCATCTTGCCCCTTGCGATCTGAGAAATCGTTGGAGGCGCCTAGGCGTCCAGGCCCAGTTGAAGAAAAATTCGACAACGTTCGATGGTGGCAGCTATCGGGCATCGCTTCGGACGGAACCAGCCAATCCCCTGCCGCACGACGGACCGGTTCCGAGCGCCGGAAACCCTTTCATGGTATTGGTGAGGACAGCGCATCGCCAACTGCTTTCCGCGACGGCTCCGCAGATCGTGATGCGAGAGCGGGCCTTTCGGCAGAGCGACCGATCGGCGATGCAGGGCATCGTGCGAATGGGCGGAGTCGATGGGTCGAGGGAAGTCAGTCCATGAACAGGTCACCCAACACCACCTTCACTACTGGGCGCGCACCTGCAGGCGCCTTCAGGCGCTCGTGCAGCAATGCCCTGCATCCGCAAGCATTGGCGAGGGTTTCCGACAGCCCCATTCCAGGGCCAACGCCTAGGATACGGCGTCAAATCACCGCCCTCGCCGAAGCTGCTCCTGCTGCGGCTGCCACTGCGCAAGGCTGGATCGGCGATGCTGGGCGCGAAGAAGAAGCGGAGGCGATGTGGAGGAGGTTTGTTTTCGGGGACGACGACCGGCCCAATATTGACAATCCAGAGCAAGAGCGCGAGTCGCCTGAACCAGCTATAAGACCGACGTTGGCGCCCGAATGAAGCGCCATGCCGTCTCTTTTGGACGAGGTTTCAGCCAACTCAGCTGTGCCAGGAACGGCCACCGCTCTGCCTGCAGGCGCGCACCTGCATTTTCGCTATGAGGCCGCTGACACGGCAGATGCAAGTGCGGGAAAAGCAATGTCGAGCGGTGAGGAGCAGGCATCTGAATCAATTGCACTTGTTGAGGTCGGGAGCACAAGAGCGGCAGCTTCACCGGTCGAAAGCAAGTGTTTGCCTGCGTGCATTCATGATGCTGATGCTCACAAGGCGGACCAAGCGTCAGGCGACGCAAACACGGTGGCGGCCACGGCAGGTGAGTCACCAGGTGAACCGGCCAGCCTGGACCGGCGACAGCGAATAATATTCACGAAACCAAGGGCCTTTGTGGGATCAATGGTGGCTGCGAACGCGGCAGCAGGCGGAGATGGGGAAGAGGGCAATGCGTCGACGGGCACGACGTTGCACGCCGGGCCGGCGGGTAGTGGCAGCGAGATATCGAATCCGAGGAAACGTCCCTTGGTCAACGCGGCACGAAGCACACGGCGGCCGCGGCAGGCTCGTCGGCGTCAAACTACGATACCGGAGACGCATCAGACCAGATTGAGCACATCGAAGATTGCTGACGGGGGAACGGCAGCAGGGTCGGAATGTTGGAATGTTCGAGGAGCAGAAGGCGCACGGTGACCGGAGGGAAATTGGAGCTGGAAAAGCTTTTTCTTTCCTGTCCCGGCATGCTTCACACGCGACAGCGCGCGGCGCCAGATGGGCTCACCTTCTTGCATTTTCTGCATGAGGGCAGGCATGCATTCCTGCGTGGTGTTATCTATCTGATGAGCGGGCGATACGGTGTTTCATTGCGCGCACATGTTTCCCGGCCATGTATCAGGGCACTCTCTCATTACGTTTGCGCGGTTGCATTCTTCGCATCGAAGGCTGGACGCCGGCAGGCCCGCGAGCTAAACTGATCCCACTAGTCCGCCAGGTAACAAGGCCAGCAGCTCTCGTGCCGCGCCGCGATTGGGGGAGCGGAGGGCAGGCACCACCATCATCCATGATGGTATTTTGCTTGTTCGCGTGCCATCGGTGCGACGTTGCCGTGTGGTGCTCGCCGCTAGCTGCCGGCTTGCCGGGCTGTTCCAATAGGCTCTCGAGCGAGGCCGTCCGGTCCACGGTTGCAAGAATTGCGTGCGCGCGCCTTGCGCGCCGTTACTAGCGCGCCCGTCAGCGCAGAGAGAAATGTCATGTTGTCATTGTTCAAGCTTATCTAGAAGCAAAGAAGGTGGTCATGCGGAGCATTCTCGATAGCCTCCGCCGCGGCAATGTTTGCCAGCCCTTCCAATCAATATGGGCGTCGGTCAAACGTGTGCAGCAAGGCATGCGATGTGCGTCTATCATGCGCAAGGCGTTGTTCGCGGTTTAGTGCTGAGGAGAGAGAAGTGGAGTAGAGAGGAGTTCGTGAGGGGGCATGCGCGCGAGGCAGAGCAAACCTTAACGCACGCATGCCCGCGCACCTTGCCGCCCGGCGCGCCTCAGAGGTTCCTGCAGGCTGCTGTCCACGTCGCCGCCATCTATCGTGAGCGTGCGGCTCTTGCTGGGGGCCTGTTCGTGCGACGCAGCAGGCAATCGCCTGACATCCGTGCGGTGCGACGCTGCTTCCCATCGGGGGGAAATTGGTGCAGGGCAGCTCGTTGGGTGCCCGCGATCCTGATGCCCCCCCCAGCCAGGCCAGGCAAGCCGCAGCAAGATTGAACCGGCCCGCTGGAAGGCGCGAGATGATGACGATGTCGGCAGCGGGCGAGGCGGTGCTGGATGGGGAATTGCTTTTTTGCGCAGCACGGAGATCAAACTGCACATCCGCCCCTGCCCGTCAATGACGCAGATTCTTTCTCTCTCGCGCGCGCGATGACTGAGGATTTGCGGTTGCGCGCGCCCATCTGCGTGCCCGGCGGGCGGCAGGCCAAGAAACTTTTTTTTTTTCGTCGCACCCTCGTCGCCGTTGGCGGTGCTGGCGCTCCCCGTCCGGCATGAGACAGGCCCTGCTGCAAGTCATTAAGATGCGCCGTGCCCTTGTCCGGAGCTCGTGCGACGCTGCCCTCCCAGGTTTCTCCAGGGATGACGAGGCGTGCCGCGCTGCGAACGCAGCCAAGACACGCGCAAGCTAAGCTAGCTGGAATGCGCGGTGGTGGTTCGATGGGCTGCCGCGAATTGATCGAATTGATGGGACCCCCCTTTCGGCGCGCAGCGTCGCGCAGGCGGCGGCGGCTGCGGGTGGTGGTGAGTGGGCTGGCAATGACGGCGGGCAAACAGGAAGAATGCTCCGGACGCAGCAGGCTTGGGGGCAATCACGAGACGGGCGAGCCACAGTAACAACGCAGCGCGCACACCGCTTGTGCGTCGCGCGAGGCTTGGGCGCGGTGCTGGAGATTGGAGCAGCGGGCGAGTCAGCTGATGGAAACATGGAAATTCGGCTCGTTTCGCGCGCGCGGGCCAGTGCGCAGGGCTACGGCTGGACGGACGGGACTGTGGGGAACGCGGCGGTATTGGCTTGGGCGCTCAGGGGTCGGCCGTCTTCTCGAAGCAGGCGGGCGCGATCGGCCGGTGGTGAGTCGGCCAAGGCGCGCGGCTGAGCGTGGATACGACACACGAACGCGCGCCCGTACGTGCGCCGTCGAAGGAGCGAAGAAGCGCACGAAGCTTCGGCGCGTGGGCTGCAGGCTGGGAGCGCGGCACGGCACCCCGGTTCGGATCATCGAGCTTTAACCGCAGCGCTGGCGCGCGCGCGCGAAGGCCTGCTTAGGGCGCGCCACGTTGCCGCTGTGCCTGGCGAGGAGGGCGGCCGCTGCTGGCCGCGATAAGCACTAGGTCGCTCGCTATTCTTGTCGCAGCAGGGCTGATGCGCGCGCGCCGGATGCGTCGGTTCGCCGGGCGGGCAGGGCGCGCCGGAAATGTGAGCTGTCTCTCGCGCGCGTGCAGCTGCGCGCGATGCCAGCGTGGCCCGCACGCGCTGATGATGCGCAGCGCAGTCGGGAAGGTGAAATTGACAGTGGAGCGGCGCGCCAGGGGGGGCGCCCATGACGTTTGAAACGCTCCCCCATGCCCTCAGCCTGCGGAGAGGCCAGCCTGCCCGAGCCCAACGCGCCAGGCTGTGCGCGGCAGGGATTAAGCTTCGTCGCCGTTGCGCCGCGCGCCCGTCGTCTTTAATAACGAACTAATGGCCATCGTCGAGATTTGCAGCTCCCGTCCACTCCTTTCGCCCACGGCCACGGCGCCCCCTCCCCTCGCGCCGCCTGCCTTCCGCCCGCATTCCTGCGTCAGCACGCCGTTCCTGTACGTACCCCCCGCCCCGGCCCCAGCCGCACTTTCGCTGCCCGCCGTGCGCGCGTGGAGAGCATGCACGCTTACCCAGTATGACACAAGCTGCAGGCCCAGCCTCACAGCGCTGCAAGCCCTGTCTTCTGCGCAGAGCTTCCACTGGAGCAAGACCGCACTCCGCGCCATTCGACCCCCATCGCCCTTCAGCTGACCTGCCGCATCATTGCCTGTCCTGCGCTTGATGCGCGATGCTCAATATGCGGTAAACACGACAGCCCCAAGCGCGCTGAACACCTCCGGAGACCAGCTGGGCTCGGTCGCACGACCATCTCTCTTCTGTCCGCGCTCCTAATATGCCGCCCCGTCCTCGCCGCCAGTAGGGCCACTGCTTCCCATTCCCAGCATGACCTCCTCCGCTGCCCCCCCGGCGCACGACTCTCCCGACCACCATGGAGCCGCCCGCCCTCGCCTCCCCACGTCCAAAAGCTCCTACCGCATCAATGCCCAGCATGCCCTGCCGCTCACCATCCCCGCGGCCGCCTCGTCGTCCTCTCGCAACAGCCCGACCTCCGCGCCCTCGCTGCTGGACACGTCCCCCTCCCTCCAGACCACCCCCGAGAGCATGCAGCCCGTCCGCTACGCGACCTCCTTCCCCTCCGCGCCCTTCTCCCTGCCCGAGTCGCTGATGTCGCATTCCGCCCCCGGCCCCACCTCCTCGCCCAGCGCCAGCGCCATGGCCGAGGCCATGGCCATCAGCAGCAAGTCTCCCGGCCTGATTCGCCGCATCTCGCGCGGCGCCCACACCAGACTCACCCGCCAGCGCGGCTCCGGTGCCAGCGCCCGCCGCGATCACAGCGCCGGCCCGGTCATCATGCGGAGGAGGAGCGACAGCCGGACCGCCTCGGACCCGCGGGATGCTGCGTGGGATGTGTCTGACTACGACCTGGAGGGCCAGGACGAGGAGGCGATTGAGGACTCGAACGAGGCAATGGCATCTCAGGAGAGCATTGTCAACCCCCTTGGTATCACCGCCGGTCGGTCAAGTGGTTCGACAGTCGGAGAGGGTGGCGTGGCTCCCATCCGTTCTTCCATTCTTGAGCAGGGCACATTCCTTACCAAAGTTACCAAGAAGAAGAGGCACAATATGAAGTTCCGCCTGGACCTCGAGTCCGCAAAGGTTACGTGGGATCCCTCACGCCCTTCAAAATCCTTTTACATTGATGACGTCCGCGAAATCCGCGTTGGAGAGGAGGCCAGGAACTACCGCGAGGAGTTCCAGGTCCCACTCGACCAGGAAGACCGATGGTTCACCGTAATTTACTCGGACCCGGACATGTCCAAGGGCCGGTCTATCAAGACCATGCACCTCATCGCCCCCAACAATTTCCTCTTCCAGCTTTGGACAGGCACCCTCGAGGAGGTGTCTCGCAGCCGCATAGAGATGATGGCCGGGCTCGCCGGCACCGGCGAGAAGACGGCCAAGACTCTCTGGCAGCGCACCCTCGACAGGCAGTTCAAGGGTATCGAACACTCCGAGGAGGACGAGAAGCTTGACTTCCCCACAACCGTCAAGCTTTGCCGCAGCCTCCAAATCAACTGTTCGGAATCCGCACTGCGCGCCCAATTCGACAAGGCGGGCGAGCAATCGGGCTACCTTCGCTACAATCAGTTCCTCACCTTTGTTCGAAGGCTCAAGGAGAGGCGTGACCTGAAGCCAATTTACGACTCAGTCAAGGATGGCAAATCCGAGCTCGACTGGGGTAATTTCGTCACTTTCCTGAAGGAGAAGCAGGGGGTTGACGTGGCTGCCGATCTGGACTATTGGGTCAACGTTTTCGAAAAGTTCGCCCGAAAGCCAAGGAACAACAGCTCCGCATCTTCGGGGAACAGCGAGGCCTGCATGGGCACCATGACGTTCCAAGCCTTCCAGGCGTTCATGACCTCGCCAGCTAATCATGTGCTGGCCACACCGAGATTGGAACCCAAGCTCGACCGTCCGCTCAACGAGTACTTCATTTCCAGCTCGCACAACACCTACCTTCTCGGACGCCAGGTTGCAGGCCACTCCAGCACCGAGGCGTACATCATAGCGTTGCAAAAGGGATGCCGATGCATCGAGATCGATTGCTGGGATGGCAGCGACGGCCGCCCTATCGTCGTCCACGGCCGGACTCTGACCACCAGCGTCCTATTCGCCGACTGCATTTCCGTCATCAACAAGTACGCCTTCGTATCTTCCCCGTATCCGCTCATCATTTCCTTGGAAGTTCACTGCAACCCGGAGCAGCAGGCCGCCATGGCTGAGATCATGAAGACCCAGTTTGGCGACCAATTGCTCCTTGAACCCCTTGCCGGCGACTCCCAAGTCCTTCCGTCTCCAGAGGAACTCAAGTCCAAAATCTTGATCAAGGTCAAGGCTCCTCAGGAAGGCGATGAGAAGACTGCCACGAGCGATGCGAACACCTCGCGCAGCAGGCAGCGCAGTTTCAGCTCGCCTTTCTCTAAACCGATCAACATTGACACCAGCGTCATCCCCGACTCTCCTCTCCTCTCCAGTCCCCCCTCGATGAGTCCTCCCGACCGCGCTAGTGCCTTTTGGTCAACGCCGCGTACCTCTGTAACGTCGACAGGAGCTAGCCTGCACAGCTCTGCAGAGGACAGCGACAGTCCGCCTGCCGCCCTGGTGGAGACGAAGAAAAAGAAGAAGACCAGCAAGATTGTCAAAGTGCTCGGCGACCTCGGCGTCTACACTCGCGGCATCAAATACTCGGACTTCAGGGACCCGGAAGCAAAGACGTACAACCACATTTACTCATTCGCGGAGCGCACCTTCGACAACCTGTGCAACAAGGAGTCATTGTCCAAGGATCTCCTCGAGGAGCACAACACACACTATCTCATGCGCGTCTACCCGTCGAGTTTCCGGATCACCTCAACAAACTTTGACCCGATCAAGTTTTGGCGTCGCGGGGTGCAGATGGCGGCCCTGAACTGGCAGACGTATGACCTTGGCCAACAAATCAATGACGCGATGTTTGCTGCAGGAGTCGACCGAACCGGCTATGTGCTCAAGCCACGGGAGCTACGCGAGTCCAGGAGCAACGGAGGCTATAGGCGCACTAAGCAGAAGAAGCTCGTCAAATTTTCGGTGGACATCATTTCCGCCCAACAGCTGCCGCGTCCCAGTAGCTTGCGGTCGGACGCCTCGATCAACCCTTACGTTGAGTTCGAGATGTACAGCGCCAACGACAAGGCCCGGGGGGCCGCGATTGGCGAGGGCGGAACGGACGCGTCAGCACGGAATGGAATCTCCGGAATTGGCGTCCCACTCCGCAAGCGCACGCAAATCATCGAGGGCAACGGCTACGACCCGAATTTCAATGCTCCGTTGACCATGAGCCTCGAGACGCGCTTCCCCGACCTTGTGTTTGTGCGCTGGACTGTCTGGAACTCGGCCGACGGCAAGACGGTCAGCACGAGCAACGTGCCTCTCGCGACCTTCACAGCCAAGCTCAGCAGTCTGCAGCAGGGCTACCGGCATCTTCCCTTGTACAACTCCAACGGCGACCAGTACATGTTCTCGACGCTCTTCTGCAAGATCAAGAAGGCGGACCACGTGGATATCGAACAGAATATGCAGATGCAGCACCACTTTGCGAACGCCGCGGCGGCCGCTTGCCAGTCAGAGTCGCCGAGTCCACCGCAGGAGGCCGTCCGAATGGGCAAGGGCGATTTCCTGAAGCGCGTCTTCAGTCGCACGCCATCTGAGCGCAAGCGCAGGGAGCGAGAAGCCCGCGAGCGCGACTACGGGGACACGCATAGCACCATCAGCCGCAGCTCAACAATGGAGTCGCTGAAGTAACGTATGCGTCATCACCCCATCATCTTGTACTACCACCTGTCAACGACCCACGACCACGAACCCCAAATAAAAGTCATCAACAATGATGTCCCTTTTCAGCACTTTCCGCATCACAAAATTTTCACCGGCGTTCCACGGTTGCATAAGCGATCATCGGCTTACTCTCCACTCTCCCGTGATGACACCGGGAGAGCCCGCAAAGCATGGGAAAGGGTTTTTACACGGGGCATTATTATTATCATCGTCATCATCAGCAGCAGCACTTCGCTTCTGGCCAATCAACCGATCGGGGGTCGAGCTACCTTGTTTTTGGCTGCTGTTGTACTTTCGGCTTTGTCATCGCGAGAGCTAAGAGAGAAGAGGACTCCCACTCGCTTGTAAAACCTTTTTATTTTCGACTATACCCTCTTCCCCCGAAACTGTCCTTTTTCCACTGTCTTTTGGGTTCTCTCATCGGCGTAACTCGGAGAGCGGGATCGGCGCTTGACTGATTTGGCTCTGGATTTTGCGTCATTGCGTGTGCGCTATAGAATTGCTGTTTTAGTGTTTTCTTGCGAGTTTGGTTGGTTCCGCATCAAGGGGGCCCGGACGACGGCCACACAGCATCATTCGCTTTTTCCAACTCCGCGATCACTTCCCAACAAAGAACTCTCGTTTTGACGACGGACTATTCTGCTCTTTTAACTTTTTGTGGGGCGCTTCCGGGCCCAACATTTTCTTTTGTCGGATGCATTTGCTCGGTTCACTTTTTTTTCCTTTTCTCCTCTTGACTCCACCCCTTTCTCTTCTTGTCTCAACTACGCTCCCAGGGAGAGGCCGGGCGCCTCATCACCCGCGGGACATCTCGGTTTTGTCATCGTCTTTCAGGCGTGTACTTTTTTGCATTGGGTGGAGCAAGTGTCCTTTGTCTTATGTACTCTTTGTTTTTTTTTTCATCTCGTTTTTGTCTCGCAGGTCAGCCAGTATACCCCCTAAGTGCTTTTTCGTTTTGCAGCGTACGCTTGATTACGCATGGAGGAGTGGCGGCCTTCGGGGGGGAGAGGGGAGAGGAAGAAAGCAAAGGAATTCGGTATGGGGGAAGGCTTGTAACAAATTTGCAATGACGGGTTGGCTACGCGCGCAAGAAGAGAAAAGAAAAGCGCAGGGGGGAATAACAAACGACAAGGGGCATAAAGGGGCTTGGTCTGGGTGGAGGGAGGGGTGGGAAAACGGATAGGCAGACGAGATGAAATGATAATCATGATGGTTGTGGCGAAACATGGCCGGCCTGATGAGACAAAGACCGATCTTCCTCCTCCTTCCAACATTCTTCTCCTGAGTGCTTTTCTTGCGTGCTTTGTTCGTCATACACGCAGGTAAATCGCGTGTAGTTAGCGGTGCTCACCGGGTTGGGACAAGCGGCGGGCTGGCCGGCAAGGCGAGAGGTGGTAAGTGCTCTCCGTCTCTCCCGGCATAACAAACACCTCCCGAAGGATCCATTGTTGCCTAGCCAGAGATTATTGAATGGAGCTTCGCTACCGGCAGCTGGTCTCTCCCCTTTCTTCCTATTCTCCTTCCTTCCTTCCTTTCCTTATCACCGGCGACTTAAGCCCAAGGAAGGGGAGGGGGCCAGAAGACATCTTATTATTAAAACTCCCTTAGCCTCATTTTTTCCCCTTCCCGTGTCTGCGCGCGCGCGCGTTTCTTTTTTTTTGCTTGTTCGTATCTGCAATGCACATACTACATACGTACACATGTACGTACGTACATACACGCATACTACCTACATACATACCTCTATCTCCGTCCCTCCCCCCCTCGCCCCCTGCATGCACAGCGGCAGCGGTGAACACCTGCAATTGCGGGGAGGGAGGGAGCTGCCGGGCAGGACGGCAGCGGAAACGACCACGACCCCCTCCCTACCTTCCCCTCTCCTGCTTGCTTGCTTGCCTGCCCAACGCCGCTCGCTCGCTCTGTGGACTGTGCGGCGCGGTGCGGTGCGGTGCGCTGCCGTGCGGTGCGGTGCGGTGCGGTGCAGAAAGCTCGGGGCGCGGGGTGCGCTGCCGCCGCGTGTGCGTGCGGTACGTAGTGCGTTGGGGCTAGTGTTATGTATATGTATGTGTATATATATATGCGCTTTGTGTATGTGTGTATGTATGTGTGTACAACTTCAGGAGGAGAGGGGAGGGGGAACGGCGGGAAGGGAGGGACTGGCTGGCTGGCTGGCTGGCTGGCTGGATGAAAGAGCCCAAGCGGCGTGCGCGGGCTCTCTCTGGCTTCGCGGTGGCGGGTTTCTTGGGGTTACCGGTAGTCTGAGTGCTACCTACGGGGAGTGTCGGTCGTTGTTTTGATTTTTTTTTGGCGCGGGTCCGATTCGTGAGCTGGTTAAACTGGACCTCCTGATGCGCTGCGCTTTTTACTACTATGGGGAGAGGGTCACGATCGCTTAGCATCGTTGTCATAGCGGAAGCTTTTTTTCTAGTACGACTTCTAGGCTTTCGAGAAGAGGCGTGGGAATACTTGGGTGAGCACATGCTGCACGATGAAGGGGGGGCCAATATGCATGCACGCCACGAGACGCAAAAGGGAGGGGGGAGAGCCGAGCTTTGCCATCGACGATGGACAGAGGCTGCAGGCTGCTTCTGATGATGGCGCCTTTTGTCGCGGTAAATTCCTTGGATTAATGCGGCTTTTTTGCCTTCCCCTTCCTTCCTGGAGGAGGAGGCTTTCTGTCTATCTCTCTTTTGCTTGCTGACCCGTGCAGCAGACGGCCAGACTCTCGGCTTCTGTCGGCCTTTCTCTCGTCGGGACGAACGATACATTGAAGAAGTACCATACGCACGTAGGTGGAGGTGAGGTGTTTCGATGATGGAGCTCTCTCACTTCTTTTTCGTATACGGGCCAATGGAAATGCTCCACAGAGTGAGGCTGGAGGTGTCTCCGAGGGACGCCCACATT
This sequence comes from Neofusicoccum sp. Z40, assembly GCA_037356075.1. Taxonomy (NCBI): domain Eukaryota; kingdom Fungi; phylum Ascomycota; class Dothideomycetes; order Botryosphaeriales; family Botryosphaeriaceae; genus Neofusicoccum; species Neofusicoccum sp. Z40. The sequence continues at coordinate 319,144 of JBAWJV010000009.1, forward strand.
TGATTTTCCGCATTGCACCAGAGGCCAATAGCCGACTGAACGAGTGCGAGCAGAGGAGCCGTTTCCGGTGGACGATACCCTCAGGCAGCCGCCGCTGCGGTTCTCGCGGCAAGACGCCGCGTACGGCGCTTCTTTGGGCGAGAGCGTGGTGAGCTGGGGTGTCAGCTGGGATCGGGAGCAGCCGCTGGGCGGTGGGCAAAAGGTCGTCCGTCCGGTAAGCGGCTTGGCACGTGGTGGGGAGGGTGTGATGTGGGCGCGCAGCCGTGGTGGAGAGGGACGGCAGTGAACGGAGAATAACACCCGGTCAACAACAAACAGTTAGCCGCGTCTCTCCCGCGCGGCCCATTCCCCTCTTCTCGCCGCGCTGACTGTTCGATCGTGGGCCCGATCTCGCCTACGCTGTGCGTGTGGGCGCCCTAATGCATGCGCCATGTGTAAAATTCCACAGGGGTTGTACAACGTGGCATGGCGGAAGCTTGTTGTGTGCGTGGGTAATGCATTGTTTGCTGTTGGTCTGTTGCCGTATCTTGCAGATAGCGCTGCCTCCTTCATGCGCATCATTCCGCGTGCCTTTTCCGTCTCCTTTTGTGCCCGAATAACGCCATCGATGCCGCCTCATCCCTGGAGGAGCTAGAACTAAAGTCAAAAGTGCCGTGATATGCGCCGCCCAAATGCCCACCCCCCCCTCTTTTTGATAGTTGCCCCTGCACGTCTCCCCCCCAGGCTGCCGAACAAAAGTCCACTGCCCGTCCGTGCCGGACGCGGGCATTACAAGTAATCCTTCTTCTTGGCCGTGCGCGTGTACTGGTTCATGTGCCACTCGACGTCGCCGTCCTTGTTCTCGAGCGTGCCTCCGCGGATCTCGAAGAGGCGCATTGTCATCCGCGGACCCACCTCCGCCAGCTCGACGCTCTGGTGGCCCGTCCGCACGAAGACGTGGTGGCGCACCTCGATGCTGTCGTCGCGGTTGACAAAGGTGACGACGCGGTTGCCGACGTCCTTGGGGGTCAGGGCGGCAGGGCGCGGGGGGAACAGGTGCTGGAGGATCTTGACGACGCGGCGGCCCAGGTTGGTGGTGAAGCCCTCGAAGATGAGATGCGGGTAGGACTCGGAGACGGTGCCGCGGGCGGCGTTGGGGATATCGTGGCGCAGGACGACGTTGTGCAGCGAGAAGGAGGCGGTGGGTCCGTGGGGGAAGTGCGAGATGGTCATCGCGGTGGGCGTGCCGCGGTGCTCATGCAGCAGCACGACGTCGCTCAGGCCGGCGGCCTTCGCGCTGGAGACGATGTTGGGCAGGACCAGGTTGCCTCTGTTGACGCGGATGCTGGTCGGCAGCAGCAGGCGCACTTCCTTCGCAAAGACGCCCAGGCGCGTGCTGGGGTCGCGCGACGTCGTGACCAGCACGCGCGGGTCGACGACGCCCGACAGCTGCGCGTACTCGTCGTCCAGGTCCAGCGCCTCCTGCGTGCTGCGGTCGGCCTGCGACTCGTCGTACTTGTAGTCGGCGCGCAGGGCCTTATCGTTGGCGATGGACGGGTCGAGCGGCTTGCCGCTGGCGAGCGAGGCGCGCAAGGCGGCGCGCTTCGAGGCAATCTCAGCATCGCGGAGGGTCAGCGCGCGGCGGTACAGGTAGTCGCGCCGCTGGCGGGCTTGCCGGCGCTGTGAGCAGGTCAGCACGAGCGGTGGAGTGGAGGGGCGCGCGGCGCGGGCGCGGGGGACTGACGATCATGGCGGGCGGTGCGGCGCAGCGTGCAGTGTCTCAGTGCGCAGGCGGGCGCGTCTCGCAGCAGAATCGGCGGCGGCGGCGTGGGCGTGCTGGGGTCGGGGCGGTGGTGCGGCGCTGGCGGAGCTGGAGGTGAACTTTTTGGCGGCGCAGCCAGAATTCTTTGCCGGCGCGGATCGACGCATACGCATGCGCCTTTGCAACCGCCCGCCGCACCGCAGCGCGCAGCCTCACCACCGCCCACGCTGTCGCCGCCGCCGTGACCGCGAGCATCGCACGCCCCAGCAGGCCGCCTGCGCAGAACGCTGCCCGCTGCTGTCGCCGCGCGCGTCCGTGCTGCCCGCCGCCTCTGCCCACCACCGCCCGCTCCGCAGCTCTGATTTTGCCTCGTCCGCAACCCACGCCCCCCGCCCATCCACCGCGCATCATGGAGGGCGCCTTCACCCACCTGGGCAACCACCTGGTCTCCGACTCGGCCTCTACCATTAACGCCGGCGACGACGAGAGCATCCTGGACGGAGATCTCGGCCGCTCCAACCTCAACGACCGCCGCCGCCGCCTGGACGACGACGAGGATGGCGACACCTACGACGATGACGACATGGAGAGCATGGCCAGCATGCAGATTGGCGGCAAGCAGCAGAAGCCCGACGAGGATGTCGAGCTGCCGCCCCACGCCTGCGCGTAAGCCTCCGCCGCGCCGCCTGCGCTGCCCGCGCCGTCTTGCTGACCCTTCTCCGCGCCAGATACTGCGGCATCCACAACCCCAGCAGCGTCGTCAAGTGCCTGTCCTGCAGCAAGTGGTTCTGCAGCGCCCGTGGCAACACCTCCTCCTCGCACATTATCAACCACCTCGTCCGCGCCCGCCACAAGGAGGTCCAGCTGCACCCCTCGTCCTCGCTCGGCGACACCGTCCTAGAGTGCTACAATTGCGGCACCAAGAACGTCTTCCTGCTCGGATTCATCCCGGCCAAATCCGACACCGTCGTCGTCCTGCTGTGCCGCCAGCCCTGCGCCGCCATGCCCTCGTCCAAGGACATGAATTGGGACACCTCGCGCTGGCAGCCGCTGATCGAGGACCGCTCTTTCCTGCCGTGGCTCGTGTCCCAGCCGTCCGACCAGGAGCAGCTCCGCGCCCGCCACCTGAGCCCCCAGATGATTGCAAAATTGGAGGAGATGTGGAAGGACAACAGCAGTGCTACCATTGCCGATCTGGAGAAGGGTGCTGGAGTTGACGACGAGCCTGCGCCCGTCCTCCTGCGCTACGACGATGCGTACCAGTATCAGAACGTCTTCGGCCCGCTGGTCAAGATTGAGGCCGACTACGACCGCAAGCTGAAGGAGTCGCAATCCCAGGACGGCCTTGTCGTGCGCTGGGACTATGGTTTGAACAATAAGCACTTGGCCAGCTTCGTCCTGCCAAAGCTTGAGCTGGGAGACGTCAAGCTTGCCGTGGGAGACGAGATGCGCCTGCGCTACACGGGCGAGCTGAGGCCGCACTGGGAGGGCGTTGGCTACGTGATCAAAATCCCGAACAACCAGTCTGATGAGGTCACCATTGAGCTGCGCACAAAGGGCGACCATAAATCGGTGCCCACCGAGTGCACGCACAATTTCACCGCCGACTATGTTTGGAAGGCCACTTCCTTTGACCGCATGCAGCATGCTATGAAGACCTTCGCCATTGACGAGATGAGCGTTTCTGGCTACATCTTCCACCGTCTCCTTGGCCACGAGGTTGCTGCTGCTCCCATGAAGACGCAGCTTCCCCGCAAGTTCAGCGTCCCCGGTCTTCCAGAATTGAACGGTTCTCAGATCAATGCGGTCAAGAGCGTCCTGCAGAAGCCGCTTAGCTTGATCCAGGGCCCCCCCGGTACCGGTAAGACCGTCACTTCGGCCACCATCATCTACCACCTTGCCAAGATCAACGGTGGCCAGGTCCTGGTGTGCGCTCCGTCCAACGTCGCCGTGGACCAGCTTTGCGAGCGTATCCATCGCACTGGCCTGAAGACGGTTCGTGTCACTGCTAAGTCCAGGGAGGATGTCGAGTCTCCGGTTGGCTTCCTCTCCCTCCACGAGCAGGTCCGCATGAACGACACCAACGTCGAGCTGAACAAGCTCAACCAGCTGAAGAGCGAGCTCGGCGAGTTGTCCAGCCAGGACGAGAAGAAATTCAAGCAGCTGACCCGCGCTGCCGAACGGGAGATTCTAACCAACGCAGATGTCATCTGCTGCACTTGTGTTGGTGCTGGCGACCCCCGCTTAGCCAAGTTCAAGTTCCGCACTGTCCTCATTGATGAGTCTACACAGTCCGCCGAGCCAGAGTGTATGATCCCTCTTGTTCTGGGCTGCAAGCAGGTCGTCCTCGTTGGAGATCACCAGCAGCTGGGCCCGGTCATTATGAACAAGAAGGCCGCCAAGGCCGGCCTGAACCAGTCCCTGTTCGAACGTCTTGTCATCTTGGGCTGCGCTCCCATCCGCCTGCAGATCCAGTACCGCATGCACCCTTGCTTGTCGCTGTTCCCCTCGAACATGTTCTACGAGGGCTCCCTGCAGAACGGCGTCACCATGCAGCAGCGCATGCGCAGGGAGATTGACTTCCCTTGGCCCGTTGCCGACAACCCGATGATGTTCTGGTCTAACTTGGGCAATGAGGAAATCTCAGCTTCCGGAACCTCCTACTTGAACCGCACCGAGGCGGCGAACGTCGAGAAGATTGTCACTCGCTTCTTCAAGGCTGGTGTCAAGCCTCAGGACATCGGTATCATCACGCCGTATGAAGGTCAGCGCAGCTACGTTGTCTCGTCCATGCAGGCCAACGGAACCTTCAAGAAGGAGAACTACAAGGAGATTGAAGTGGCCTCGGTCGATGCCTTCCAGGGTCGTGAGAAGGACTTCATCGTCCTCTCCTGCGTTCGCTCAAACGATCACCAGGGAATTGGTTTCTTGAGCGACCCTCGCCGTCTCAACGTCGCTCTGACCCGCGCCAAGTATGGCCTTGTCATCCTGGGCAACCCCAAGGTTTTGTCTAAGCACCCGCTGTGGCACTACCTCCTTCTGCACTTCAAGGAGCGCAACTGCCTGGTCGAGGGGCCCCTCAACAATCTCCAGACTTCCCTCCTGCAGTTCAGCCGTCCCAAGACCACGTACCGCGGCCCGCAGCGCTACCAGATGGCCTTCCAGCATGCTTCCAACATGACTTCCGGCCGCAACATGAACGGCAACAAGGCTCGCCAGGAGTACAACGACAACGGCTCCATCGTTGGCTACATTCCAGATGACGTCTCCTCCGTCCACTCGTCTGCTCTCGGTGGCGTCGGTGTCAGCTCCAACTACCCGCCCATGTTTTCTGGTTTCTCCGAGGCCTGGCCTTCGCTTCCTGGCGCGCGCAACGGTCCTGGCCCCGGTGGTAAGCCGAATGGCAAGAGCCCAGGAGTCGCTAGCAGTGTTGCTGGCGAGTCTGTTGCTGCCTCCGAACTTACCGACACTAACGGCAGCGTTGTTGACAACAAGAGCGGTGTCGGCCAGGGCGGAGTTAGTCTCGCAGGCCTCAGTCTCAACGACATTGGAAAGCCGACCTCGCTCTCGCAGTCCGACCGTCTCAAGCGCTACGTCGAGTCCAGCGGTCAGCCTGGTCCTGTTGGCTATGGTCGCGGAGCTGGTGGTCGGACTTTCCCTGCCGATGACGACGACGTTCGCAGCGTGTCGACGGCTTTTGCAAGCCAGATCGGCTTGGGCAGCTACGACTGATCTGCATCGAGTTGCATGGATAGATTTCGACATTCCCAAGTGTTGATCTGCGAGAGCCTGCCTTTCTCCACAGCATGCAGCGCTCAACTGTAACCAGCAGTTTACGAACGAAACTCGACGCTCGACAGACACCGACGGCAGCGTCTTAAGGGAAGACGCCACAGGTCTCTGTGGCGCCACCACTCGCTGCCCGCATTTACCACAATTCGGCATTTGTATCAACAAGCGCTCGAGCAAGCAAGCAAGCAAAGCAACAGCAGTTCCGGCAGCAGGATGGATCGCTTCGGTCGCCGTCTTGGAACAAGGTGGGAGCAGGGAGGTTTCGAAAGACACAGCAATAGATGGTGGTGCGTCCTGCAAAGCTTCTTGCGGGCACGCTGACCATTCCTGTCGCTGATCTCTCGTCCTTCCTCTCTTGCCGCGTTCCTGTCCGCGCTCCTCGTGTCAAAGTTGTTGGCTTAACGTCGATCAAGCAAGCTCACAAAAGAAGAGCTGGGCAGCAGCGAGGGGCAGGAAACTCATTGCTAAGTTTATAATAAAACCCTCGCGTCTACTCAGCTCACGTTCATCTTAACCTGCGGCTTGGAAAAGTTATAGAGACTTTTTTCCATCTTTACTCGCGCACGGGCTGGGATAAGCAGGACTTGCAAGACAATCTTTCCATGTATCGGAAAGCAAGCAACTCGAATAGAGGGTGGTGCTGACTGGAACATGGGTTCTATAGGTCGGTGGTTGTTGGTAGTCATTAATTCGATTTTGCTTCTTCATTTGTTGCCTCCTTCTCCGTGCTTCATCGCTTTGCGGATGCGTGTGCTGAACTGGCCGAGATGACAAATGTCAATGGGCTGACTGGGTCAGAAACGGTGCTCCGCATGACACTCTCACTGCATAACAGGGGGTTTAACAATAAAGTGAAGACGGAGGCTTCACTCCTTTAGGGCTACAATGCTGACTTTATCAACGAATCCTTAAGACACATGGGACTCGTCACCCCACTTCTGCTGACGCGGGGCGGAACCTGCTACCCCGCGCCCAGCTGGCTGGGGGGGGGGTGCTCCGTTACCGGTACGCTAGGTAAGTGGCAGGGAGGGCGACGGGAGGACGCAGGACAAGCATATAAGCAACAGGCAACAGCATTGCAAAGTCAATTCCTTCGTTAGCGTCTCTGACCGCCAGGACCACGACGACCCCCCAACGGGAGTTCTGCGAGTCCCCCTTCCCCTCTCCACTCCAGCAGCGAGACTCCAGCTTCTCTTCTCCTGTCCTCCCTTCTCCCGTGCTCCAGATCACCTCTTCTTCTTCTTTTTCTTCGTCTTTACTCCGACAGACATGTCCTTCCCTCAACCGGCCCAGCACGGTGGTTTCACCCTCGTCGTCACCGTCACCGTCCAACCCGCTCACGTCGACGAGTTTCTGAAGCATTTCTACAAGGTCGTGCGGCTCGTCAGTAGCGAGCCGGAGTGCCTGTCGTTCGAAGTGTTCAGGTCCCAGGACGAGCCGAATAGGTTGATGTGGGTGGAGAATTGGAGCAAGAGCAAGGAATGGTTTTTTGAGGTGAGTTTTGTGGTGGGCTGTATCTTCTCTGCAGTGTTGTGGCTGCCGGATGTGCGGGGGGACGATGTGGAACCAGGCTGATTCTTTTTGGATGTGTCCTTCGAAAAGCACCAAATGACGAAGCCTTACATGAAGCCTTACCAAGAGGCTACGGACCCGTTGTTTATTGGTGAGAAGAAAGGGGAGATTTTTGAGAGATTTGGAGGTCCTTGGGCGAAGGCGCAGGAGGGGGTTTATGAGAAGCCGTAGGGTGGTCATTCTTCTTGAATGAATGTATCCTTGATTTCGGAAGCTTTAGTGCAGCAAGTGGTTATTCAATACAGATGCTGGAATAGTCTATGGCATTTATGTGGGGGATGGTAATACGTTAACACAACAACTTGAGTATCACTTCTGGAAAGCAATCTGCTCAGGCGCTTGGTGCGAGATTAATTCAGTTGAGAGACTGAATGCCTATGGTATTATTGCTAAGATACCTAAAATTGCGTGTAGCAAAGCCCCACATGGGAAGGCTTCAGCCTGCTCATTTCAAGCTCGACAAAATGAGCTAAGTAGTTGAGAAGCTGAAGCAGTAAGAGAAGAAAACTGGGGGTAGAGGAACCACATGAGATAAGGCTTGGTAGTGTAAGATTCACCAATACATATGATTAGGATTAAACCTCCGACGAAGGAATTTTGGAATTGTTGATCAATGTGATACCTAAGGTCTATAAACTGCCTTTTGAAGCATTTCCTCATCTATGGGTTTTCTTCTTCCATATAAAAATCCCTTTACGTAGGAATCCACTCGTTCCCCATAGTTCATTAATCAAGAATGAAATAGATCCATACTCAGCGCTTATGCAAGTGCTGTAGAAGAATTTGCAGATCTAGCACTGCAGAAGGCTTATGAAGCAGCCTTCCCTCTAGTCTCGTACGGCAAGAATGCGAAGATAAACCCAATCACGATAAACAACGCCGCTGAAACCCAGATGGGCGTGTTCGTAACACCAACATACGCCGCAATGATTGGAGCCATGAGACCACCAAGCCTGTTGAACATGGCAGTCAAGCCGTTGCCCGTGCCGCGGATGGGGGCAGGGAAGAGCTCGGGGCTGTATGAATCTGAATTGCATGTCAGTATTGCATAGGCTGGCATTTCGAGTCTTGTAGGGAACTTACAAAGTAGCGACATGGCCATGTTCTGGAAAAATGCAATAGCACACGAGAAGCCTGTGACGGCGGCTGGCGTTTCGGCCCTTGTGTACAGGAACAAGAAGACTCCAGAGAGAATGGATGCAAGAGTGCCTGTTCCCTTTCTCCCAATCCTCCTCACATCGACAAGCAAGCCGCTCAAGATGGCGCCAGGAACACCACAAGCCGCCTGAATACAATAGGTCCGGAATGTATCGTTCGTGCTCGACCCCGAAGAGACGCCCTTAGCCTCCAAATAAAGCGGGATGAAGCAGAAATACAGAGGGAAGGCAAGGCCGATCATCAGCCAGAGCAGGATAATGAGCGCGGTCGAAGTTCCCATCTTGGGCGTCGAGAACAGCGCTCTGATCTTGCCAGGCTGAAACTTCTCGAGACGCTGGCGCACGGGATTCTTGAATCTGTCCACGGCTTCGGGAGCTTCGTTTGAATCTCTCGCAGTGACGAGCTCGGCGTCGATGCGGCGCAGGTGCTCGATGGTCAGCCATGTTTCGGCTCCGTTGCGGCCAGCAACTTTCTGGATGACGCGGACAGCTTCTTCGTCGCGGCCTTGGCCGAGCAGCCATTTGGGGGTCTCGTAGGTGCGGAAGCAGAAGCGCAGCGCGAACATGACGAAGTTGATAGCGCCGAAGGTCCAGTAGGCGTATCTCCAGCCGAGGTTGTCGTAGTAGCTGCACTGGCCGTCAGGGGTATCTGACGGGCAGGAGTAGTTGACGACGAAGGGCCAGGCAATGAGGACAGAGATGGCTTGAGCTAAGGCAAAGAAGGTTGTTTGCATAGTGAGCAGATACTGGTGGGATGCCGGAATGAATTCGAGGAATATGCAGCTGTCGATTGCCTGATTTCCTCCAGTCTGCAAATATCTTGTCAGAACTTGTTTATAAATCCCCGAAGCCCCGCGCCTCTCTCTCTAAAGAGCATGCTTGGGTTCGAAGGGAAGGAATCACGATCTTACACTAAGTCCAATAAACGCTGACATGGTAGCAATGCCAAGGAAAGTTGGCATGCCTGCGGCAACGAAAGCAAAGAGAGTGGACATTCCAAGGGTTACGTTGAATGCGGGCTTTCTTCCAATGAAGTCGGCGGTTATTGGCATAATGGTGGCGCCAATGACCATTCCGGTATACTTCGCAACAGTGAGGACTGCATGTTGTGAGTTTGCGAGGTCATGGGCGTGTTATCAATGATTGAGAAGGCACTCACAAGCTATCCGCTCAACTGTGAACTCTCTCTGAACAAAGGGGCTGATGATGGTTACAGCCTGCATCCAGAACTGGCGGCGGGCTGTCAGCGCATATTGAATGCTTAAAGCCATTAGCTACGCACCTGATCTGTATACCAGCCAAAACCGGTCAATATGAAGGTCCACCACTGGTAGCGGCCCATGCCTATGTCCAGGATTGCTTCATTGAGCAAGGCGACCTTCCTCTCGTAGACGATGTCGGTGCCAGGCTGGACAGCAGCGGTATCGATGACATCGCCGACTCTATTCATGTGCCTCAAAGCACCCTTTGGCTCGTCATAGTCATAATCTTGATCGTCAGCTACGGCGGGCTTCTTCTCCAGGCGGGAAATGTCATGACGTGCAGCAGGCTGCTCTTCGATGGAAGGTCTCTGGTCGGTAGCCATGACGGCGAATACCGGCTAATCAACCGGACCTGGGCTTGGCTGTTAGTGTCCACAATGAATCAAGGGCGAAGGAGATTCACATTAATGTCGCAAGCCTGGAGCGCCATGGCGTTACTAGGCTTGAGGACAAGAAAGCGGAGAAAAGCACATCGGAGGATCGCGAATCACAGAGAGCAGAGATAGGAGATAGGCCCGGTTGAGATGGAACTGTCCGAGGGACGCAGATACGCTGCAACAGAAAGGCCAAGATCCCAGTGACGAAAGATAGAAGCTTTAGGCAAACGTGCCGTGCTGATAAGCCGGCCGGCCGGCCAAAGGTTCCCGCATGTCGACGGCCGGCCGTGGATGACGTCAAGTTCTGTCCCATTGAGAAGCGGGCATACTTATCTGCGACTCAATGCAACGTCGAGGGCGGGGAGGAAGGTGCAAGCGCGGGGGGAGGAATGGGGTGACACTTGGGGAAACACCGGCCCGAGGATGTGCTTGCCGACGCGTCCGCCGCTGCACGCGTCCTGCTCTGTCCACTCTACGTACAACAACAAGGCCAAGGCCTCTCCCTTACGCCACCGCAACCGGCATGGCCGGCTTCTCGGGATACTGCAGCTTCGCCCTCATCCGTCTGTACTCCTCCTGTACCACCGGCGCGTACTTGACCGGGTTCCGCTCATCTGCACACGCCGGGAGACACTCAACCACTGCGTCCGCGTCGGGGCTGACGAAGTACGGGATCGAGTACCGAGCTCGCGTCATCGCCTTTCCGTTCACGAGCTCCGGCTGCAGCGGCGGCAGTGTGACTCGGTGCAGCGTTGACTTGAGGTAGTCTGTCTTTTGATCAGCACCTGCGTCCCCGTCTCGTCCCGTCCTGCTGCACATACCATTGCTCCACCGCATCAGGAGATCGCCAACATTCATGATGATGGCGTTCTTGATCGGCACTGCCTCCACGAACTTCCCGGCGTTGTGGGGATCCTCCACCTGCAGCCCGCCACAGTCATCCTGGAACAGCATGGTGATGGATCCCCAATCCGTGTGTGCCGGCATCCTGGCCATGGCGTTGCTCTCCAGCTTCTCCTTCTCGACTGGCGGATAGTGCAGCAGCCGCAGCTGGTTGTTGTGACCGCTGTGGAACTTGAGCAGGAAGTCTTCGTCGTCCAGCCCGATGCCGATGGCCAGCGCTCGGAGCAAATCTTGCGCTGTTCCGAAACAGTTCCAGTAGAATTCCGTCATGAAGCTCCTGAAGCCTGGAAGGACCTCGTCTGGCAACCAGACGTTCGGCTGAAGTTTGCAGTTGTCGCTGCCGATCTCGTAGCTCTCCTATGCACAGATCAGCCCAGAAAACACCTGGCACCGTAACCCTCGTCTTACCTTGCAGTCCTCGACCTTTCGAAGCTGTTCGTCCTCTGCGTCCGAGTCTTCACCCTCCTTGTGAATGTACTGAGAAACCTTCTCCAGCCCGGGCCAGGAGTATCCTCTGTGCACGTTCGGTCCTATGCAAATCAGCTGCAATCCGAACTCTCCAGACCACCATCCCTGCTTTCCTCCTTTCTTCCTTGGGTTGGCATCGAGTCTTACCGGGCGGGTGTGGAGCTAGCATCTTCTTCTCGTGAGGCAGGTCAAACAGCTTCTTGGACCATCCGAAAGCTTGCTCAAGTAGGTCACTGGAAACACCATGATTGACGATGTAGACAAACCCCACCCCACGAGCGGCGTCAGTCAATTCCTTCGCGATCCTCCGCTTCTCTTCCGGTGCGCCCTTTGACCACGCGCTGAAGTCTACAACTGGGATGGAGCCTTTCTCAGCTGCCATTTTGATTGTCCAAGCCAAGGTTCCACGCGATCACGGACTTAAGACAATGTCAGCCACCGACACAAGACAGTCCGATGTAGGTTGCACTCTGGATCTTGAACGATTACTTGCCTTGAAGTCAAAGTAAGCTTTGTGCAAGTACGTATTTTCAGCGACTCTCAGAGATAAAAGCTCCGAAGGCAGCTGGCTGATAGCTATTAAAGCGCGAGACGTCAACTTCGGCAGTGTGTCTGACAGGCCGCGGCGCAAGCCCGAAGACGGTCGCTCAGCTCGCCTCGTACCCCACTCTTGGTTTGGGGCGGGGCTGCCGCCTCCAGAATCGGGCGCGAGTCGGGATGACTGATCTGCAAGGGCGTCCCTCCCGAGCGCTTATCAAGCTGACTCGTTTTTCCTGCTGTGCAACCCGTGTCGCTTATCGGGATGCCCGCTGGACGCACACCTTACTCGACGCTTAGGGCATTTGCCGCTTGCGCGAGTATATGCCGTCCTCCATCCCCAGGTTTCGGGGTCCCTCCTCTCTGCCTCCGCAGGTCGCCGGCGAAGGTCAAGAGCTATGGTTTCGGAAAAGGCGAAGGGCCGGTTGGCCTACTGGGCCAAGAGACTTGAATGCCCGGTCGATGAGAACGCCAACTACAGGAATACTTTCTGGTGCAACAGAGATCTTATCCCTATACCTCCGGACCGAAGAACGTGGAAATGGCAGGGCTTCGCGGGCTATTGGGTCATTTGCGGGTACGTCCTGAGCTGTCATCGTTTGATAGTTGTTTGATTGACGTCTTTCCAGAATCAACACCACTGCTTGGACTGCAGGATCGTCTCTCCTGTCTCTGGGCCTGAGCGTACCCCAATCCATGGGTGTCGTTGTTGGTGTTGCTCTGATTTCGGCTCTGATTGCTGTCGTGGCCGGTTGGCCTGGTAGCCATCTGTACCTTGGCTTTACGGTCCTTTCCCGCGCCTCTTGGGGGATGAGAGGCGGATTTTGGCCCGTGTTGAATCGTATCATGACTGCGTGTATATGGATGGGCATCCAAGTGAGTCTTACTCGGAATCATAACGAACAGCCTCTGACGATGTCCGCTTAGGCATACTGGGGTGGTCAAGGTTTGTCATCTTAATCCAACTCCGCCAATTTCCTACTTACAAGTATCTCCAGCGGTCAAGATCATCCTCAGAGCGCTCATAGGATCTAAATTCGTCAACCTCAAGAACACGCTGCCTGCTTCCGCGAACACAGACACAGCCAGCATCATCGGCTTCTTCGTCTTCATCGTCATCTTCGCGCCTCTCCCCATGATCCCTCCAGAGAAGCTGCAACTACCATTCCGCATCACCTTCATCATGATCACGGCAACCATGTTCGGCATGCTCGGCTGGGCCATCAACGCCGCCAACGGCCCAGGCGAGCTCATCCACACGGGCTCCACCAAGCACGGCGCAGCACTCAGCTGGGGCGCCGTCTACGGTCTGCAATCAATCGTCGGATCGCAAGCGTCGGGCTGCCTGGGCCAGTCAGACTGGACGCGTTACGCGAAGACGCCCAATGCCGCGCTCTTCGGCCAGCTGGTCGCCGCGCCCATCTTCATCATCGTCACCGCCGTCTGCGGCATTCTTATTACCTCGGCTGCGGCCACTATCTATGGGGAGTACATCTGGAATCCGTTCGAGCTGCTGTTGACAGTCCAGGAGCACTCGCTTTCGCCGGCTGCGAGGGCGGGGACGTTCTTTGCCGGGTTGGGGTTTTTGGTCAGTCAGCTGGCGCTTTGCCAGATGCTGAATGGAATCAGTACTGGGATGGACATGGCTGCTCTTTGCCCCAAGTGAGTCTTTTTGCGAGACACGTGTATTTCGATGTCCATTGCTAACGCAGTTTTCTTCTGCAGGTGGATCAACATCCGCCGTGGCTGCTACATCTTGACCGTCATCGCCATCGCCATCTGCCCGTGGAACTACGTGACGTAAGCAGCGTCCACACCCCCCGGCTTCTGAAGCCATCCTAATCAATCGTGGCGCCCAGCAACCCCGGCACCTTCATCACCGTACTCAGCGGCTGGAGCGTCTTCCTCAGCCCAATGACCGGCATCGTCGTCTCCGACTACTTCTTCGTCCGCAACCGCCAATACCACATCGGCGACCTCTACATCGGCAACCCCTCCAGCGCCTACTGGTACACCCACGGCTTCAACTTCCGAGCCTTCCTAGCCTGGATCCTCGGCATGGCCCCCCTACTTCGTACGTCCCCGCCCCCTTCCCCGCAAACCCAAGCCGCATAAACTAACTTCATCGTTTCTCCTCATAGCCGGCTTCGCCCGTGCGATCAAAGGCTCCTCCGACAATAATGGCTGGGACCACCTGTATCAAATCTCTTACTTCTATGGGTTTTTTACTACGTTGACTGTCTATGCGCTGCTGTATGTCGTTTTTCCTCAGGAGAGGCAGCATGGCAGTTCGGCGTTTGTGTTGGCTATGCATGCGGAGATGTTGGATGGAGTTGAGGCGGATGGCGGGAGCCGTAGTGGCGGTAGTGCGAGTGGGAGTGGGAGGGGGGATGAGGAGAAGGGGGTTGTGGGGTAGTGTGGTTGATGGCTGATTGGAGGGAGATGAGATGAGATGGGGGCTTGGGATTCTTTGGCGTCGTGGATGATGCGAGGGGTTTGGGGTGACGGAAATGTGTGCGTTTGGATTGGGGCCTGTTTGGATATTTGAAGCCTAGGATACTCCGGCACATTACGGTCAGAATGGAAGTGGGAATGAAAAGGATATTTGTAGATGTGTGAGTTTTCTATCGGTGCTTGTTTTCGGGCTGTCTTTTCGACTATCTCGCCACTGGTTCTGCCGCAAGAAATGTAAACTTATGTTGCACTTCGGTGTCTGACGCCTGATGCACGGTGCCTGAGGCTCTGTGCACCGAATATATCCTCCGAAGATATCCAACCACTGAATCCACCGATATCGTGTATATACTTAGCAGGCCTCTCTGGCATCACAGATAGACCAGTCAATCGAGCATCTTCCTCCGCGGAAACCCTTGCTAATCAAATATGCCTAGTAACCTGGAGTCAGACTTTGCAATAGAGAGGTTTAAGATTACCGAGATGGGGGTTGCCCCCTAGGATAATTACCTTTGTCCGGTAAATGTCGACTCCTCCGTTTAGCGCCACGAATTGGGTTTTGAACCGGCACATAGCGTGTTGCAGCTGTCAGGTACGTATGACCTTCCAGCCATGCTTGCAAACTTCGCTGATACCGCTGTCCAGAAGTGCGTCTTCCATCCAACCCTCGATTTGCCGTATTCGTGGCCTAATGAGACGCATACCTCGACGAGTAGAGCATTCTACTCTTCGGTAAGCGCCTGGCTATGCTCTTGGACGAATCCAACGCTGGGTGCACGGGTGGAGCCTTCAATCGACGGGACGACGGTATGTATTGGCACGGTTGCGGAGGTTTCTGAAGCCGCTGAGGGCGCTGAGGACTAGGCAGGCCTGGTAAAGGCGTTCAAGCGACCTCTCGCTGTAGTTAAGAGACCCTACGGTATGGTAGGGTGGGATAATTGACGCGGGTGAGGTGCGCGAGGTGCGCCTGTACGTTATTGACTCAGCTACGCTACCTACGCCTGATCGGTTAATTTAGACGACCCGGGTGCTCCGCCGACTGCTGCTTATACGATTACTCCTTTTGGGCCCCTGCGGGGGTTTCCGGATACCCAGAGTCGGTAATTGTAGGCACCACCGTGGTCCTCCCAACCCTTTATAGTATCAATGATTTTCCTGGGCCTGTTATTTCTTAAGTTTTGCGTGGTCCCCCAGCATCAATCTAGGCAAAGGTGCATAAAAAAGCACGTTACCAGCAAATAGTCACGGAACTAGTATTATTTATTCAAGCAGCCCAGGCTAGGTGAAACTCTAGATGGCATTGACGCCCGGCAGCAAGCTAATACAGCGTCTTACACTCCCAGCTCTCCGCGGCATCAACATCGCCCTCACCCTTATACACCGCCTGCCTCGGATACGAGCACAACACCCTCTGCCTCTCCACACCCTTCGCAACCACATCATCCACAAACTTCGTCGCCACAATCTCCTCCACCACCGTCCCATTCTCGACCCAATCCATCAGCGCCAACAACGCATCGTGGCGCCCGTCCTCGAAGCCAGGCACGCCGTGCACCCCCGTGCCCAGATCCGCGGCCTGGTTCGCGCCCGCGAAGTACCAGGGCGCGGCCACGTCCGCGGGCGTCCCCGAGCAGTGCTGCATCCCCGGCACCAGGAAGAAGCGGTACCAGCTGTCCAGCTCGACGCCCTGCGGCAGCATGGCGCGCAGGACGTGCTTGTAGAAGTACAGGCTCGAGCCCGTGGCGATGAGGGCGTCGGCCCAGCCGTGGTAGTGCAGCAGCTTGCCGCCGCGGGCGTGGAAGGGGGTGAGGTCGAAGTCGGTGGCCGAGGCGTTGCCCGGGTCGAGGGCGTCGGCGCGCTGGATGATCGAGTAGTCGAAGTCCTGCCATTCGAAGTCTGGGAGGTCGAGGAAGTAGCGGATGTAGTCGATGCCGTAGCTGAGGGGTTCGCCCGTCGGGGTGCCCAGTAGCACGCTCCATTGCGATTCCGAGCCGAGGGCCAGGCCGGGGAAGACGAAGGAGACGTTGGTGTCGACGTAGTCGTCGTAGACTTTGTAGAGGGTGTCGAGTTGGGCCGGGGTGAGGCACGTGCTGGCGTTGGAGGTGGGGGTGCAGAGGAGGGATTCGTGGTTGAAGTTGCAGCGGAGCGGGTCGGAGATGACGTTGTCTTCCACGCCGTCTTGGGCGTCGCATTGCTTGAGGACTTCGGCTTCGATGACGCTGAATAGGGACGGGTCGATGCGGTTCGATCCGTTCAGCGGGAGGTTGTAGGTTCCAAGCTTGGCGGTCCAGGTTTGGAGGCGGGCAGTCCACCACGCAGGTGCGCCGGCCAGAACGCCGTCGAAGTCCTCGGGGAAAAGCTGGGCGCTCCTGATGCCCTGCCTGCCGCCGGTAGAGCAGCCAGAGTAGTACGAGTACTTGATCTGGGAGCCGTAGTAAGCCGTAGTAAGCTTCTTGGCAAGCTCGACGGACCCGTGCATGGCTCGCCAACCCCAATCCGTGACAACTTCAGGGGCGTTTTGGGCCCAGTCGAGCACGCCGGACGTGGAATTGTGGCCGGTGTTCGTGGAGATGGTGGCGAAGCCATAGCCAACTCCGGCGCCCATATCCAGCCAGTTGATGCCACCGGCGAAGCCTCCATTGCCGACGGCCAGGAAGCGTTCGTTCCACTCAGTCGGAAGGAAGAGACCGAAAGTGAAGGAGGAGCTGCTGGACGAGGTCACGTTCACAGTAACCGCGCACAGGGCAGGCAGGTTGGTCGGATTCGTCGGATAGGCTATGTCCGCTGCGCCCTGACCGTACGTGCCATTGCCGGCCACGGGGACGGCGGACAGGACGGTTGCATTGGACGGGAGGGCGCTCTGAAGAGCTCCGGTGGAGCAGTTGAGGGCGTGCACGCCGAAGATGGAAGAGGCGGCCTGGAAAAGCGATCCGGCCCTCATTGTGGCAAAGTAGGCTGGTTGACCGTCAGCGAGCTTGGTGCTGCGACGGCTGCAAAAGCCAGCAGCAGCCCGGCTTTTGTACTTATACCTTGCATCTTCACGGTCAAGACGGTGGTACCCGTCCGGAGCTCGGCGTTAATACGAAGGTGCTGGGCCAGTTGTGGGGTGCATAACGTGGGGAGAGTCAGGTAAATTGAGATTGGAGCCTCAAGATGGCACCAAAGCCGATTTGTTTGCCGGGAACAAGAGCTAGGCTGCCCCGCGTGCAGATCTTACCACCAATCGGAACCGGGCTGCCCAGGAACGGTGACAGCAGGTGGAGAACCACTTCGATACCGCGATCTGCTGCGAGCTCGTTCCATCTGCTGTGTGCTCCTGGGTGTCCTTGACGTCTCTGCGTACGTTTCGACCGTGCCTTGTTCCTGCATGAGCATGGAACAGCGTAGTAACACTGTATCCCGCCGTTCTTCTCCCAGCAGACTGGCGCATGGCAAGTGTCGACGTGCGTGAGCTATAATTTGGCCCTGGCGCCTGAGTCGAGTGAGCCGGTTTTTCCGACGTCAGCCCGTCCACGTCCGACTTCGCGGCGGTTCGTGCGCCATCACAGCTGCCCAGTTTGGTATCGCGCTGGAGCTGGCTGGATACGACTGCCGACAGCCAACTGCCGGAGTGGTTGTCGCAAGAGCTGGAGCACGAAGTACACAGTAAAGTGTTCATGTAATCCGCCGACGTTTGCAGCCGAATGCGCCATACGGTGCGGACATGAGCAGACTTCAAGCCGCCCCAGGGGGATCTTCGGCGCTTAAGGACAGGGCCTGTCTGTTGTGGGACAGGACCGTCGATTCGGGCCCGGAATCTTCCTTTTCGCAGCCTTTGCCGGATGGAGTCGTGGGCGTGAGAGGCTAGGCTGTGGGTTCGTCAGAAGACGTGAAGACAAGAGTCCCGCGGTCCGGAATGGGGTTGAGGCGTCGATCTTGGCGCATATCGAAACCAACACCATCATCTAAGAACCTTTAGCCAACCTAGTGATACGAAGATCTACCCGCATGTCATGCACAGCCTGATATGAGGCTGTACAAGCTTCAGCAGCGGCGAATCAGGCCCGTTTGAAGCAGCAGAGAGCGGCCCGATCCGCAGTCCCGCACGCCCATCCTCATGCATTTCCGTTTTGGGAACCGCCATCGTGGCAGACCTGCGGCGTGCTTCCTCCCCACGATCTGTGACTGACGAGGAGGTGGCTTCGCTCTCTGAAAGCAGGGGACAGTGCAAGAATGCGCCTCGATGACGGGTTGGCGTCCTCATGTGGGGATGGCGATCGGTCTCCCTGCACCGCCTTGCGGCTTAAAATTACGCATCCTCGCTCGACGCCATGATGCCAGGGCCGCTAGATAGAGACTGTTTCCCCTCTCGCCGCGCCCAGTCAGGCTCGTCTGTGGTAGCAGAGAATCAGCAGGTTGCGATGACGTAGAAACGGTGGGCGCCTTGGAGAGCAGCGCAATGCCGCGCGCATGTCGGAAGGAGAGTGCCCGGCGACATGTGACGGGTGAGACGCGTCCAATGCTTGTCGCAGCGGCGCTGCATGTGGCTGGCGGTGTCAGCGAAGCTTGGCCCCTTCGTCTCGGCGTCGAGCCCGACGTGCTTCTCCCGGACGAGGGCAGGGCGACTCGGGCGGCAGCGGGCGGCGGGCAGTTCAGGCCGGTCGGCCGGAGATTTGGGTTGATGAAATGTGGTGTCAAGGCGGCTGGGAACGTGGCTGCACACGTGTCGCAGCACAGCCATCGGCGCGGACACGCCAGACAAGCGGAGGCCGCTGGGCGCAGGCAGGACGCGTTGAGGCGGTGGACGGCGAGTGGGCAGGCGTCGTCAGTCGCAACGGGGCGTATTTTTAGACATGGACTGAGGCGATCGGCGGGCGTGGAGTACGTACGAAGCTCTCAGCCACACCCCGGCGCTGGCCTGCCACTGCCAGCCTGCATACTTCTGGCCGCGCGCCCGCGCTGAAACACGACAACACCATCCACGCTCGCTCAGCGCCGCCCTCGCGCCCGACTCTCTCGCCGCCGACTCTGCTCTGCCCCCGCAAGCCTCCATCGCCCGCCCGCTCGCTCGCTCTAGCTCGCACGCACCGGCCCGCGCCCGGCTCCGCGACTCCCCGCTGCAGCTCACCATGGCTGCCAACGACTACTACAACTCCTTCAACCCTGGGAGGCGTGAAGATGCCCCTTTACCCCCCGTGCCCGGCGCGTCGCCCTCGCCCATCTCGTCGCCGCACCCGGCCAGGCCGCACATCGACACCCAGAACATCCAGCCGTACGACTCGTACCCATCGGCGCACTCGCACCCGTCTGCCCACACCCACCACACCGGCCACTCGCCCGTCGGCTCGCCCTTCACAGACAACGCCTACCCAACCTACCCCCAGAACAGCCACATGCCGCACAATCCCTACGGCCCCGCCCATGACGACGACACGGCCTACCACGGAGCTTACGGACAGCAACGCCCGGGCGACACGGACCCTTTCGCCGACAACAATGCAATCCCCCTCCATGCTCAGCAGCCCAAGACCGACGCCAGCCCCTCGCGATACAACGCCGATCCAGAGGGCCATGCGCCTCTGGTCGGCGCTCCTGCCGGCATGCGGAGAGAACGCAGCAAGCGGCACAAGAAGAAGGACGGCTGGTTCACGGGCAAGATTCCCTGGGTTGTCTACACCTTGACCGTCGTGCAGATTGCTGTCTTCATTGGAGAGATCATCCACAACGGTACGCATTGCTGGCCCTTTCGCCGCACGAATGCGCAACTGACTGCCGCACAGCTACCCTCACCGGTTCCCCCATCGAGGTCAAGCCCTCGTTTAACCCCATGATTGGTCCCTCGCCCTACGTCTACATCAACATGGGCGCACGCTACATCCCTTGCATGCGCCACATGGGAGGCGCCAACGAGGTCAACATCACCGCCGCTGTCGCCTTCCCGTGTCCCAATACCACCACCACCGACTCCGAGTGCTCTCTCAAGCAGCTCTGCGGCATGAGCGGCATGCCAAACCCCGATTCCAACGGAAACCTGCACCCGAACCAGTGGTACCGCTTCATCACGCCCATCTTCCTCCACGCCGGTCTGATCCACATTGGTTTCAACATGCTTGTGCAGATGACCGTTGGACGCGACATGGAGAAGTTGATTGGCTCCATCCGCTTCTTCCTGGTGTACTTCGCCGCTGGTATTTTTGGCAATGTCCTTGGTGCAAACTACGCTCCGAATGGCATGGCCTCGACGTGCGTATTCCCCCATCTGCATGCTTTCTGAGCCTCTCTAACAGCAGTTTACAGCGGTGCTTCCGGCGCCATCTTCGGCATCATTGCCCTGACGCTCCTTGATCTTCTGTACGACTGGAAACAACGTGTCTCGCCGGTGAAGGAGCTCTGCTTCATCCTCCTCGATGTCGTCATCGCCTTCGTCCTCGGTCTTCTTCCTGGTCTCGACAACTTCGCCCACATTGGTGGTTTCATCATGGGCGTGGGTCTCGGAATCTCCATCCTCCACTCGCCCCAACCTCTACGCGAGCGTATCGGTGTGGATGATCCGCCTTACTCGGCTGTCCCCAACCCGAAGAACGGCGAGGATCCCAACAGCATCAAGGCCTTCACGAAGCAACCTGTTGGATTCTTCAAGGGACGGAAGCCGCTGTGGTGGGCTTGGTGGTTGTTCCGCGTTGCATGTCTTATTGTTGTGATCGTTGCGTTCATTGTTCTGCTGAACAACTTCTACGTCTATCACAAGTCATGCAGCTGGTGCAAGCATCTGAGCTGCTTGGTAAGCACTCCTCCAGCCCCTCATGCAATAGAGCTACTAACACGTCTACGCGCAGCCCGTCAAGAACTGGTGCGACATCGGAAACATCGAAATCACAACCACCAACTCGAGCTCCGCCAAGCGCGATCTCTTCGGCCTCGACAACTTCACTCCGTTTGATCTGGACGCACCGATGCCCATGTTCTGAAGGCAGGCAGGCTCTTATAAGCGTACTTCCACTCTTCTTATTCTTTTCTCTTTTTTTTTGTCCAAATTTTCGGGAGCCCCTCGAAGGCGGCTTCTATGAATGGCATGACAATCCCATAATCTCTCTCGAGCATGGCGGGCGGCGTTTTTTTCTATTGTTTCGGGCTGCAAGGGGAAGCACCTGCTGCTTTTTTTTTTCCCACGGATCATTCCGCCTGGGAAAATGCACCTTTGTTTGTTTTTTTTGGGGGGGCAAGACCCTTGGGAAGGGGGGTTTATTTGTAAAACAAAAATTGGATCATTGGGCCTGGGGGGTTTTCTCTCTCATATTTATTTTTTCTTCGTCAGTCAGCCACAGAACAGAGAGCGGGCAGCGGACAGCGGGCAGCGGATTTTGCTTTCGGGATCATCATCGCATTGCTTGCACTTTCTCCGGGGCGAATACTGGTTGCAGAGGGTTTTCTGCGAAGCATCTTCTCTTCCAAGGTGTTTATTACCATCTACTCCAAGGAATTTCAGAATGAGCGTAGAAGCTCGGGTTGATGTGGAAGGAATGCTGGAAGTGCCGGGAGGCCGAACAACGTCCTCCATCTTATCTCAGTCTTCCAACACGTTGCTCTCTCGCAGCTTCGAAGTCGCCAGGTAGAAGTCTCCAAACTCTTTCACGAAAATAACCCCCCTCACCCAAACCACCACCACCACCACCACCCCTTCGCCCCCAAGAAACAACCCCGCTCAACCCTTCACACAAACCCAATAGTCCGCCCACGCACTCGTCGCATTCCCATTCCACCTCGCGAAATCCTCCTCCGCGAACCCATTCTCAGCCGCCAGCGCATCCACCCGCGTGCCCGGCCCAACCAGCTCATACTCGGTGCACGTCGCCACGATGCCCGGCATGACGGGCACGGGCGTGTCGGCGGGCGCGTAGTGCGTGCCGTAGGCGGGTTGGGTTGGGGGCGTGTAGGTGTACCAGGGGGTGTTGATGCAGACGGGGACGAAGGCGCGGAGGCTGAGAAGGGGGGGTTAGTTTGGGGGTGGGGGATGGGGGGATGGGGATGGGGGGCTTACCCGAAGCAGGTTTGGCCGATGTCGGGGTTCCATTTGTAGAATTGGGTCACGGTGAAGTTGTTGAAGGTCTGGGCGATGGTGGTGCAGGTGTCGTCGGCTTGGACGGTGTAGAGGGCTGTGCAGTCGGAGGGCCGCACTGTGCAGACGCAGCCGGCGGATACGGAGCAGTATTGCGTGCAGTTGCTGTCTTGGCGCGGGGAGAGGTCGAGGTTGTAGGCTGGGAAGGGAGAGGCTAGGGCCGTGGGGGCGGCGGCGAGGAGGGAGAGGAAGAGGGCGGTGAGTCGGGCCATTGTGGTTGTTTGGTTGTGGGTGAACGAACGAGTGTCTGGCGGTGGGTGGTGCCGGATGGAGGCGCGATGCTAAGGATCTTATACTTGCTACGGTAGTACACGGCGCTGTTGCTGCCTGGCAGAGAGTGGAGCGGCGCGGTAGAGAGCGTTTCTTCCGTCAATAGTAGTGCTGGTTCTCAGGCCATTTCTTTTCTTCCGTAGGATGCGTCAATTTAGATGTAGCTATTTTAGGGCGCCTGCCTGGCGGTGGCTGCTCTTTCAAGCCGAACAGAGGCATTATTGCTCCACAGCGGAGGGCACAAGATAGACGCTTGACGAGATGAAGCTGTGGGAGCCTTGGAAGGCATGGATCGAGAGGCTAGACCTCGGGTCTGAGGTGGAGATGGATTGAACAAGGACCGTCGAGGGATCGCGAACCCTGCTAGCGAGGAGGATCATCAGGCACCAGGCGCGTCTCCTTCACCCGGTTGGGAAAGCTGGCAGGATGCGTGGCAGGGATGGACGGTGCTGCGTCAGGGGCAAAAGAAGCTTTTCACGACCGTTTGCCGGGCCGAGGGAAAGCGGCGTCGGAGTGGCCGTTGATGGCGCGCTTGGTCGGCCGTTTGAGGGCGCGGGTTCGATCGTGATGCCAGGGACTTGGCGGAGGACTGCGTGTGATGGCTCGACATGCTGCCAGCATCACGTCCCTTGGGTTGCGGCCTGGACATCACGCGAGGCTGGCCGGCATGTAGAGGAGGCCGACGGCGCTAGCGGGCCAAATTGAAAGAAGCGCTCGAGTAACATGTGGTGCATGTCAACCGAGTCTCGCAGGGACCGGAGGTTGCAGCGCAGGTTACCGCGTCTATCTGCCGGCTTGTTCTCGAAAAGAGCGGACCGGGAAAGGCGACATTCTAGAAGACCCGAAGAACGTCTAGAATGGATCGTCTGGAACGCAGGTACAGCAGCTGCTCGCGCTGGACGGAAGGTCGACGCGGCTTGCAGCGCGTCTGGCGGCCTTGACGCTGGTCGTCCTGCTCGTACAGTGAATTCTCAACAGACGCAGGCGTGACTGACGGGCGGCATGCTGCACGCAGGTGGCAGCCACAGCGCAGGGAGGTGAGCAGCGTGCAGGCGGCGGGCACACGAGCAGCGCGGCACGCGTGATTGGCTCATGCAGGTAAAAGGGGCGGCGGCGTGAGTCGGGGCAGGGCATTTAAGCGCTGCGGAACCTTCGCGGGCGCGCAGCTGCGGCGACAGGGACCGGCTGGGCGGTGTGTGAAACAGCGCTGGTGGTGATGGATGACGCTGGATGAGCGCGGCCCTGCAGCAGCAGCAGCGCAGCCCGTGCCAGTGCCGCCCGCCGGCGCCCCGCCAAACGCGTCGCGCCCAACACCATCACACGCTTCACCTCACGCTCCTTGGCAACGTGCGCGCCCGCTCCTCCGCGCCCACGCCTGCATCGCCTCCACGCCCGCCCGCCGCCGCCTCGCTGCTGCTCCGCAATGGCCGCCTCGCAGCTCGTCGGCATCGCCGTGCTCGTCACCCTCAAGGACCCGCAGCACACCGTCGTCCAGGGCCGCGTCGCCAATGTCATCGAGCAGACCGCCACCCTCGTGCTGCAGGACGGTGCGCCGCCCCTCCCTCGTGCCCTCCCGCCGTGCTGACCCCGTCCGCAGTCTTTTTCCCCGCCACCGGCCACCGCCTGCCGGGCTACACCGTCGACGGCTCCCACATCGCCGACATTTCTGTCCAGCCCGTGCAGACCTCCGCCTCCACCCCGACCTACCCGCCGAGCCACACGCCCACCTTCCCGCCGCAGTCGCACCAGCTTCCTCCCGCCCCCGTTCAGTATGGAGCCCGCCCTCCTACCGTGCCGCCCGTCGAAGCGCCTGCCGTGCCGCACACCCGCGCTCCTCCCGCCGCTCAGCCCGCCAAACCGAAGCAGACCTTCGTGGACCCTGCCATCCTCAGCTTTGGGAAGAAGCCCACGCTCGCCAGCCAGCCCGCTGAAGCCCCCACTACGCCTGTCAAGCCCATGGCTGCCGCCGCGAAACTTCCCGGCCGCACCTCGCCGGCCGCTCAAGTAGCGAAGAAGCAGTCTGTCAGTGGCAGGTCTGGGAAGAGCAAGGAGGATCCGGCTACGCTGACCGGGCCGTTCAACGCGCTGGGCCTTGAGGCGGGCGAGGATGCCGAGGAATCGGATGATCCCACCATCAACGAAGAGCACGTGCGGAGGGCCAGCATCAGCAAGACGCGGACGGGCAAGCCAATGGAGACACTAGCCAGGTCAGCCGAGGCGGGAAAGAAGGCAAAGAGGGGCACCAAGGGCAAGAAACAGAGAAAGGACCAGCTTGTCCCGCCGACTCAGGACGCAGATGCACCAGAGTCTTCGCCCGAAGCTGCGCGCAAGACGCCAGCCAACTACAAGGGCAAGGGATGGAGGCAGACGCCTATCCTGCAGGACCAACCAGCGACGCGTACGCCCGGCTTGATTGGTGGCAAGGTTGGCATGGAGGCAGTGAGGGTTTCCAACCGCAAGTCGAGGCGGCAGAAGGCTTTGGAGGCTACAAATGGATGGGCAACAGAGGATGCCACGGACGTGCAGGAGCTCCCAGACTTCGACTTTGCCGAGAACCTGTCAAAGTTCGACAAGCGCTCTGTGTTCGAGCAGATCAGGAACGAAGATACTACGGCCGACGAGGATCGCCTGGTGAGCTTCAACCGCCTTCCACCTCGCGCCGGTACTGCTGGTGGTAAGAATCTTCATCCGACCGAGACCGTGCTTGAGCAGAGGCGACCTCGTCTACGGAGTGCTTCAAACTCCTCCAGCGAAGATGACTTCTCCGACTTTGACAGTGGACGGAACTCTCGACGGACCATGTCTCGGACGTCGACGAGACGTGCTCCCTTCCGATCGAACAGCGCTATTCAGGAAGATATCCACGTGTCAGCCACAAGCTTGAACAAGTCGGTCCGCAACCAACAACATCGCGGTTCAACTGTCGCGTACTCTTCCACAAACAGCCCTGTCCCGGGACGCCCTACTCCGCCTTCCTCGCCTTCAGTATCGCTCCTACAACACTCGCAGGCAAGCTTCCGCATAGCCTCTTCAGATGCCATCTGCTACGCCATCACGCCGGGTACCATGACCGCCGTCGAGGAGGTGGCAGAAGTAGAGTTCGGCCTGACAGAAGAACTGATGGCTGAAAACGCCGCCCGCGGTATTGCTCAGATCGCGCTATCAGCAGTCAACCCCGGCGGCAGGCGTCTGGCGCGCGAGAACCTCGCCGTCAACGCGCGCCCCGTCGTCGTCGTCCTCGCCGGCAACCACCGCACCGGCGCCCGCGCCATCGCCGCAGCACGGCACCTGCACGCCCGCGGACCCCGCGTCGTCGTCGCTCTCCTCGGCTACGAACGCCCGGCCGACTACGACAAGGACGTCCGCCGCCAACTCGACCTCCTCAAGCGCCTCGGCGGCTACGTCCGCGGCTGGGCCGACGTCCAACGCGGCCTCAAGCGCCTCGAAGCGCCCCCCGAACTCATCATCGACGCCCTCCTCGGCCGCAACAAGGAATTCGACGCCCTCGGCCGCGAGGACCGCGCCTCCACCATGGCCATCGTCGGCTGGGCCAACAAGTCCCGCGCCTCGGTCCTGGCCGTCGAGGGCCCCTCGGGCGTCGGCGGCTCCACGGGCGAGGTCAGCATCATCGAGGGCGAGCCGCTCGAGGTGCGCGCGAAGCACATCGTCTGCCTGGGCGCTCCCCGCTCCGGCCTCTTCCGCGCGCTGCAGATGGGCCATGTCAGAGACCCCGACTGGCTTATCTGGGTCGTGGATTTGGGGCTTAATCGTCCGTGGAAGAGGGTTGGGGGCGCGGGGGGGAAGAGGGGGATAAGGTTCGGGTGTGAGTGGGCGGTGCAGATTAGGTTTGATGCGGGGGAGGGGGTGGGGGAGATGGAGGGGGTGCTTGATGGGCGGTAGTGGTGGGATGGGAGATGATGGGATTATAGAGTAGGAGAGGAGAATAGCGTTTTGCATGCATGGTGGTGGTGGGGTGGTGGATTGGGTTCGACGACAAGATTAAGGGATGGATGCTGCTCTGGATGGATGGATGGATGGATGGTTGGAAGGTGGGAGTGGGAGTGGGAGGGGGAGGGGGGGAAAAGGGATTGTATAAAATGGGATGGTCTGCCTGCCTGCGGCGGCGTGTACATTTATTTCTATTTCATGATTGCGATGACGGCGCGGCGGGGGACTGACTGGGTTGGCGGCGTGGGATTTAGGGTGGGTGAGCGGGTATGCGGATTTTAATGGTCTGCGGGGAGGGGAGAAGAAATAGAGAATTATGCTGCTCAGTCTCTGGGGTTTTTATTCGTCGAGCGTAGAATTCGTTGATGAGTG
Organism: Neofusicoccum sp. Z40; assembly: GCA_037356075.1. Lineage (NCBI taxonomy): Eukaryota > Fungi > Ascomycota > Dothideomycetes > Botryosphaeriales > Botryosphaeriaceae > Neofusicoccum > Neofusicoccum sp. Z40. Next base: position 346,092 of record JBAWJV010000009.1, read on the forward strand.
TGTGAAGCATCATGAACCCTGAATAACAAAATCATCGCCACACTCAAGCGAAACGGTTATTACCAACTGTCTATCTACATTTATGAGAACGGACCATATGTACAGTCTATCATCGTCCCGCTATCTAGATAACTTCAAGACTGCTTTGAAATATATGGTATCCTAAATAAAGATCTGAAAATGGTCTTCAACGGCTGATAAGAAATTCGTAAAGCATCACTTAACAGTCCCTCCCTCATATCCTTCCCCCACTCCCCGGCAACTCCGCCGGATCATGCTGATTTGCAATCCCTCCATGGAGCTCTACTGGATACTGATCAGGACGTCCAGGCGTCGATCCCCAGACTTCATGCCGATGCTTTTCTTCCTCGGTGGGCCATGCTTGCTGCGCAGCAGCGCCGTCGTACGCATCTCCACCCCTTGTCCGAGCTCTCTTGTTGCGGCGCGCAATGCACATCCATGCGAAGGCGCTGACCAAGGCGATTGCACCGAGTGCGACACCCACGCCCATGCCTACTTTTGCGCCTGTGCTTAGTTGCGCTTGGCTGGAGGGTTTGACGGTTTCAAGGGCGGCGGTGGGGGTGGAGGTGGAGAGGGTTGTCGTCGTTGCGGCGGGAGCTGAAGATGTGGAGGGAGTGGAGATTATTGAGGCTGCCGATGATGCGCTTGATGTGGTTGTTGTGGAGATGGTTGTGGATGAGGAGACTACGGCGGCTGCGACAACAAGGAAACCGGGAGAGGATATCTCGACGGACGAGATGTTATAGTATGTGCGTGGAGATGCGCTTGGCTTGAATCGAAGGACGTATTTGGCTGACTTGGAGAGCTGCGAGTCGGGGATCTTGATGGTCCATGTGTATGAGCCGTCGACGGAGATGTTGATGTCCTCTAGTAGGAGACGGTCAGTCATCACTAGTTCATGATCAGGAAGGCTGGATATGTGACCGTACCTGTAATTAGGCTCGAATACTGCACTTCATTGTAGTTGAAAGTCGTCACCCATAGGTCATCAGTCGATGAGTTTAGTGCTTGCCAAGAGAGCGGCAAAGTCTGTCCAGACTGGAAAGTCTGGGAGAGATCACTTTTGTCACCATCTGGAACCTGCCAGAGGTTCTGGTATGTCAAAGCGATGACTGAAGTGGGAAGAAATAGTGCGGTGAGCAGCAGCCGTGACATCGTTGACTTTTTCCTCTTTAGGTGACGGTGCTGTTGACATGCATGGTAGGACTGAAGGAACGTGGAAGAGGATCCTGAAGCGACTTGAGGACATTCAGGCTTCATAGGCACTTTCCCAAGCGCCCACGAGTTCGTTTCGGCCCGAGCGTCCTCATGAATCCGTAGGCAGCAATCCCTCCCGCGGATCTGCTGTGCCGCACCGCGTCACAATGTTCGTTGCCGGACAGCGAAGCGCCCATGTGGCACGGATGTCCTGCAAGATACGATAGCAACTGCAAGGGACAGGAATGCGATTGCTCAGCGTACCGCAGCCGCAGTCTCAGCCTTGCGGATACTGTGGCCAGCAGGCATCGGCTGACGTATTCTTTGAGTATTGTAGTAACTACGCGTTTCGTGGTTCACAGAGCCGGCCAGAGGCTGCAACGTATACTAATTTTTTACTAGCAAGAATACCTACACGTTCCTTTAGTCAGCCTAGCCAACGACCACTTAGCAACCATCCACGGCAAATGGGAACGGATGTCGGATCATGGCTCTAATGCAGTGGCTGCTGTGCCGCACGCGCGCGCGCTTAAGCGTGACCAGCTGAAGTGATAAAAATGACAGCAGTGGAGACCCATCCCCTGTCGGCCCACTATGATACGTACGACCCCTGCCAGTACGGTACTTGACTCGCTTCGGACTTGGCCTCGCTATTTCCCCAGCGCTTGCGGCTCAGTGCGGCGACTTACAAAACAATTCCGTTCCGCAGGTCGCTTTCACAGGTGCAGCATCATGTTGACGCTGCTGTCACCACGGAAGGTCCTCCTAGGATCCGCCGCCTTAATTATTACTTTTTTCTTGTTTTTCCACAGTTCGGACTCTTTTTATCGACTGTCCTACGGCTCTCTCGCAGGCAGCGGGAAAGATAAGAAGCCGCCCCCTGAATTCGTTGAACCTGATGATGGCAGATTCCACTGGAGTCGGGTGACGCAGCGCTATCCTGTGCAGTCTCTGATCCCTATGCCTTCGGGACTGAGCAGCATCCCACGTATTCAGCACAAGTTCCCCACGGAGGACGTGCATGCTCGTCAAGTCCGCGAGGCGCGCCTCGGCCAAATTAAAAGCGAGTTTGTCCATGCGTGGACAGGCTACAAAACCAAGGCATGGCTGAGCGACGAGGTTGCGCCCATCTCAGGCGGAATAAGAAATACCTTTGGAGGTTGGGCCGCGACGCTTGTCGATTCTCTTGGTGGGTTTGCAGATAGTTTGCCTCGCAGCTGGGGATGCTGACCGCAATTACAGACACCCTGTGGATCATGGGCCTCAAAGAGGAGTTTGAAGAAGCCATCCAAGCCCTTGAGAAAATCGATTTTAGCACCTGCTCGCTGGATGAGCTGAACGTGTTCGAAACCACTATCCGGTACCTGGGCGGGTTTCTATCTGCGTACGATCTCAGCCAGGGCCAATATCCCGCTCTCCTTCAGAAGGCCTGGGAACTCGGCCACATGCTTTACGTCGCGTTCGACACACCGAATCGCATGCCCGTTACCAGGTGGAACTTCAAGAATGCTGCCAATGGAAGCCCTCAAGAGGCGTCGGACATGGCGCTTTCCGCCGAGGTTGGCTCTCTGACGCTGGAGTTTACGAGGCTTTCGCAGTTGACTGGGGACCCCCGGTTCTTTGATGCTGTCCAGCGAATCATGGACGTATTCGAGGCGCAGCAGAAGGATACGAAGTTGCCTGGCATGTGGCCTATTGTCGTTAACGCCAAGACGCTTGATTTTACTGATTGGAACTTCTTCACTATTGGAGGCATGGCGGATTCTTTGTACGAGTATCTCCCGAAGGTGAGTTGTCCGATTCCGAAGCTTGTGAACATCAGTTTGCCTAAGACCTCTGAAGCAACATATGTTGCTTGGCGGAGCAACGCAGAAATACCGAAATCTTTTCGAGACTTCAGCGGCCGTGATGAAGAAGCACATGTTCTACCGGCCCATGACGCATGGAGGAGAAGATATTCTGGTGCCAGGCGACCTCTCCATGGACGGCGCAACCGTGAAGTTGGACCCGAAGAACCAACATCTCACCTGTTTTGCGGGCGGGATGTTTGGCATTGCTGGCAAGATCTTTGGGAGCCTAGAGGACATCGAGGTTGGCCGAAAGCTGACCGAAGGTTGTCTCTGGGCTTACGAAACAAGCCCGAATGGGATCATGCCTGAGATCATGTACACATTGCCCTGTGAGGACGCAACGGATTGCGCTTGGGATGAGCGAAAATGGCTGGATGCGGTGAAGAAAGCGTACTCTGAAGGCGAAAGTACTGTGGATCCAAGAGTTGTCGTACCGGAGAAGCACCTGCGCCAAGGCATTGTGAAAGTTGGTGATGGACGGTATATCCTTCGGTACGTGATGAGTTGTTTCTTCACCGAAAATATTGGGGCCCGGGACTAACTTTCACAGCCCTGAGGCCATTGAGTCAGTCTTCATACTCTACCGGATAACGGGAGACGAGAGGCTCCGAGAGCGGGCCTGGACCATGTTCAACAAAATCATCAAGCTTACCAAGACGCCGATAGCCCACGCGGCGCTCGACGATTGTACCGTAGACGATCCTCCCAAATCGGACCGTATGGAATCTTTCTGGACCGCGGAAACGCTCAAATACTTTTACTTGTTGTTCGCTGAACCGGATGTTGTGAGCTTGGACGAGTATGTGTTCAACACCGAAGCTCATCCTTTGCGACGGCCGGCTTGATGCAGGTTCTGGAATAAAGATTTCCAGAGTTTTCCTTCGTAATATGGAGTCTTGGTCTTGGTTTTGGAGACGGATATCGAATAACTACAAGAAGAATATCTGAACTGGAGAAAAGGAGTGAAGATGATGGCTAACCTACATTGACCTCAAAAGGTAGGAATCGTGGTTGTGGTGTCAGCCCACCAGATCATCGGTGTCTTGGCCTCTATGCATACAGCTCGATTTCTCTACGCAAAGCCTGCGCTAAAATCTGTTTGGGATACTGTATTTTGCTCCTCCGCTATTGTACACTTCCCAAAGCCGTCCTGCGTCTTATTCCTGTCGGACAAGCTCCTTCTCCATTTGCTAAGCAAACATTATCCAAAACAGCGAACCCATTTCTCATCAATTGGTGAGGTGGCCGAGTTGGTTATGGCGCCAGGTTAAGGCATCTTCAAGCCTTAGCATCAATTCCTGGTGGGGCAACCCGCGCGAGTTCGAGTCTCGTCCTCATCATCATCTTTTTGCCCTTTGGGGGCACGCAGGGCTGGATTTTGCAGGTCTTACGTTTTGCTGGCGGAAGGTATTCCTGGTGATAATTTGCTCTTGCACGGAATGGCAGCTGTTGTTGGTCCTTGTCCAGATTCCGAGGCTTGCAGCCATGACTGAAGTTTTCTACTTCCAGAGGCCGAACGGCCTTGTGTCGAGACGGCGTTAGACTAGACAATGCCAGGCTGGTAAGCTTCTGCAACGGTTGTAGTCTATCAACCGCTGGACTGTGAATGGTTGGGCGCGGTGTTGATGGGCTACCGTGAAGGCGGTGAGGGTAGAGCAGAGCGGCTGAGGTTTTTCAACACCAGTATGAGCTTTCAGGAGTTCGATCCTCGGCACATCAGGATTATTTCACTTGCGCGGCACTGTGATTGGCGCCTCTGGGGGGAAGGAAATTTTTTCTGTTTAGCGGGTGGCTTGGGTCGAGATCGGGCCGGGTGCATAGACCGTGGTCGGGCCGGGACCGACAGAAAGTCGATTGGACGGCTGGTGGAAGCGAACAGCAAAGTGCAAGGGAGTTCGGTAGTGCTGCTCTGCGTTAGTATATCAGTGCGTGATAGGTAGGGTTGGAAAGCCGCGGTGATCGGTAAGCAATTGCAGCATTCATTCATCCGCACGGGTCGAACGTGGGCTCACAGGACTTTCACGTCCGGATAAGCTTCATCTCCGTACGCATATACTAAATACAATCTAGCCAATCGAGTCACGGGGTGAAGAAAACCTGCCTTTTCGTCGAGTTGGAAATGACAGTCAACGTACTGTCTGGTGCCTGGACGCTCGTTACCGTTGAGCAGAAGATGACCAGGTCGATGTACTTGCTGACGGTGGATAGGCTGGCTTATGCATGTGAAAACTCTAATGCAGAGAGACTAATGCAGGTTGCGTGAGTTGCGTGAGTTTGAGTGAGATTGGGAGAAGAGGTGGCAGGAACGCGGAAGGCGACGGCAGAATGACGTCAGTTCTCACGCCAGGTCTAGAGCCTTCTTCGACCTCCATCCATCCCCGCACCAGCTTCATCTTTGCTCACAGCCTCATGTCTGCCAATGCGTCGGTTATCGCCATGATCTTGGCTTGCTTACTTGATGCGTGCCGACGAACTACGGCTCTGTCCGCTCGCGCAGCTGAGAGCGGTGGGCAGCAGTGGCGCCTCCAATCTGCTGACCTTGGCTGAGGTGGCTGCTCATCCGCCGCAGGCCCACGGTTCGAGATAGGCCAGCCTAAAGCTCATTCGCCCGATTGCGCCGTCTGGGGATGAAGGGCTGCCCTATAGCTCTTCAGCGACCGGTCAAAAGCCTGTTCAGCTGGTAAAACACGACGCCTACTTTCGCGACCCTGTTGTGTGTCCTCAACCCATGCGGAGCTTACATTGGACGCCGTGATGAACGACGAGTTGTTCCTTGCTCTCATTCGACAGAGATCTGAAGCCTCATCATGCAAGACTCCGATTGTATCCATCGTCTTCTCCATAGAGCCTCCTCGGCTCCATTGCTCAGCAGCTGAACGGCTGACCAAGGCGGTGTTTCCTCCAAGCTCGCACACGCGTCTCGTCGTTCAACAACTATGACCCGTCAATCATAGCCTCACATCAGCATCTGCATGCCACATCACATGAAAGCATGCCACAGAACCACAAGGACCTGTCACCCAGGCAGGCCTCCAACCCTGTTTCCAAACTTTGCTCACCGGTCTAGTCGATTCCATCCAGAACCCCAAGGACCGAGCTTTGCGTTTATATATCTTGCATGTCTGCCTTGAAGTTGACACTGACTACTACAACACAGTCCTCTAGCGGTACATGAGCACGTTGATTCATGTACCCACCTTTCTTCGACTTGGTCCCCGTCCATGACTCGTCTCATTACATCTGACCGTCGGCTATCCCATCTTGCCTCTTTCTTCGAGCCCGGACAGCATGGAGCAAAAGTCCCGAGATCTGTGGGCAGAAGCCAAGGATCTCTTAAGGAGAGAGCTTGGAGAAGTGGAGTGGAAAACTTTCCTGAGTCTGTCTCAAGGCGGAACCATTGGCATTCCGGAGACCAAAGGATATTTGGAGCACATTTCGAAACAAGCTAGCGCCAAATACGGCACACGCACAGCCAAACTTGGAGGCAAGGCGCTATTCGAATATAACGTTGGGCGAACCCTCACGCGCCTCGAAATACTCTTCCAGATGGTTGATTCGACTATGAGCTTCGCGCCGCAATTGGCAAGCGTGGTCTGGACCGCTTTCAGGATGCTCTTCAAGTTCTTCCTCATTGACAAAGAAGCGTGCGAATTCCTGTCCGGTGTTGTGGACAAATTATCCTACGCAATTTTCATCTGCGAAGTCTGCGCAAAGCGATATCTTTCCAAGACTGGGGACATCGCCGAACGCGTCCTCAACAGGATCTCTGGCGTTTACATGGTTGTTCTGAAATTCTCATTCGAAACGAAGAAGCTCGTCGAAGCCAACCCTGCCGAACGGTATCTGGGCCTCATGTTTGGCAAGTTGCAAGTCTTGAAAGCTTATCTCAGCAATGCTGCCGATAGGTTGCAGGACTTGGAAAAACTCGTCGACGTCGGATTCAAGGAGACCGTAGAAGATGCACTCGAAAGCATGGGGAAAAACGTCACGCTCGTGACGGACCTCATGCCAGGCATAGAAAGAAGCATTCAGAACATTCACGCTGACAATGAACGTATCGAAGCCGGCGTCAGCCGTATCGAAGAACATTTCAAAGTTTTCGCCGGCCAGCAAGGAAAATCGAAGGATACAGAGAGAGACAGACTCGAGAATGAGCACAAATCCAACCGCGAATGGCTGCTGAAGAATAGGACCCAGATGCTCAGCCCCGATCAACCTCGAAGCCAGCTCAGGACAATCCTCGATAGAACTTCCCCGCGAAGTTGCCAATGGATCTTTGAGGACATCGACTATTCGCTCTGGTTGGAGACTGGCATTCCACGTGCTCTTTGGCTTTCTGGAGAGGCAGGTTTCGGAAAATCCTTCCTGGTATCGACGGTCATCAACTCTTTGCTTGAAGATACACCAGACAACTCGAACGGCCAACAGCATTTGGTGGTTTACTTCTTCTGTCAACATGGAAACGATGCCTCTCAAAAAGGGGTAAGGATCATGCTCCATCTGGTGGCGCAACTCTTTGAAAATGCAAGTCCAGAGCAACTTGCGAAGCATACGAAAGGCCTTTTGAGCACAGAAGAGCGCTTAATTGCAGAGTCCTGCAATGAGTTGGTCAAAGCTGTCCGGCAGCCAAGTAAAAGTTCTGTGACTGCTACTTCTCAACAACGACTCGAAAATTCAGACTCTTCAGCTCGTGCTCTGAAAATGCCTGAACTCCGAAAGCTCTTCGACGACCTGGTCCAGAAATTGAAGAAGAAGGTGTTCATAGTGCTTGACGCACTCGAGTGTAGCGACTTCGATGACTGCAACCTTCTCCGGTCTTTGCTGGAGTTGGCGAAGGGAAACGACCAAATTTATCTCATGATCTCAAGCCGGCCCTTGCCTGAGATCAACACTACCTTCAAGGACCAGGACCACAACACATTTCGCGAAATTGAAGTCAACAAGGATCGGAATGGGCCAAGTATTACGGCATATGTGGACGAACAACTGAAATCTGTCAATCATCTGAAAGAATCACAGCGTTCTAAGGCGAGAGAAGTGATCATGCAGAAGTCTGCTGGCATGTTTCACTGTGAGTGGCTTTCTCGAGCAGAGCAGAGTGTCCGAAGCTAAGCCTAACAGATGCAAGCATAGCGGTAGAGACCTTGAAATCCCCTAAGTCGGCCGCAGCTTTCAACAAAGCCATGCAGAACCTGCCGCAAGGCATGGACAAACTTTACAGGCAGAAGATGCAAAACCTCGATGCCGACTATCGTGACTGGCTGCTCATTAGCTTACGCTGGCTCGTCTGTGGAGAAGGATCGATTGATGCCGAGCTAATTGTAGATGAGATTCGACGGACTTACAGCGTAGATGGCGTCGAGGACGACGACGAGCACTGCGTGGCCGACCTCGAAGAAGGCAGAATGATGAACGAGATCAAAGCAGAGCAAGGGAAGCCGGCCGGTGAAGAATCGGATACCAAAGGATCGGACACGAATCGTTACTCGGTCATCATAAAAACACTCAGTGAACAAGCACGCGATTTTCTGAAGCTGAAAGAGGAATTGGGAAAGACAACGGTGGCTCTGCAACATGAGTCAGTCCGAGACTGGATCTACCGGGATGCTGAGCACCTGCAACAGATCTGGACAACAGACTGTCCAAGCTGCATAGATCGTCAACGCCAGACCTCCACCTACGAGGCAGCACCGAAGTGGGGCCATCTCTTGATGGCTAAAAGCATCATGCTTACGCTTAACAGCCCAAACTTTCAGAAGAAGCATCACTTGCTGGGAGATGATGATGCAACAGAAACACAGCAACATGCCGAGAAATCGGTTGAGCAAATCAATGGAGACGTGCCTGTGGAGGCAAATGGGCATGCTACTCAAGACGTTTCAAGAGCCACAGATGCTGTTGCGGGCAACGAGGCAGTCGTGAAGTCAGACGAAGCTCCCGAAAATTCATCTACGGAAACGCATGATTTCGCCAATCTGGCAGCACCGGAGATGACTACGAAGACAGAAGGGGACAGACCCGACGTGATGCCACACCCAGACCAGGGACAGCAGTTGTCGGAGGGGACACAGCCGTCACCCGCAGCAGTTGATGATGAGACCGGGGATGACGCGACAGATCGTGACGAGATCGAAGACGGTGACGAGTATCCATTCGACAGCGACCCGAGCAGTGATATTAGATATGAGTTTACCCACTGGCACTACCATGTTCGACAAGCAGAGGAACAATGGCCGGAAAACGAGCGTTCATCCGAGCCCTTGGTTCAGAAACTGTTCACGGAATTGTACGATCAAATCGACACCTTCATGACCGAAGAGTCGCAGCCGTACCAGCGCTGGCAAGAGATTTTTTGGCCAGAGTACAATTTGAAAGCAGAAAACAAGTACGAGAGTCCACTACACATGGCCGCTCGTTGGGACCTTCGGGGGATGCTCAAGCGATACATATCAGCCGGTGCTGACCTTCATGCCAAGACTTCTTGGGGCAGTACACCTCTGCATTTGCTGGGTCTTGGGTGGAATGGATATGTTGGCCATTCAGGACTCGAACTTTTGCTTCAGCAACCCGACCCGCCAGTGAACGTTCGGAACACGGCGTGGGGCCTCGTCCCCCTCATCGAAGCCCTTCAGTTTGATGCTCCTGAGAGCCACATCAAGCTCCTTTTGGACCACGGCGCCCGGCCAGACATTGCAGACGACGATAAAATAACATGTCTACACTGGGCAGCTCACCGGCTGGACGCAGGCTTGTGCCGGATGATCCTCAACGCTGGCAATGTTGACGTTAATGCAAAAGATTGTCGTGGCGAGACACCACTCCATTGGCTGTCACAGACTCCGGATGCATCGTTGGAGGTCGCACAGCTACTTCTTGAAAACGGAGCCCGGGTGAATGAGGAAGACAATGACAGTCAAATGCCGCTCTACGAAGCTTGTCGTACGAGCAACACGACTATCGCATGCCTTCTGATCGAGAAAGGAGCCGATGTGAATGATGCAGAGACCGTTTTTGGCTGGACAGCGTTACACGCAGCAGTTCACGCCCAAAATCTAGAACTTGTCAAGCTTCTTGTCCACAATGGCGCAAAGATCCTGACCAAAGACCAGAGCCTGGTAACGCCGATTGCTCAGGCAGCAGAGAAAAAGAACGACGAGATATTCGCATTTTTGCTCAAGATCCAGAGGGAACGATCGGACGACATAAGCTTTCTCACAGACACAAACGTCCACAGTCAGACGCCTCTTCACCGAAGCGCCGCAAAGGGATCCGAAAAATGCGTCAAACTGCTCTTGGAAGTTGGAGATGCCAAGCTTCTCTGTTCGCAGAAGAACAAACGCGGCGCGACACCCCTACATTCGGCGGCGAAGCGCGGGTTTCGAGACGTGGTGTGCCTTCTTCTCAATGTTGGCGCCGACCCAGCCGCTCTGGATAACGACGGCAAACCTCCAATCGTCTATGCTGCCGAAGAGTGGAAGATGTATCCCGGTGAACAGAGCGCATCCTTTGAGCAAATCATTACCATGCTATTCAACAAGAGTCCGAAACTTTCGCAGAAGCAGGGCCTCGAACTCTTCAACGTCGCTATTGAAAAAGGGTCCGAGGACGTCTGCCGACTTCTGACTGATCTGACGCACGTGGCGGACGAGCACGGCTGGACACCCCTTCTTCTCGCAGTACAGGAGCGGCAGCAGGGTATTATTGATCTTCTTACACAGCGAGCGCCGGGTCGTTGGAGCGGTGCGGACAAGTTGCCTGTTGATATATCGAACGATGGGCTTGAGGTGTTCAAGTCTCCGACTAGTGAGTCAATTCACATGCCTTCATCTTCTCTTGAGACTGGAGTATTCGCTGACGAGGACTAGAGCCTGTCACGAACCAAAGTCCTTTAGCCTGTGTGCGCACCGACAATCCCATTCCGGCGGGCAGGAGCCATTACTACTATGAGCTGACCATTATCGAGGCTGGAGATGAGGGACCAGACAAGTGCGTCGCATTTCCGCTTCAATCACATCTCATCATACCCTCCGTCGGGCTGATCACCATCCAAACCCATCATTGCCACATATCCATCCAACAAATTTCCTTCTCCTACTCTCCATGCATTTCCTTGACCAGCTGGCTAACTCCCAACCAGCCTTGTCGGTCTGGGTTTTTGTTCGATCTACGCCAACCCATTCGCAATGCCGGGTTGGTGGCAAGCAGGCTACCCATCCTGGGGCTATCACGGCGACGACGGCTGTAAATTCCGGCAATCAACTTTCCAGCAGGACAAATACCCGCAAGACCACCTTTACGGACCCAAGTACGGAAAAGGCGACGTGGTTGGTGCGGGTGTGGATTTCTCAAAGGGCGCCATCTTCTTTACGAAGAACGGAAAGAGGCTTGCCGATGCTTACACGGGCGAGGATATCAAGGGCAGGCTGTTCCCGGTCGTGGGCATGTATCCGGAAAAAATAAGGGTGCGTGCGAATTTCGGGGCCGAGCCGTTCAGGTATCAGTGGGTGAGGAAGGAGGAGAAAGAGCAGCAGAAGGATGCGAATGGCTCGTAGGACGGCTTTACGTTTCATTGCAGGGAAGTTTCCTTTCTGGTTCTGGTTGATTCATCACTCATAGTTTTGTTGACACGGCCGTCTTGGCAACAGAAACGTTTCAATGCCTCCTTCTCTTCTCTGGCGCCAAGCTTCTTTTTCAGGCAAACACTCGTTCGGCTGGATCCGGCTAAGAAGGCTTGTTTCTCCATCACTTGCGTGCAGCCGGTCGATCTGCTGCGCGTCAACAGCGCAGCGGGTATTTTACCTCATCGTCTCCACACTCCCACTCCCCACACACCTCACGCGGGGGAAACGCCCGCCTCTTCCACGTCTGGAAAGAGGCTAGCCTCCTCCTCCTTGGTAGGCACAGCTCCACACGCGGGAGGCGCCGCCATCACCCACAATTACCCGGGGAAAGAGGAAGTGAAGTCTTGGAGAGGAAAGACGGCGGACGCCGTGGCTTTTCTCCCCTCATGCTCCCCGGGATTCCCAACCCCACCGCACCGGGTCCGCCCTTCGGGATACCCGTCCGTCCGCCAGTCCCGTCAGCTCGGTCGGTGGTCCGGTCGGGTCGGCCGGCAAGCGTCGAGCCGCCGTTGCCAAGCCTGCCTTTGTGTTTCAGCCGCAGATCGTGACTCGCAGCAGCAAGAAGCCGCTGGGCAGCAATTCTTGATGTGGTGGGGACAAGCCGTGCCTGTTCCCGCAGGCAAGCATTTCCAGCCTTGTCACTGATCTTCGGCCGGCCTGCCGATGGCTTCCGGCCGCTCGTTGCCGCTGCCGCTGCCGCTACCGCCGTCGTCGTCGCTGCAAAAAGCACACGAAGTCAGGACGGGCGGCCAGGCCAGACCAGACCAACCACGCCTTGGCCAATCAAGGCCGCGCGGTCTTTCCTGATAGGTAGGTACGCCTGCGCAGGTACCGCCTTGACGTGTCTTATGTGCGTGCAACACGTATCTATCCGTCCTACCCGCGATCCGCGCACTCGACACGTTTCCCCACACGCACGTACCGTACGCTTAAGCCCCTAGTTCATTGTTCCTTCAGGATCCCTCTTTCTCGCCTTGTCTCTCGATCGGCCCCCAAGTAGATCGCGGGCTGGGCCGTCTGATCAACGGGCGTACACGTACCGTACCTACCTTACCCCGCATGTGCTCATTGGCGTCTGCTTTTCTTGGCTCGGCTCGCGTGGGTATGCTTGTTTGTTCTCGCGACACTGGGTACGTAGCCCGACGGATCGACGTGGGGGAGTCTCGTTCAACTGGCCAGTGGCTTGGCCTGGCCGGAGTGTGTCATGGCGACGTGGGCGCGCGCACACGGGTATACACACACGTGCGTTATGCACGACTTGCTAATACGGACGTAGATACTCGCCTCGGGTTGCTGTTGCCGAAGGAATAGGAAGGGGATGGGGAGGAAGAGAGGGGGAGGGGGAGTGGCTTGCCAATAAAAGCGAACCAACAGTGGCGCGGAGCTGCGCTATTGGCTTAAGGATTCAGGATGCCCCAGGGGCCTACCCCGAAGCCTCTGACGGCCGAGCGGGAAAAGGTGGCGCATGCGGGTTGGAGTTGACGGAAGAGTGGTGGAGTGGTTTGGTGCGACAGACAGCAGCCACGAGAATTTTGGCTGCAGGTGGTTGCATTCGCGGACGCGGGCAGGGTGGCAGCCCCAGGCCCCGAGGGAATGGGCCCAAGGGACCTCGAGCCTAACCCATTCCTTCTCTCTGCTCTTTAGCAAATCGTGGGGTAAGGGTACGCTACGGCTAGTCAGCAGAGGTGGACGCTACGAGTAGCTCAGTAGCCGCAGACACGGCCCCGGTACCGTCGCACGCGAGGGGTGCACTTGAGGCGTGCGAAAGATCGACGTCAGCCGCGCTGCTCCCGGACTTGGCTGCGGCTGGGCGGGCGCGCTGAGCACGACTTGGTGGTGGCGGGTGCGTGCCGACAAGCGTGCAGGCCTAGCGCAACTGCAACTCAGGGCTGAAACCGGGAGGGGCAAGGGATGCTTGTCTCATGATGGGGTTGCGAAGATCGATGGAAGGTTTCCAGAACCGCTTCTGGAAGCTGGGATTATTTTTGGGGTCTGCCATTTTTAACTTTTTAGGCTTTTTTGCCATCCGGACGCCTCGTTCCCCTGGCACGTCAGCGTTGCGTCGGGTTGCGTTGGAGGTGGGCGAAGAGGTGGTGATGGGGGGATGGAGTTGTGGTTGGCGGCTGTGCTGCGGGCTTTTTCGGCGGAGGGCCGGGGTCCCCGTGGAGAAAGGTGAAACATGGGGTATGGGACGCGCAGAAGCAGGCGCACGCGAGAACTCTCGGGAGGCGACCGGCCAAGGGGGCGAGGGGACCGCACCCGGGCGGCGTCGCATTGCGCCAAGGCAAACAGGGCAGCTGTTTTCTCTGCTGCTTGCCAGACGGCGCCGCAAACGGACGACTGGACTGCCGACCGGACGACGCGATGGCGGGAGGCCTGCTGACTTGCACCACCGTGCTACGCCGCCCGCTCGCACACGCCATTGCTGCCTGTGGCGGCCTCTCTGGTGCTCTGGTCGCCTGGCCGTTCCGGTCGCTTGCGCTTGCGGCCGCAGACCAGGGCTGGCATCTCGCATACAGGAATCAGGAGGAGGCAAATGCCGCGTCCACGACCCGGGAAATCGGCATCGACAGCGATGGCTCCACCGCGGCCTCGCAAATTTTCTCGTCTGTTCGTTTCCTGGTGAGCTGGAGGGCGGATTTGTGCCTGAGTTGGGCAAGCCGATGCCTGCTCGGCAAAATGCAGGCCGAGGCGCCAGCCGGAGAAATTGGCCCATGCCAGCAGCGGACAGCAGAAGAGAGGACGGAGCCGGAGGGGACTCGGGCGGGCACAGACAGACTGGCACGCTGACCGGGGCGTCAGCAGCTCTTCAGCTCCTCCTCGCGCTGGATGGCACGGCAGCACGCGACGGCGCGCAGCCAGTAAGCACAGCGTCGGGAGACCGGGCTGAGAGGCAGCACGGCCATTCGCGCCAGCTGACCGGCAGGCTGACGCGCTCGCTTTGTACCTTGGGCCGCTCGGCTTACTGACTCGGAGGCGAGAGCGGTCGTCCTCGGTGGTCGCCGCCCGGCACGCGCGCACCGCTGGCCGGGCGTAGGTGGCGCTGCGGCAGGACGGGTCGGCGCTGGGCGTGCATCGCCATAAGCCGACGTTACATGGCGTGCAGCTCGAGGCGCCGCCATCCCGCGCTTGGCGGTGGAAAGCTTGTCGGGGGGCTTGTCGCGAGAGTCAGCCGGGCGGCGCTAGGGCGGGCGGCGTCCGGCACTGGCGTTGCCTCCTTCCCCTTCGCGGTGCGCGGCTGTTGGGGTTGGGCGTTGAGGGCGGCGGCAGGCGGCGGCAGAGCGAGCCGCGCTGCAGCGTTGGAGCACAGGGCGGGAGAGGTGCGGCGACAGGCAGGTCTGCGGCGTCGAAGGATCTGGTGGGCCGCGCTGATTCGCCTTGGGCGGGCAGCAGGGCAGCAGGCGGAGCTCCACCGTCAGGCCAGCAGCCAGCATCGCATTCTTCCGCAACGGGCTGGCGGCGCCGATTGGGCCACAGTCGGCGCCCGCACGCCGGGATGGAGGTCGTGGCGGCGCTGCTCCGGGACTCCAGCGCTCCACTGTTTCTCCAGCGGAGAGGCCGGTGCTAAGGCGCTAGGCCGCTGGGGGGCCCCAGCCGATCTGGGGTTCGCCTGCCCGTCGCGTTCCTTCGCATTTCGCGCCCTTGTCATGTGCCTGGTGCAGCGTTACAGATGCGTAGCTGCGCTGATCCGTCCTTTCACTCTTCTTTATAAGCCCGCGCGCCCTCCCGCCGCCGTCCTTTTTCTCCTCCCGTTGCACTGACCCGCGCCGCGGCCCTCCCTCTCCCAAGCCGCTCCTCGCACCTGGACTATCCCCGATAGCTCCACCATGTGGCAGATTGGAAACATTTACTTCATCACGGCCATCGCCGTCATCGGCGGTGGCCTGTTCGGCTTCGACATCTCGTCCATGTCCGCCATCATCTCCACCGACCAGTACCTCTGCTACTTCAACCAGGGCCCCAACTACGACGCCGCCAATGGCAACTGCTCCGGCCCCAAGTCCGATGTGCAGGGCGGCATCACCGCCGCCATGCCTGGTGGTTCCTACGTCGGCGCCATCATCTCCGGTATGTGATACCCGCGGCCGCTTCTGCATGCAGGACCCCGCCAATCCGCGCGCCGCGTGGAACAGAGCTGACGATGTGCTGCAGGTTTCCTTTCCGACAACCTGGGTCGTAAATACGCTATCATGATCGGATGCCTCATCTGGTGCGTTGGCTGCGCCATCATGGCCGCTTCGCAGAACATCCCCATGCTCATCGTGGCCCGTTTCATCAACGGCCTCTGCGTCGGCATTTGCTCCGCCCAGGTCCCCGTCTACGTGTCCGAGCTGGCCCCGCCAAGCAAGCGTGGTGCTGTGGTCGGCGCCCAGCAGTGGGCCATTACCTGGGGTATCCTGATCATGTTCTACATCTCCTACGGAACCTCGTTCATCAGCAGCACCGCCGCCTTCCGCATTCCGTGGGCTCTCCAGGCCATCCCGGCCATCCTGCTCTTATTCGGCATGATGTTCCTGCCCGAGTCGCCGCGTTGGCTCGCTCGCAAGGACCGCTGGGAGGAGTGCGAGAAGGTGCTTATCCTGGTCCACGGCAAGGGCGACCCCAACAGCCCCTTCGTGCACCACGAGTTCCGCGAGATCAAGCAGATTGTCGAGTGGGAGCGCCAGAACTCCGACGTCACCTACTGGGAGCTGTTCAAGCCGAACATGATCAACCGCACCCACATCGCCATCATGACCCAGGTCTGGTCGCAGCTGACCGGAATGAACGTCATGATGTACTACAGTGAGTCGCCACACCGCGTATCCAGTGGGTTGCATCTGGAAAGCTGACCGTCCAACCAGTCTCGTACGTCTTCACCATGGCTGGTTTGAGCGACACTCTGCTCGTGTCCTCGTCCATTCAGTACGTCATCAACGTCATCATGACCATTCCCGCCCTGCTCTACGTCGACCGCTGGGGCCGTCGTCCTACGCTCCTCATCGGTGCCGCTCTCATGTGCACCTGGCTCTTCGCCAACGCCGGTATTTTGGCTTCTTACGGCCACTATGCCGGTCCTAATGGTGTCCACGGCATCAAGGAGGCTTCTTGGGAGGTTCGCGGTGCTGCTTCCAAGGGAATTATCGCCTGCTCGTACCTCTTCGTCGCCTCCTACGCCCCCACTTGGGGTCCCGTCTCATGGAGTAAGTTCTCGGCCATTCCCTCTGTAAAAGGACTGCAAGCTAACAGCCGTCCAGTCTACCCGCCGGAGATCCTCCCTCTGCGCGTCCGTGGCAAGGGTGTCGCGCTGGCCACCTCGGCGAACTGGATTTTCAACTTCGCATTGGCCTACGTAAGCTTCAACCGCAGACCCCCTTTTGACCTTGCAACACTGACATGATCTCTCTCAGTTCGTCCCTCCGGCGTTCGTCAACATCAAGTGGAAGGTGTACATCATCTTCGCCGTCTTCTGCATTGCCATGTTCGTCCACGTCTTCTTCATGTTCCCTGAGACGGCCGGCAAGCCTCTCGAGGAGATCGAGGCCATCTTTACCGATCCCGACGGAATTCCCTACATCGGAACGCCGGCCTGGAAGACCAGCGGAAACCTTAGCAGCATCAAGGCTGTCGAGGCTGGCCACATCGAGAAGGGCGAGCACAGCCCCGAGAGGGTTGAGGAGACGACAAAGGAGACGGCTTAAGCTTTGCCGCTTGAAGTCTGGAGTGGTTTCTATTGGATCGTTTCCTTTTCATGGAGATTCTAGTAGATTGTACCAGTGATGAAATAGTGACGAATGTTAATACCCTCACTCATACTTATCGGTACCAGCACTGTGTTGAAGTGAATCAAATGGCTACATAACTCTCCTGTACCTGAATGTCATACGTACAGGTACTAGCATGTGATTGGGCTGTTCGGTGCATGCGTTCTACGTCTATCTCGCGTGGCAATAGCATCATAAGTCTCCCTTGCATGTTCATTCTAGCGCAAGCAGGACCTAGCTACAGCCCTGCACAACGTCGAAACATGCATTCGGGGGTGCAAGCTGTGTGCCTTGTTTCCAGTTCATGCATTCGGGTAAACGCTTCGATCTCACGCACGATTTCATGCGCATGGACTTCCGTTCGCACGCATTCTTCTGGGTTGCCCAATGCGGACTAGCCATGCGCTGTGCCGCAAACAGCACTAGCGCACTCCGCGCTCTTTCCCCGGACGATCCTCCACAGCCGTCACACCACAACTCCGCCCCTCACCAGACCTCGACAAAAGTACTACGTCGCTCAGCCGATCGCGCGCTGTGCTCGAGGTTTCCTCTTGAAGAATGCTGTGCAAGTCAGGTTGTGCGAACTTGGCGACGCCGCTGGATGCTAGCGCACGCAGCACAACGTCTCTGCTGATCGGTCAGGTTATCTTCGCTGCTTGTCATAATTGCCAACCGCTTTTCGAGGAAGCTCAAAGACCGCTTACAAACTATCGCGCGATCAGGATTCGATAACGCAAATCCCATCGCCCATCAAATCCGGAGTTGCAGACTTGCTCCAGCCGAAGCGCACTTCCGGCCAACACTTTAACATCCGGACGAGATCCCCTTAACTCCGTTCGCACTTGCGCAATATAATTCACGGTCAAGCACCCGATCTGGCAGGTCTCCGAACGTAAGTAAATCCCTCACCACCACGAGCCTACGTTACAGCTGCACGAGCCAAGCAATGTCAGCACGGATCCTGCGCCACCACCGTTAGTCTGCGCGTCAGTGGCTTCATGAAGTCTCGGTGAACATATGCAGGCGCGCTTGCTAAGTGGGGCCTTCGTGTCGGTGTAGCGAGATTGACGCGCAGAAATTGAAAGACTTTGGAGGAGTTCACTCGTCCACGTTGCGGCGGTCTGCGTTGCGACTTGTGAATAGCTACGGGTGGATTGACCGGGCGCTTCTCACAATTTGCCCCCTCCTTTGATGAAATGTGCCGTGTGCAGGACTGCGGATTGCGGACGCACGGTGGAATTGCCAACGAAGATCACCAAAAATTAGGTGTCCCTGACAGCGTTGGTTTGAGTTTGACTGCTTCAATTTCTTTGCCATCACCATCGTCATTCGGCTCCCCCTTTCTCTTTCGTTCTCGCTTCTCGCGAATTCTCATTTTCTCTTCTTGCTTACTTTGTCATCCACTCTCCTCCTCCCTCTCGTCCTCCTCATCCTCCACATCCGAACAATACTCATGGGTGTCACAGTAGGGTGGCCCTCTGACCTACTTTTCCAGTGATGTAGATCAGTTTCACGTCCAATCTCCTCCAGCGATCCCGAAGAAGGCTCCACTATTTTATGCTACTTGCTCGTTTCATATTCCCGTCCTGGTCTGATCGGAAAACCTGAGATGTCAACGACCAGCACCGCTGCCATGACTGCTGTTGACTTCGTCAGTTTTGTCTGTCTGAAAATCTTTCTCTCTCTGCACCATAAATGCATTCCAAATTCCAAAGCAAGCATTAATCTCACCATACCAAAGACGTAGCTACAAGTCCAGAAACACCAGCAGCCGATGCACCCGTCTCGGAACTTCTAACAGCAGCATTGGTCGAGGTACGAAAAGCGGTGACTGCAGCTACAACAGCGTTCACGGCAGTCCCCGTAGTCATAACCATCCAACATCCAACGTTTTACACGTCATTCGCGACAACCAGCGCAGTACTTGGGCTTGCTGCCTCGGACACCGGTCCACCATGAAGGCTCGGAGCTTTCCGCACCGCTACCAACCCACCATCAGCTTCGCGTTCCCCTTGCGTAATTCCATCATCTCCTCCCGTACTTGTCGTGCCGAGACACCCACCCCACCAACCCCAGAATCTGCTGCTGCTCGCCGTGCGGCTCCGCTAACCCGTCGCCCGAAATCTCGACTGGGACGGCTTGCCCGTACGTACCACTGCTCTTCGCTCTGCGTTTTTGCGCCGGGTGCGGCGGCGGTGGAGGGTGCGCGCTGATACTGGACGACCTGGGCAGGTACGTCCTGCATCACGCTGGCCAGCAGATCAGATCGTCCAGGACGATTTGTAGCTAGACAGTTCATCACCTTTGGCTTCTCCATTGTTCACAAATACCGTTGTTGGATGCCGCTCTAGTTAAGCAATACCCTTTCAGTGCGTCTGGCGTGCTTCCTGTGGTCTCTTGGTCCTACCACTGCCCGGAGTCTGGATCGTAGATAGAGACGGGTGTTGAAGTCGTAAAAGTCCGAGGAGTCTTCGAACTGCTCCTGATCTCTACCAATGACGATGAACACGCCTTCGGGACCGAAGGCGGAAACATGGTGCATCCGCACTTCTTCAATCTTTCCGTAGTTGCTCTACTGTCAGGTTGGTGATGTTTTCGTCGTCATGTTGAACTCTACCATGCCGTGTATGGGCAAGATGGTCTGATCCAAATCCGCTGTTTCTGGACTTGTTGCTTCCGTTAGAAAACCTCCAAGAATCAAGCCCATCCCGCCTCCGTAAGCTGATAAGCAGATGTAGGAGCGTGTGAAATTGTCGAATACGGGTTGGCCGACTTGATGAGAACTTTATTTGAAGTCGTCAGCACGCATGTAAGCAGCCTAAATGGAAATATTCCTGAAATAGCTTAGCGTACAGCCTATTGCAGCCTTTTAATGTAGATTTGGGTGGAAAGCTGAAGCAATCGCTTCGATATGTCAAGTATGAGTTATCAGTGTACCTTTGCATCTAAATAGAGCCTTTTTTTTCCAAGATGAAATCTTAGATTGTGAGTGCAAATGCTGGGCGACAGTATTGCGATCCATTGACGCTGAGATGGAGGTGGATAGTATGCAACAACAGTTTCAACATCCTTCAGCTTCCACGCTCACGTTTGATTGGTTGCAACTGCTGCTGTGCCACAAATGCGCGATCATCAGCCAATCGGCCAATGCAGAGTTGCGCCGGTTGGCCCCCAGGCCAAGATGATACTCTGGGCGCGTCTCTAATCATAGAACTCTCAGGTCGTACAAACCTCGCCCTGGGTTCATTTGCAGCCAATGTTCCGGACCCGTGGCAGACGATCGCGAGGCTCTGAGTCTCAGGCATCAGCGTTTTAAGCCTTGCATCTCCCTCTCCCGACAACCCCGCGCTTGTCAAAGTCTCCACCCACACGATGTTGCGTCTTTTAGGCCGCCATGCTGGGGTCTGTCTATCCCTGTTCTCCCTTCTTTCCCGCTCTGCCGCCCGTTCTCTCTGTGGCCTTGTAGACCAAAGAAGTCGGTTCAAGCGCATCCCTTTCTCCAGCTGTGATTTCTGCTCCTTCGCATACTGATCAAACATCCTCTAGCCGCCATTATCGGCGATCGTCTCTTTTTCTCGAGCGCTAACTACACGTTCGATGATGGAGTGGTCTGGCAGAACACTTCCTCCCTCTACTGGCTCCGCCTCAACGATACCATCGACGTGCACGGTCTCATCGACATGTCCATGATCGGCGAGAGCCCTTTGCCCAGCGATTTGCTTGTCGGCGGTGTGAATCCTGTTGCTGGTGGCTTCTCTGGTACCTTCTTCTACGACCACACAACCCTATACGCGTATGCCGGCATGGTTGGCCGGGGCGCTGATGGCATTAACAATTCTCTGTGGTCCTACAACACAACAACGAGCGAATGGAGCTTGGTCGAGGTTGAGGGCGGCAGGATCAGCTTTGGCAACAACAGCGAGGGCGTGCACGCCAGTGATCCGAAATCCGGCACGTCGTTCTACACAGGTGGCTGGGTCATGGCCTTCAACAGCACGAACAATGGTACCGTCAAATTTCAGTCTTCGAACACGGGAACTCCTCAGTGGAGCTTCATGACCACGCAATCCGGGATACAGGGACCGAATATCCTCAAGGGCGCGATGGTGTACGTGCGAAAAGGACAGTCCGGAGTGCTCATCGCCTTCGGCGGCTACGACTCTGCCTACAAGGGAGCTGAGTTTAGCTCGGGCTGGGATTGGGACCAGCGATCCTTCAGGGATATCTACATTTACGACATCTTCTCCAATACTTGGTATCTGCAAGAAGCCAGTGGCGATATCCCGGAGAACCGTTCGGATTTCTGCGCCGGCGTTTCTTCCGCCCCCGACGACTCTAGCTTTCAGATCACCATCCATGCGGGCTGGGACTTGATTAAGGGCACCGCACTCTCCGATGTATACACCTTGAGCATACCGTCCTTTCGCTGGATTAGAGTCACGGACTCGAACAATCCTGACATTCTCCTCGAACCTGATGCCGGTCGTCAGCGATTGAAATGCGATGTGTGGAACGAGACACAGATAATTGTGTCCGGCGGCTTCGTCCAGCTTGACAGCGAGATTTTGAATGATGCGTGCAACGCAAGTTATCCGCCATTCAAAGTGCTGGACACCTCAACCTATACCTGGCGGACTCAGTTCGACCCGAGTCTGGAGTATTCGGTTCCAGACGTCGTGACAGCGGTTATAGGCGGAAAGTGAGTGTGCTTGCCGAGTGGCCTACCTTGCGTACTTCGTCCTTGTCACAATCGTGAGCTAACGCTGCTTCTGATAGCTCGACTGGTGGTGCGGTTCTTCAATCCCCTGTGTCAGGCTGGGCCTCGGACGAGCTCTCCACGATATTCTCCCAAAAAGTGGCAAGAGATACATACTCGTACAGCGAGACAAGCTCTACCCCGTCCAATGCTCCGGATTCTCTATCCGCGGGTGGTGGTATTTCTGCAGGCGCTATCGTAGGCATTGTGATCGGAATCGTGGCTGCCGTGCTGGTCGTTGCTGCAGCGCTTCTGTGGCGGAGGAGAAAGAGGCGTTACGCAAAGGCACAACGAGCAGACGTGGATGATGCGTCCAGCTGGCAGAAGCCGGAACTCGCAGCGACTGAGATGAGGCGGCATGAGCTGGATACAGATGATGTGATCCACGAAACGCATGGGGAAGCACTTGACCTGCAACCGATACAGCTTCCGGCCCCACATCGACCTTCGGAACTTCCAGGATAGCGGCGACCTCGCTTTCTATTTTAACCTTCTGCTCTCGGATTAGTAATTTATACTACTTGTTCTCTTCTATGACCTATAGCTTAGAATTAGCACAAGTGTTCTTGTGATCTCTCACGCATCTGTATAATTATCGAGGTAAGAGCTTCCCTTTGACGAAATCCTCCTGATCATCATTGATACAGCTTTATCAAATAGTAACTCCAATCCTTTCCGTCTCCCAACTTCATGCCCTATCAAACAGACCAGACTCTAAACGCCCCGCGCCATGCAAGCTGCTGCAAGCCTCACCGGATTGGAACTTGCGTATCCGGACCAACCCGCCTGGGATGACGCAGATATCGAGGACCTCAGAGAGAACACACTTCCGGGTTCGCTTTAAGTCGGCTCGGACATCTCCATATCCTTAAACATACGGCAAACTTCATCACGGCTCTCATACTGGAGGACGATGACGACTGGGACGTGTCCATTCGCACGCAAATACTGCCAGTGGCTGACTCAATGCGAAATATCACAGAAGAACTCAACGCTAATGGCGAACTTAGTCGAAACGGTTCCTCAAATACATCTTACGGGCTGGAATGAGATGTGTTAAAGGTGCCGCACAATCCGGGGAAGGTCTGATATGTGCATAGGACCTCAAACCCTATCTACTCATATGCGTATGCTGTCACACAGCAAGGAGCGCGGAAAATACTGGAAAAGCGCATGCACGGGAATGCTGAAGCATTCGACATCTGGCTCCTCACCATGTGTCAGCAAGACAACATTCGTTGCTTCGCGGTGATCCCTGAGCTTTTCCATGAGCATGAAAAGGCCGAATTCAAAGACAGCCTTATTCACGGCGAGAGCAAAGAGGAAGAAATTGCAGCGGATAGGGCACCGTACATCTGCCATAGCGCACGGTGCAACAGCAATGCAATGTCGAACACCTGGTAACCTGTATGGGCTGATCAGATTTCCGAGGACAGCTAATCTTTGAGGTTGCGGATTATCAGATGTGGAAAAGCACACTTGGGAGGCAGGAAGCAATCGAGACACATAAATTGCGCATGTAATATATGCCTCACAGTGGCCTTTCGAAGTAGGATGTTTTCTATTTCAAGTTTCCAAACTAAGTCCTGATTTGTTGAGATAGAATATTCCATATCGCTCATAAGTCATTTAGCATAATTCAGCAGCCTCACTATTCCTCTGTTTGCCCATATCTCTTGACCCAATAAACACAACAAAGTAGTGGAATACCCCAATCCTTCCAATGCCCCAAAATCACCGCGACCTCGACGCTCTCCCACTCCTCCGCCACCACCTCTCATCCCCCGGCAATTCCGCGACCACCCCTCCCCCATCCTTCTCATGACTCGTCTCCCGCACCCCACCCTGCAGCTCCCAGACCCGTTGCTGGTTTTCCGGCGGCAATTCCGACAGCCCTTCGCTATGCATCTCGTGCATCGCTGCATACTGGTGGTTCCAAGGCTGATAGTGCTGCGCTTGCGTCTGGCTGGCCATAAGCTCTTGTTGCTGCTGCTCGCGGCGCATGCGTCGCTTGCGTGCGCAACAGTAGTAGACCAGTGCGCCCGCGAGAAGGGCGACGCCGGCTACGACGCCGACAGCTATGCCGGCGATGGTGGCTGTGGTTGGGGATTTGGTGGCTTCTGTGGAAGCGGATGGTGACGATGAGCTACCTGAGTTGTTGCTGTTTGTTCCGCCGGCGTTGGTGCTGGCTGTGCTGGTGAAATTGGTTGTGTCGAAGACGGTTTTCAGCTGCGTGGAGTTGAAGGTTGGGTTGCGGGCGCTGATGGCGAGGTGGCGGCGTCAGCACTGCAGAGCTCGCGGATTGCATGGATGAAAGGTTGTTGGTGAAGACCTGGGGTGCACTTACTTCTGCGCGTAGAATGTCCGCACAAGGTCACTCTGGGTATAGCGGCTGGCGTTGGCATTGTACTGATCTGTCCACTCCAGCGTACTCATGTCGAAAATTGCCAGACCCTGGGTGTATTTATCCCGGTCTCTGAACGTTCCTTCGTAGATGGTAGCAGTCTCATCCGTTGAAGCTGAGTTCACGCCACCAATCGTAAGAATCTGGCCCCCGCCTACCGCGTGGCAAGTCAGGGCGTGTCGTGTCCCAGTCGGCGAGTAGTCCACCTTGACCCAATGGAAGGCGGGGAGCGTCAGAATGTAGATTTGGTCAAATTGGACACTTTGCGTCCCCAAGTGTCCACCCCAGCCGGCGTACACGAATCTGCCATTGACGTTAGCTCGATGGATTTAGCGTAATCACTGAAAGTTGCGCGGAGAAAAGAGAAGCCAAAAACCTACATCTCGTAAGTGCCGTTGTCCGACGCCACCCCCGCCGCGCAAAACTCCTTCCTCCCTTGCGGTGTATTTCCGGTCGTCACTTGGTCGTACCACTTCTCGGCCGCCGGATCAAACACAGACACCGTCCCCCAATTCATTAAGTCACTCTTTGGATCATTCGGCACCCCTCCGATCACGACGAAGACTCCCTCCGGCCCGAAATTGGGCACGTACTGCATCGAAGCTAACTGGATCCTGCCGTTGTGGAATCGCGGTCCTTCCACCGTCACGTTCGTCAGCTCTTTGGTGGCCATGTCGAACCGTAGCATCCCGCCAACGTTCACGATTGCGTGATCGTCTTTGACCACGTCCGGCGCTGTGGCTGAGGTGATTGAGCCGCCGAGCGCGTACCCGAAGCCGTTGCCCTGTGCGATGGCGCAGGTGTATGGCCGAGTGATGGTGTTGAATACTGGGTCGTTGGAGTCCAGGGCTGTTCCCCACGTCCCGCTGCCCAGGCCGTCTGGCTTGAATGTCCAGATCCCCATGGGCCAAGGATCGAGTTTCGAGGTGTTGAACGTGGAGGTGCGGCCTGCGAAGCCGGTGTACAGAAGGTCGGCTGAATCATCGTACCAAAGACCACCGTAGACAAGGGAGGGGACATCGCTGGGCTTAGAAGTGGAGTGAAGTGTTACAGTGGAGTTTGTCCAGTTCTTAGTCAGATCGATGGCGAGGAGAGTGTCCGCTTGCAAGTAGAAAAAGATCAGCGACTTTGCTCATTTTTTCCCCATGATATTTTGAATGAGGAGTGGCTTACAGTATTCAAACTCGACATCGCCGTTGTTGTAGAGAGAGAACTCTCCACCGTCAATGTAGACGAAATTGCCGGCTACTATGGCTGTTAGAAGTTAGCTAAGCACTCCCCAGAAGTATACTACTTTGTGCAGTCTTTCATACAAGCATGATACCCCCTCCTCAGAAATGCCGATGCGGAAGTTACTCCATCCTGCTGACGAGACACAAGTTCGCTGGCCTTGCAAACTTGGGCTTTCAGAAACAAAAGAACAATTAAAGTAAGATGCAGGCGCCAGGCCTGGTTCAATAAAGCCATTGGAATACCACAATAGGAAAATGTTGTCGAAATAGAGAGAGAGAACGGAGATCTAAACCGGATGCTTCATGGATGGCGCGGCCGCGGAGAGAGAGTCCTCAGAGAGAAGTGAGGGAAAAGGCACCCTCGTCAGAAAAAGAGGGGGCTTGCGGCAGGCAGAAGCCCTCATTTCATGAGCTGTCGCGCCGCGCTTGCGTGCGGCACAGCAGGCCAACTGGACGATCAGTTAAGCGCCCGGCTCACGGAAGTGCAGGGATATTTTTAGCTCGCGCCGCGCTCGGTGTCATCGAGCGAAGCGAGCGCGGCTCAATGGCAGAAAACTGAGTGCATTAACCTTAGGTAGCATAGCGACCGTTCTGTGAGTGGGCAATGTACGGGCGTCGCGGAGGTGTGAGACTTGGATGGATTGGCGGCAACCACTTCTACCGACTGGGCGGGCCCACTTCGATCCTTCGCTCGGTGTTGGCATTTTTTATTGTTGGAAAGACTTGCTTCGCTGGTCCAATTACGATGATTTATTCTGGCTCTCGCTGGTTGCGACTTTCTCCTTACTTCGCCGTGTCAGAACCATGGCATGAAAGGAGACTTTGTTCATGAGAAGTAGCTCATGAATGCCGTGCCGCATTGAGAGGATCCCGGCATCATTCCAGTATAATAACTCATGTCTTGTCCTTAGACTTTCTGCTCACGTCGCGCTATGGTTATCTGAATGTGTTGACCCAGCCAGACTTTTGCTGCATCGAAGTGTCGGTCATAAACTTCTCCACACAACGCTGAGACGTCGGCATGGCATGCTCAATTAAACGCAAGAAAATTCACATCAGCCCTCATAACGGTTATATCTAGACGCTCTTTGCACTGTTATGGTCCATTTGCTCCATCCATGGTGGTCGGTATTGTACAGTCATGATACGCCTCTCGACTCTCGCCTTACACTGATGGATTTGACAACCACAAAGTGAAAGCATATAAGCGCTATTTTCCCCACCTTTATTCTAAACTTATATTATTAATGCATCTTTTCACTTTTCAAGCCTATGGTACAATTCGCTAACGTATGGCTGCGAAGCGTCTTGTCAACCCAACGCCCGGATATCCGTTGCAGAATTCAAGGCCGACGCGTGCAATCAGCCGGGAACCAGAGGAATTGAAGTACTTGGACTACTTTCTCCAACAGTTATTTAATCATGATGGAGGTGTTCGAAGCATTGCAACAACACAGCCATGGTACATCACGTTGATATACTCTAAGTTATTGAGCTTGGCGACCGGATCTGGCGAGCCTCGTTGACATGCTACAAGTCTGCAAAGCCTCCTATGAAGGAGTTTAGAAGTTTTGAAACTGTTTTTAAAACCGTTGGCAGGCTGCACAGGGCTTCCTTTACTTGTCGACGAACAATCACTTCGCTTCATGTGGGCGCCCCGCGAGTGAGCCGCACAGCCGTAAGGTCAACCTCTTCAGGGTTGCCCGCGGGACCTCGAGTTCGCTATATATGATGTTCTCGTGATTTAAGACTGCTTTTTCTTTTGGTAAGCGGCTGCATTGTTTGTGGTGCCAGGTGGATGCCCCTGCCGGCCAGCCTGCGGTGACCGCGCAGCGCCTGTTCCGCATTCACCACCAACATCATGGGGTTGCTGAAGTTGACAGCACAGGTGCATGCATGCTAGCATGATTTAACCAGGAGCATTGATTATCTCCAGGAAGCTTAGTGCATCTATTAAAAATAAACACCTGAGCGTTCTACACCTGAACGATTAACATTCGTTAGGAGGTCTAATTCACCCTTTCTGTACTGTCAGCAAACCTACTCCGTTTTCTCAGTATTAGCAAAACTTTTGAAAGCTTCTCAGATCGCCTCAAATTAGCTGCTTAAAGCTTTTCTTTATTGAGACTTTTTGGTTTTCTGCAGGCTCTCTGTAAGTCCATCTCCAGGACTGTCTACGCTAAACGATCATTTGAAGCAATATTGCTTGACCTGGCGCCTGACACACAACATGAGTCCCCCCATAACACTTTATTCACAATAGTCACCTGCTCGAGTATGTTGGTCAAATATCTTGACGGCTTAACACTTCGAGCGCAACCCATTTACCAGCAGCTCGATCAACAAAACAACCTCCGTTCCTCTACATCAACTTAAACTTTCAGGGATACAGCTTTCAAGCACCCACTCGCCTTCACTGTCAAACGCTCGCATACTCGGCTCTACCAACGCCCAGGCGAAGCAGGTCTACTACTGCTCCTTCAGACTTTCTAGTTTGGTCTCCTCAACCTTAAATTTCCTTGTTGGTTGCTGACTCCTTGCACTGTAGCGCCCCAGCTAACCATCAACATGTCCGTCAAGCACGGGGAGAGCAAGCTCTTCAAGATCGTGCAGCAGTTCATCGATGATTTGGACGACAAGTCGCTCGAAGGTGCCGAGTACCTGCGAGGCAAGAAAAAGACGGTAAACTGTTCCGAGTATGGCTCCCTGAGCCACAAGGCGAACGAAGTTCGTCTTGACTGTGAGATGGCAGTCCGCGAACACGATCGCCCTGACGGACCCTTCTATAAGCTCGT
Source organism: Neofusicoccum sp. Z40 (assembly GCA_037356075.1). NCBI lineage: Eukaryota > Fungi > Ascomycota > Dothideomycetes > Botryosphaeriales > Botryosphaeriaceae > Neofusicoccum > Neofusicoccum sp. Z40. The sequence goes on from JBAWJV010000009.1 coordinate 374,712, forward strand.
CATCCAGGGCAACAAGGGTGGCAGCGGACTCATCGGCACAACCGTTGGCAAGAGGGGCACCCATGGAGCCCAGTACGCTACCGTTCTCATCCACCAAGTCCATGGCGACAAGCCCGTCAAGCCTGATGTCCTGAAGGCTTGTCTACGCTCTTCGTCTGCTCGTTGTGGCGAGAAGGATCCCAATGGCACCAAGGCCTTCTGCATGACCGTGGTTATCCACGAGAACGGCGCTTGGATCAACGAGACTACTGGTGAAGTTGACAATGTTCCTGAGGGTGCCGATCCGCCGACCATCTACAAGGAAGACATGAAGGACGATAGGAAGGGCAAGAAGACTAACGCCAAGGTCCGCCGCTAAGCTGTCCATTCGGTCCACTCGGCGTGAAGCTCGGGTCGATGCCCGCCTTGGCTCTCACTTTTCACTTTTCGGTTCTACTCTATGACTTCTGGTACACGCCGGCTTTGAATTCTTGCACGGTACTAAATATGGCTCCGTAGGACGGGTTCAGTGTTCTGCTCTGGTGCATCTCACAGGCGTACGGGCATGGTACCCAGAAAGGTATTGGTGTTTCGGCATTGGCATTATCTGAAAACAATACTCTAAACAAATAGACGCAAGCTCCGCGCTTCGGTTAGCCAAAGGGCGCAATGAGAAGAGACTATTACTCCCTAGCCGCTGTGGCCGTATGGGACGGCCTACCCACGTATATAAGCCGATCGTGTCCTTAAATCTCCTGAGATGGGATCAAGAAGCAATATCTTTTTCTTGTGGGAAGGTCAGCAAGCTGTTGAGGCGTTAGGTGAGACAAGTAGGGACAGTATTTAGATACTTTTTCCGAGTAAGTCTAATGGCTACTACTTTGAGCCTGACAATAAAGCACAAGGGACTTTGATAGGGGCTGAGACCTGTCCCTATCTTTTGGACAGGGTTCTACCACTTCCAAATGCCAAAACCGTTTCTGTCCTAGCTGTGCTCTTCAAGAGACTGTTGTTACTTGGAGCCATTGCTGCACTGGATCGCCGTTTTTTCTCAATGGCATAGCCTTCCCATAGGTGTTATCAACAAATTCTTGTCCCCCTTTGCAAGCACCGTTAGAATTCTCGCAAACACGAAGAGGTCGGAGCTATTTCACGTTTGTCACCAGGCATTCTGAATTATCAGACCGATTATCCTTTGCTCGATATTGCGTGGGATCATGCTTTGTAGTAGGTCTCTTGCTATTCCTCGGGTTCCCACAGTGTCAATATTGGTTCATCATATTCAATATTACGTTGCATTCACGGAGCATTATGAACAAGATTTTGAATTTTAAGATTGCAGGCTGTTTTTACAAGTCTGAAGAGAAAAGTGAAAAGCCGTCGGATGAAGAAAGCAAGATCTTCTGGAAAGAAAACATCCTCCCAGGAAGATATTTGGACCGCGTAATGCTACGCAATTAGCCGCAAACAACTGAACAAAAAGCAAATGAAACCAATGGAAGGAGCTCTAATGTACAAGGCAGCATGGAATTCAAGAAACGCCAAGCAAGTCCATCATCTCCTCTTCCTTGACCGAATCGATAAACTCCCAGTTGCCGTAAGCCGACTCGATGTTATCGATCTGACCCTTGATATCGTCGAGATGCTTGTTGCTCTTGCGCTCTCGCAGCAATGGGGAATCCAGCTCCTTCAGACGCTCGTCATACGCCTTTCGCAGCAGGAAGCGCTGCCACATCTCTTCATCCCAGGCGCGGTCCTCATTCATGGGGCCGATGATGTCGAAGGGCTCGGGCTTCTCGTACTCCTGAGGATCAATGAACTTGGGGTAGAGGTCGGTCCAGTCGTGCGGGCAGGCGTAGACTCCCTCCCAGTCAAGCAGCGCAATGGGTTTGCCGTCGTTGTCGACCATGATGTTATTGGCGTGGATGTCATCGTGGTAGAGATAGGTCGAGCCGGGTCCGAACTTCTCGCCACGGCAGACGAAGGGCAGGAGGCTCTGCAGAGCAACGCCGTACTTGGGAACGCGCTTGAGAGCCTCCTGGGTGTACATGTCATTGCCGGACAGCTCCATATCGGGGTTCTCGGGAGGCGCAATTTCAGCGAATCGGCGAGCGTGGAAGTATTCAGCACGCTCCTGCAGACGTGGATCTCCAGCCTCAGCAAGGCGAACGGCGATGAGGGAATTGTAGTACTGCTCCTTGCTCCCGAAAGGTCCTCGGTGGAAATCCAAGTCCACGCGAATATCGGCACAGAAGTTGCTGTCGTTCATGGGTCCAATGACAAAGGCACGCTCATCGGAGATCGGAAGGTCCCAACGACGGTAGATGCAGCCCATTTTGTTGAAAGAAAGCTGAGAGAGCTGGTGGACCCAATCTGCTACTGTCTTGTGGAGCTGGAGCTTGGACTCAAAGCTCAAAGAGGTCTGAGCCTGATAGTAGGACTTGCCCTGAACCTTCTCCATCAGCATCCACTCTAGACCGAGAGGATTATCCATGGAAGAGTTGAATGCATAGACCTTCGGGATGGGGATGGTCGTTTTCATGCGAACGTACTCCATCGTGGAGACTTCCAATTGCATGCTGAACCAAGGAAATCCGGGCATGGCACAGCGGAAGATGCACTCAGAGGATGCGCCGGTATTATCATCTACCGCAGAGATAGTGTAGACCTTATTCCAAACACCGTTGGCAAGGAACTCAGCCTTAATATTTTCATTGGGGAGTCCACAGAGGCGAGAGTAGGGGCGGATCATATCCTCGATGACTTTGAGGTCTGGTTCAGTCTTCCATAAAGGACTCCAGAAATTGCTGGTCGGATCAAACTCCCAAGCCATGATGCCCTCTTGAAGGTCAGTGGAAAGAGCAGGAGGACCCGACGTGGTGACACGGAAGGGAAGGTTATCGAAATCCTCATTGGTTGGAATACGCATCTCGACTTCGGATGAAGTGGAAGAAGCTGAGTCGTCCACGTCTTTCTCAACATCTTGCTCTGGATTGGAATGTTGAATGGTGTTCTGACCACTCTTCTCCTTCACTGGCGGAGAGCCAGGCGCATCGACAAGGATGTCAGCATCATCAGTGACAGTATCCATGACATCAACCTCATCGCGCGTCTCGTCCATGAAAGCACGACAGTCCTGCAAGCTCTTGGGGGTGCCAGTTCCAGCAGGAGCGTTGTCAAACTCTCCAGGCCGCTCAACCGCAGCGACCACGCGCTCGGCAGGCTCATCCTCAACCGTACCTTCCCCATCAGACTCCCACTCCGCGTCCTCAATCGCAGTAACGAACGACTCCGCAACCGAAACGACGCTCTGCCGATTCACAGCACCCAGAGCCTCGTCATCACCTTCATCATCAGCATCATCCGCACCATCGCAGTCTCCCGACAGCTGCGATCTGCTGCTCGGCGAAGTCGGCGTGCTGCTGCTGCTGCTCGGCCCGGGGTTCCGCGGAGTGTACAGGTGCAGGTTCGCGCGGATCTCGGCCAGGCGCCTGGCCATGACGCGGTCGTCGAGTGGGGAGAGGTAGCCGCTGACGGTCAGCTGGGAGGAGTTGCTGCTGCTGCTGCTGTAGATGGAGGTGGAGCGGGCGCGGGGGGTGTCTTCGTCATTGTTGGCGACGGTGGTGAAGTCCTCCTGGGCGGAGATACCGAAGGCGGAGGGGGTGTTGATGCCGTAGATGGAGCGGTGGTGCGAGGCCTCGGGCAGGGGCCAGGCGGAGGAGTGGTGGATGATGTCGGCTTGGGTGAGGAAGGTCAGAGCTGTGTCGCTGCGCGAGAACGGAGGCTGCGGGAAGCCGAAGTGCGGCAGGATTGCTGAGGTGCGCTGGTCCGCTGGCAGAGGCGGGAGAGGCTTGTCGAGGGATGCGTTGCTGGTGACGGACGGGGCCTTGCCGGACTGGGGGCTGCCGATGGAGGGAGCCTTCGTGGGGGAGGAAAACTCCGCGTTGCTCTCCCAAGGCGCGCTCTGACCGTCGTGGATGTTCTCAACGGAGTCGGTGTAGAGATGTGAATCGTCCGCCTGGTTGTCCTGAGTACTCGGGTCAAAGGGAAAGTCCTGGCTAGCCCTCAAGCTGCTAGTACGCGGGGGAAATGACGAAGCAGTGCTTGCACGTCTATGATGAACGGCCGGTCCAGGACGCGGCCTACGGCGAGTGGCGGCGCGAGGGGAGAGGTGGTGAATGTTGAACGGATGCGCCGGTTTGCCAGTGCGAGGGTTGACGCGGTAGATGGTGCGAACAGACGCGGTGGGCGACGCGGAGGTGCTACCGTCGGAGCTGGGTGTGACCATGACCGTTGGGATGACTGAAGTGCGGAGCTGCTGAGACGCGGGCGCGTCAATGTCGATCAAAGTGTCGCTGCCACCGTCGCTGCTGCTGCTTCTAACCGACTCATCCTTCTTGCGGGCGGTGCCAGAGAACTTGCGGAGGGCACCCTTGACGCGATCGCGCTTCTTGATCCTGGGTGAGGAAGTGATGCCGCGGCTTGGGGTTGTGTTAGTACTGTCTGGCTGAGCCGCGTCACTGTCGCGTTCAGGCGACAGACTGATCATGCTGGCGTTTGAAGCAGGGCCCTCATAGAGACGGGTCTCTGGTGCGGCCATCTGCTGAGCGCGGCGCCTGCTTGAGCTGATGGGCGATCCGGAAGAGTTGGGGCGGCTGTTGGGATGCTTGCGCTTCGATATGCCTTTCGGCGTGAATCTCGAAAAGGCGTTCATTTTCTCTTTGGTCTCTTTGACCTCTTTGACCTTCCTTCTGATCGCTCTTGAGATCTTGGTCGCGACCGTGACTGTGACTTTTGTTGTGGCTTTCAAGCCAACGTCGGTAGCATCCAAGTGGCACGGGTACATTTTGGAGGGTCTTACAGAGCGAAGAGTTTAAATGAGAGAAGGGCTGAACAAAGCCGAAGGGCGGGAAAAGTTATGTTGGTAGACAATTTCGAGTGTTAGCGTCCAATGCTGCTAGCACGCGGCGGGTGTTGTGCTTTTGGATCGGGACGGACGTCGAAGTGACTGCGAAGGTGAAGTCGAGTGCGCGTGAGCGGGCGCAACGCACCAGGCCGACGATTCGCGGCGCCGCACCAGAATATCTTGCCGCGCTACGCTTTGGCGGACGAGGGCGCGAGGCGGACGGGTGAGCTGCAGAGAGATTGCTTGTGCGTCGAGGTTGCGGCCGGTCGCGCAGTGTTGCTGGACGGCGGGAGAGGACCGCCGAAGCCTCTCAAGAACTCACCGAAGGCTCGCGGACGAGGCGCAGCGGATGAAGACCTCGAGAACCAGCAGCGGCGTCTCGAAGGTCGGGGTGTGAGGACCGAGTATGTGCGTTGTCGAACGATGTGGAGATGCGAAGGGTGGAGGTGGAAAGGTGTGGAGGCAGAAGAGAGCGCTGGATATTCATTTGCAAACGAGGCGGGCTTCAGGGTCCACCCCAAAAAGAAAATCAAACAATCGGCGACGCGCGAGGGGTGAATGTGAGGTGGTCCGGACGCTCATGGCTGCGGTTCTGCTCGGTGTTCCCGCATCCTCCTCTTCGTTGACAATCCGCGTGGTCAATCGTTCCTCTCACAAGCTCAACAAAGCTATCATCTATCTCTACTGGACCTTGTTAAAACCTTTGTGGTGTAACAATGACCTACAGGGCCGCAAAACAAAGCGGTTGTTTCCCTTGCATCTGCAGCCAATCAATGAGGATATTTTCGCAGCACCGCGAAGTCTCAGCCGCATGGCAAACAGAAACGGAGTCAAATCCTGCCCTACCAGAAGAGAGGAACGATGACATTCCAGTGTCCAACATCCCAAAGAATAGGGGAAACGGTCTCTTCGTCCAAGACTCCGTAGCATCTTTCTCCCACCCCCCCAATATCTGGGATGGCGGAAAAACATGTCTACCCAACTTAGCACACTTTTACACACTGAACTATTTTCTCGTGCGAGCACAGATGACCGCTTGACCTAGACACCGAGTAGCGGACACAAAATTCCAGTGGCTTCAGGACTGACGGAACCCGCGAGCCGATGGTGCAGTACACGCACAAAGAAACCGTAAAGAAAACTATTCTGCCACATCTACCATCCATTGGCATCAGCATAGACCCCCCTTCCTTAGGTAGCGGGATTCCGCAGGCGAATCATATTCCAGACAGACAAGACCATGGAGGCGCAGCGTTCCAGCCTGAGTGGTGGAGCATTGACAATGAGCAGCGACGAAGTCCTACCTTGTAGTACATACAACTCCACTCCCCTCTCAAACCCATCCCCATCCCCATCCTCTCGTCCCCCCTACTAAAACGCCCCCAAAACCCACAACGACCAAGCACAAATATATACGCGGTGGTAAATAAACAGTAGCATTAAGATCTTGTATCACATACATATCCATCCGTCCCATAAAAATACACAACCAGCCAGCCAGCTAGCTACGTAGTAAGTAGTAGTAAGTAAGTAGTACCTAGCCAGCCAGCCAGTCCCAATCCTTCCTTGTTTTTCGTTTTCAAGCAAGCAAGCAAGCAAGCAAGCAAGCAAGCACAACAACACCATCATCATCAAGGTTCACAACAACAACAACAGACCCCTCTACCATCTCTACCCAAAACCCCTGTAGAATGAAGCAAAAAGAAAAAAAAAAAGGGTGAGGCGGGGGCACGCTCGCTCGCTGCTAAGAATACTCCTTCCTTCCTCCTTTCTTTCCTCATCCAAACCACCCACTAGTTACTTCGGCCCCCACTCCTGCCACTCCTCCTCCGCCCTCTTCTTCCTGGCAGTAGGACCCCTCCTCGACGTCGATCTCGACGACGCGCCGCCGCCCACCATCTCCGCCGGCAAATCGTTCCAATTCTCCGTCTTTATTTCCGGGACCGCAGGACCAGGACCACCAGCAGCAGTGTTGTTTGCCGACGACGAGCCCGAAGCTTTCCTCCTCCTCCGCCTCCTCCTCCTCCTCCTCTCATCATCATCGCCGCTCCCATCGACCCGCCGTCCCCTGCTGTCGCCATCCGCGTGCTCCTCCCCTTCCTCGTCGGCATCGTCATCATCGTCGTCGTCATCGTCGTAGTCGTCAAGATCGTCGTACACGACGCCGTTCCTCCCGTTGCGGTTGCTCGGCGGCATGTACTGCATGGGCACGCCGCCCGCCCCGCCCGGCATGCCCGGATCATCCGAGTAGAGTCCCGGAACGCGTCCCAGGATGGCGTCGGCCTTGCCGGGGCTCCTGCGGCCCTCGCGCGGCACGGTCGCGACGCCGTTGGACGTGGTTAAGAACCTGCTGTCTCGGTTCGAGGGACGGGAGAGAGGGGTGGGGGTGGGCACGGGGCGGCTGTTGCTGTGGCTGTTGCTTTGGGTGCTGGAGTAGTAGGTCGACGAGTAGCGGGGCGGGGAGGATGAGGGTGGCGAGTCGATGCCCCAGCCGGCGGCGCGCTCGCGGTCTTTCTGCCGCTGCATCTGCGTGAAGCGCTCTTCGGCGATGCGTTCCCGGGCTTCGACCCATTTGGGGCTGGCTTCCCAGCGCCAGCCGTCGCCGGTGGTGTTGCAGATGGGGAGGGCCCAGAGCCAGGGGTTTTCGCCCATGACGTGGATCAGGTTGAGCTTCCAGCCGAGGTCGAAGGCGTTGGGGAGCTTCTCCGAGTCGATTTCGTCGAGGTATTCGTCGTAGCGCTCGCGCTCGCGCTGCGCTTCGATGTCGGCCCAGTTGCGTCGGAGGGACTGTTGCGCGGGCGAAGAAGTCCGGTAGTCGTCGTCCTCCTCCTCGCCTTCCTCAGGACGCGTGACGCCCGGCAGGGCGTTTGCGTGCATCTCTACGATCCGCTCGCCGATGCTCGGGCGGCCTTCGGCGGAGTCGACGTAGTGGCGCTGGCCCTGGTGGTTGAAGTGCTGCTGCATGGACTTGCGTAGCGGGGAAAGATAACGCGTCTTCTCCAAGCTCTCAATGGTGGTCAAGCCGCGGGCGGCGAGCATGATGTGCCAAACGGTGAAGCCGGTGAGAACCAAGCCGACGATGCCAGAAATTACGGCCAGGACAATGTAGTTGACGGGCATGAGGCTGTCCATGTACTCCTCGTTGGTGAACTCCCGCCAGCACCAAACGCCGGACAAAGCAAAGCAGACCCAGCAAAACAGAGACAGATATACCAGAAACAGCAGGAAGGGCTTGTAGTTGCGCAGGCCAATGCAGGCGGCAAGCCAGGGGCAGTGGTGGTCCATCTTCAGCACGCATCGCTTGCAGGTAGAGCAGTGGTGCGCACGGTCCGGCTTCTTTGTCTGGCATTTTTTGCAGTAGCGCAGCTCTCCATTGGACTTGACGGTGAAGGAGGTGTAGGGCCGCGACAGCTCCTGGGTGGGAAGCGAGTTATAGCCGCCTTTGGAGGCGTCGACGGGCGAGCCGGGGTCGGTGAAGACGGCGGTGGTGTAGCACCAGTTGAGGATTGCGTACAGCAGCATGGCGAGGCAGGCGAAGAAGTAGTCTGCAAGGTCAGCAAACGGACGATCCGTCGATGCAGGCGGTGCCCCCGGCGCAGATCAAGCTCACCTCTGGACGTGCTCTGCTTCTCATGGGTGCCAATCTGGGTGGCCACCCACACGGCCCAGGTGGTCATGCCGTAGACAATGCATAGCGGGAAGTAGGAGACGACGCTGCAGCAGTAGCGCTCGCACCGGCGGGCCCAGCTCTTGCGGCGCATGTGGAGGGACGGCGAGCGCGGAGGAGAGGGCGCGAATTCAGCAAGCGTGGCGGCCATGGGGAGGCCGGCAGGCGGACGGGAGGGCGAGGCGTCGCGGGCGTGGGACGGGGGATGGCTTGGAGGTCAGGAGGAAGGGAGGTGTAGCTAGGCGCCTGGTCGGAGGCGGCGGCGGATGCACTCGGCGGTGGAGAGCGAGAGGCTACGGCGACATCGCGTGTGGCGGGTTTCGGATCGGGGCGCAGCTGAGTCGCGACGCAGGGCGGAGGCCTGGTGTGGGACGCGCAGGGCAGGGCGCAGGCAGGCGGCGGGATGTGCGGCGGGCGATGATTGGGGACGAAGGGTCGCGGCGGCGTCTGGCGTGCTGGGCGTGGCATCCATGCCTGCTGCCGCACCCGCGCGGCCCAGGTCGCCGCGCACGTGACTGACCCGGCGCGCTTCCCCGGAAATAACACCAACCCAATCTCCCGTCGCGATTGTCCGCCGCCGCTCACCGCCCTCGCGCCGCTGCGGCCCTCGCCCTTGCGTTCGCGCAGCTCCACGTGGCGCAACGGCGGAAGCTGTCGCGCCGCCGATTGGATGCCGATCGCCCTCTGCACGCTCTCAGCCTTACCCGGAATCTGACGTATGCGCGGCCCTCACTCCGGCTGCTCCCCGCGCGCGACGCGACAGTCAAGCCTTCTCTGCTCGCGGACAAGCATCGCGTGCTTCGTGCCTGTGCGCCAGAGATCAGGACGGATGATCCGCCGCGCTAGCTGGTCATCTCCGCACGATTAACATTTCTTCATTCGCAGCATCCATGTCACGTCTCACAGTCTCTGCGTTAGGCCGGAAGAGAAAACTTGTTTGGCTTTCGGCAAGAAGCCCTTGTTATGTAAAATGGCAAAGCTCGAAGGAAAGAAGCAGAAAAAAAAAGCAGCCCGGGCGTTATCCGGACTCGGGAATCTCAGCGGCATCCCCTCCACGCAAATGAAATCGGGTTGTGCAAGAAGTTAAGAAAGGTGCGCATGTGCCACACCAGAGAAAAAAGTTGGGACCTCCAACGCCATTTACCCCCATCAAAACGCGCCAGAGAAAACGCCTGTTGTCGATTGTCGAGAGAGAAAAAGCGCATCGATGTAAAAAGCCGGTACGCATGTACAGTTGTGCCCGGCGACGGGGACGGTTCCACCTCTTGTCGATGCTATTACCGGAGCAATGACTGCCGTGTTACCATATCCCATCCACGCAGCGCTGCACAGCTCGCTGGCCGTCTTGACACTGCCACGGCGTGATTTACATCACCTGGCAGCCGGCGTAGCTCTTTCCGACTCCGCCGCTCATCTCGTTGACCGGCTCGTGCAGCATGATCTCGCAGCCGGCGTAGCTCTTGCCGACGCCGCCGCTCATCTCGTTGACAGGCTCCTCTTGCTGCATGATCTCGCAGCCAGCGTAACTCTTGCCGACCCCGCCGCTCATCTCGTTGACCGGCTCGTACAGCGTGATCTTGGTGTTGACGTAGACCATTGTGATGAGTTTGTGAGGAAAGTCGTCGAAAGACCTTGGACGTTTCAGTGTCAGAATATTTCGTGTACTTGTTTGCGGAATCGCTTACTGTAGTATGTATCGTGGGATGTAGTGAGTGTGATGGTTCGAGATATTCCTGATCCGACGGCTGCAGCCCAGCGCTTTTATACCGGCCACTGCTGTCTGCCACTTGCTGGCCACAGTGCTTGAGGACGACATGCTGAGCATAAAGGAGACTTGGGCGTTTCTTTCTTTGCTTGTCGGAGGATCGTTGTTAGTTCTGGGTGTGGAGTTGGTCTGGGTAGGCTATTTGATTCTTGGCAGTTGGTGTTGATATTGTTCCTGTTGATATTGTCCGCCACTGATATTGTTCTCTTCACCACCACACACCAACACCCAACAATAGGCACACAGCCAACATCTCGGAATCGCATTCGACATTAGTAATTCGCTCCTCTTTCTTTCCCTTCCGTCTTGCGAGGTAATTGTTTGCTATGTCTCACCTCACGATGCTTTGGATCACTGGTCCTCTCTCTCGCGTGGCACCCACGTGGCACTTCGAGACATCTCAAGCCTCAAACCAGAACTCATAAGCTCTCACATGCTCACTCCGTCCAGCGGATATTTCCGCCTTTGCGTAGAAGCGACCCAATGGCATGCGACATTGCCTCATGCAAAACGGACAGATAGCCGACACGAAAAAGCTTCCAGTTGCTTGCCTTACTATACAATCTGCAGCGCAATCAACTCGCTGCCAAATATATGTATAACCTTGAATCAAGTCATCGAGCATCGCCGATTTCCTCACGCCCCACGTCATCCACGCACGACGCCGTCCCCCCCCTCAGTCCGACCCGAACACTCGTGCGCCATACCGAGGTCATATTCGCTCGTTGTCAAACCAACTTGACCCGGAAGAGGAAAGGTGTCGTTCAAAGTGAAAGCACCTCTTAGTATTGTTCCTCTCAAAATGTTGATATCGTTGTTCCCGCCCAGGCGCTGATCATTTGTGATCCACACCTTGCGAAATGGTCAGAGACGAAAGTCGTCACATAGCACATGAACTACGATAGAACTGGAGCACCGCTCAAAGTCGTAACCGTCATTCAATTCTATCTACCAGGTCACAGACCCAGGGCTTTTTTTCATCTACGATATCATGGTATCCGCTATGCCGAACATAAAACTGTGCATAATCATCAACACTCCCCAATCGCCAGCCACCAGCAGGTCCACCACGCTCAAGTGTAGACCTCCTCGGTGAAGGCGTTCAGGGCAACACCAGACTTAGCCACATCCTCGTCCTTCAAGAAGAGCAGCGGCATCTCCACGACCGTACCCCTGACGCGGCTCAGGATCTCCTTGACCTGGCGAGCGCCCTCCTCGCCGGGAGCAAAGTTCTCGGAGATGACGTGGCCGCGCTTGTAGCTGCGCGGCTTGCCCTCCTTGCCGTCGTCTTCCTTGGCCTCCTCGTCCTTCTCCTCCTTCTCCTTCTTGTCCTCCTTGAAGAAGCGCTCGTAGTACTCGTCGTACTGGTCCCAGGTGCGCACGCCATCGTACGGGACGACGTGGAAGACCTCGGCGAAAGCGTCCGTGTTGGTCTTGGCGGTGGTGTTCCAGAGCTCGAGGAAGTCGTCTGAGATGGGGTCGACGACCTTCTCGTCCGCCTCGCTGCCCCAGTCGTAGACGTTGGGCACGCCGATGGGACGGAAGTTGTCATCGGGTCGCTGCATGTCCTGCGGCTTGAGCAGACCGAGGTGCTTGCGCGTGATCTGGCGGCGCAGACTGGCGGCAAACTTGGAAGCTTGCCAGGACTGGCCATCCATAAGACTGTCAACGGGAGTGGGATCCTCAATGATGACGGCGATCTCGGAATCGTGGTCACCCAGCTGACTGCGGTCGTTGAGGTTGGCGGAACCGCAAATGACAGTGCGGTCGTCGGCGATGAGGAGCTGCATTGCGTCAGTGGTCTGAACAAAATATAATATAGGATGTCATGGTTCTTGTTCTTACCTTGGAGTGAATGTACAGCTCCTCGGTGACGAAGGCGTCAATCTCATCCTTGGGGCCGTTCCAGGGAACGTTCCTAATGTCCTCTCCTCCAAGCATGTAGCATTCGCTGACAGAGTCCCAGCGTCCGTTGCCAAGGCCTTTTTGATTACCGATCTCGCGAGCACCACGCTGATACTCGTCGTAGCGATCCTCGTCACCGCCGCGAGGGTAGCCGTCATTGTCCTCCTCGCCCTCGCGCTCCTGGTAGCGACCACCGTAGGCGCGGTCGTGCTCCTCACGAGCTTCCTCGTAGGAGACGCCGGCGTTCTCCTCAGCGTCACGAAGAGCACCGCTGACGTTGATTCTGTCGTAGTTGCGGAGGTTGTAGAAACGGATGTACTCCATGGGGTTGATGCCCTCCTTAGCAATGGTTTCGTAGATACTCTTACCCTTGCCACGGTTGATCGATTTGTACTGGAATTCCATGATGGCACGAGTGCTAAGCGCTTCGTCATCCTTCAGGTCTCCAGGGAAAGCGGGCACAGCCGGAATCATCACAATCATCCTCCACTTCTCGCCGTTCTTGTGGGCACGGAGCACACGTTCAACCATGGCCGCGCCAATCCTGTTCTTGATGGGCTCCTGATCTTCGCACGTTGCGGTGATGAAGAACTGGTTCTCTATGTAAACGAAGTGCTTGCTGTTCTTGATGGTTTCAATGTATGCGTTTTGGATCGAGTGCTACAGAATGTCAGCGCATTTATTCAAAATGGTTAGGCTTCCACGCTTACCTCAACCTGCACACCATGGCTCCACTTGGCACAGCTGCGGGCCAGCTGAATGGCAGCAGGACCGGTACCTGCCCGATCATTGGAGCCACGGTGGTGCTCGCCCTCAGGCTGGCCTCGGTGGTAGCCGAGACGCTCCTCGGCCCATTCCAAGTGGTGATGCGCATGATGCGAGATGTTCGTGAGGGTCTTGCGGAAGCCGCCGGTCTCGTTATCGCCGTAGGCCAAGCCATCGTCTTCCGTGCCCGTGCCCGGTGAAGACTTCTTCACGTTCAGGCGGGAGTACCTAGCGTCCTCCTTGATCTTGTACTTCTCATGGAAGATGTAGTTCCACCGCTGAGAGAAATGCTCCTGCAGGTCTGCCACAACAGGACCGCTGATGCACAGAGCGACGTCAGACCAGCCCATGCGGGAGCTTTCTTCACGGTCGAGCTTGTTGTTCTGCCAGTTGGCAACATCCTGGAAGTCCATGATGCGGGCATTGTTGTAATCCTGGCCGGGGAACACGATGCGGTTGAGGTCGCCAGGGTGCACGTCGGCAATGGGGTGCTGGTTGGTGTCCCAGCGGCCATAGCAGAGATCCAGACCGCCCATAAAGGCAATCACGCCATCAATAAGACACAGTTTCTCGTGGTGGGCCCAGAACAGAACCGTGTCCTCGTGAGAGCCGTAGATGGCCTTGAAAGCCTCCCAAGGAACGGAGGCAGCCGACTTGGCGGACAGGGTGAAGCCCTTGAACTGGTCAATGAAGTCTTGTGCGAGGGTGTTGGCCTCTACGACGTGGTCGGGGTGGCGGAAGACGGCGATGTTGGGGTGCAGAGCCTCGAGGTGGTGCTTGGTGTGCTTCGAAGAGACTGTAATAGGCGGGGCAATCAGCGGGTCCGTTGCCTCAGAATACTCCAAAGATTTGAAGATGACGTCCAATCCGAGGCGGGTGAGCGCTTTGGTAATTGGGTCCGTCGAGCTGGGAAGAAGGGAGTGGAGGTATCCCGGCAGCACGGGGCTCAAAAACTTACGGGTAAGAGCCTGCTCAACTTCCTTGTAGCAGATGACATTGACCTTGACGCCGCGCTCGGCGGCGGCTTGCAGCATGCGGTCAATGCGGTAGCTCTGGTTCTTCGCGGGAGGACGACGCAGGTACAGCTCCGGGGAAAGCCACCCTGGGGCGCATTAGCCTTGTGTCTCGTGGCACAACACAGGTGTCTCACAGTCGAGGATCCAGATGGACTCGCGAGCGCGCTCGAGAGCCTCCGAGACGGCCCACATGTAGCCACAGCCATCGACGAACCACTTCACATCGTTGTCGTGGCGCTTGGGGGCGAAGCTCAGGAAGCGGTGGTCGGCATACTGCTGGGCTCCCTCTTGGGCGGTCTCGGCGGCAGCGGAGCTGACCTGGGCGTGGGTGGTCTGGTTCTCGTCGTCGTCCTTGCCGGTGATCAGCTCGCCGATCTTGTTGAAGAAGGACGCCATCTGGGGCGGCTTTTCGGTGCTGTAGGGCTCGAGGTGGTCAGGGTCGCCTTGCGGGCGGTGGTGGTGGGAGGAGAGGTGGTGGTGCGGTCTGCCGGCGGAGGTTATATCCTACACGACACCCAGATCAGCGTCTACTTGAAACAGCGTGGACGGGCGCTCTTGTCATGATCCACGCGGAATTGCGGCGGTGCTGGACTCACGGACAGCTCAGCCTCAGGTCGCCTGCCCAGCAGACGGCGGCCGAAATCACCGATAAGGCCACGCTCTCCACTCTCGCCCTCAGCGCCGCCATGGTAGTCTCCATAGGCCAGGTAGTCGTCCTGATCATTGGCCATTTTCGCTCGGGAGGGGGCCTGTGCGGTCGCGTTTCGGCGGGTCTAGCGGTGTGATAATCAAGCAACGGGTGTTCGGAAGGCGGTGACGCTCCCCCACAGCGGTAGGGCAGGCTCGGGAGGCCTGAGTCGCGGCGGGATTTGCGGATGGCGGCGGCAGACCGACGCGTCAATCGAGGAATTGATGCTCGGGAGACGGCGACGATGGGGTTCCGGGGCGCGCAGCTGGTGTTGCGCAGGCTGCGGAAGCCTGGGCGTGGATTCGTGCTGGAAGCCGCGATTGGCCTTGCACCCTTGGAACAGGCAACCCCACCTGGACGCGGCGGCCGCCCGGGATGCAGCTGCCCGGCGCGGGCCTGAGCTCGAGCTCGAGCGAGCCACGCGCACGCGCAGTCAACACCAGCGCGTCGCCATCTCGACCCTCGCGGACATGCTGCCCGCAATCGACACTGGCGGCCCTCTAGCAGCGTCTAGCGGCCTGTCGGGCGAGCGGACCCTGGCGATCGCGCTGGCTTGTGGAGATAGGATGACAAAACAAATGCCACGGCCATTCTAGAGCGGCCATGACCTCATCATTGCTGCGTGCCGCTGCTATACACTCGCCGTCTACCCCTCCTTCTGCTCACCCCGCCTCCGCCCGTTGAGCCGCATCCTGCTACCGGTATAAATACACGCCGCATCATGGCCTCCGCATCGCTCTCCGCCCGTCTCGCTCCCCGCGCTCTGCTGCCCCTCTCCGCACGACTTGTCCGCCCCGCCTTTGCCTCCCACACACGCAGGTTCCTCCAGTCGCCCGCCATGGCCCCCAAGCACCCCATCGCTACCCTTGACGTACGTCTTCTTGGCGCCCATGTGCGCGCACTTGCTGATTGTTGCAGGCCTCTCTGGTCCCCCGCCTTCCGGCATCCTCGCCGACGCTGTTCGAGGCAAAGAAGGCCAAAGACCTCTCCTTTGAGGCCATTGCGAAGAAGCTCGGCCGCGAGGAGGTCGCCGTCGCTGCCCTCTTCTACGGCCAGGCCCAGGCGTCGCCCGAGGACATCAAGAACCTGTCCGAGCTCCTCGACATCCCCATCGATACGCTCGAGAGCCAGCTGTCCGGCCACCCTGACCGTGGCCGCACCATGGACATGCCTCCCAAGGAGCCCTTGATCTACCGCCTGTACGAGATCGTCCAGAACTACGGATACGCATACAAGGCAGTCCTGAACGAGAAGTTTGGCGACGGCATCATGAGCGCCATTTCCTTCTCCACAACCGTCAAGAAGGAGACGGACGAGAAGGGTGACTGGGCTGTCATCACCCTCCGCGGCAAGTGGTACGTCGCGTGTGCACTGCTTATGTTCGTGCGAATGCTGACTGGACGCAGGCTGCCGTACTCCCGCTTTTGAGCGCGACTCTGCTGAGCAAAGCGCGCATGTATATGGACCATCCGGATCTGGATTTCCGAACTGCTCAAAGATGATGCCCATGCTGCGCATAGTTGTAGATAATCGTTAATGAAAATATGCATAGGACGCGGTATTCCTACCCTGCCGTATCATTCCAGCTCATTGCGGGAGCGGTCGTTTCAGGTGTAAATGAAGCTGCAACATGTCAGAATTGCACACTGTCTCTCATTGACTTTCAGATTAACAAATAGAACGAGAAGCCGACCTCGTGCTGGATAGGACGAGTCATCTCTGCGTAGGCTGAGTCCTGGTACCTGCAATCCATACGGCTTCGGGCCCGATCACTTGCTCTTTTGTGGGAAATCCTCGACTTACAGGGTCAGTAGGGCTGCGAGGAAACCGTGGCTGCCAGGCCTTGCAGCTGAACTCTCTGGCAAGGCAGTCGTTCGCATATCGGATGGCCCGAGGACCGCAATATGGAAACTTTTGAGCCATTCGACTGCTTCCCTCAGAGAACTTGGCTGGCGTCTGCTCATTCGTAGACGCGCTTCTGCTTTGCGTCCGGTCCGGTACGGCAGAATGTGAGTGTGACGCTCGTCACATCTGCTCTAAGAGGAAGGGGCCAAGCGCTCAGGGTCCTGCCCATTGCACTTTCGACCGCGCAAAGCTGCAGGCGAGCCCAAAACCCCTCCCTTCTTCCTTCACCCTCCGTTCCTCCTTCATCTTCCGCCTCACACCATTCGAGCCGACTCAAAAACGAAGCCGCGTCGTCAACGCTGCCAACGCCGTCTCCAAGCACACGCTCCCATCCCCTGACTCTTTCCCTTCACTTCTACCCACCTTCCGCCTATTTCTAGGATCGATCGACCGCAATGCCGCGGCTAGAGCATAGATGCACGAAAGAGGACTGCGGAGCGGTCTTTGCGACCGAGAAAGAGCTGAAACGACACTGCGTTAATGCCCAGGACCACGACTATTGCAGGAAGTGCAACTTTCTTGCCAAGGACTGGGACGACCTCACTGCCCACAAAGTCAACTCACCCCGCCCGCATCTCTGCTGTAAGTTCTGCGGCGAGGACTTCAAGACCACCAGCGGCCGCGATCGTCACATCAGACAGGTAAGCCGCCCCACTCACCGCATGCGGCCCTCGCCCGCTGATCGGCTTTCCGGTAGCTTCACCCCGTCGACCAGGACATCCGCTGCATTGGTTGCAATGAGCACTTCACCCGCGCTGCCGCTTATGTTGAGCACCTCGAATTCAACCACTGTCCCAAAATCTCGGCCGCCCAGTTCAAGTCAAATATGCAGCACAAAGGCATGGTCACTAAGATACTGAATGACCCAGAGAGCATAAGCTTCAAGCTCTATGACTGGCGCCACGCTGCCGAAGACAATGACAGCACCGGAGGCATCAAGTTGGATGGCTCGTCCCTGAACGGGACCAATGTGATGGACACTGACAGCCAGGATACCGACACTCTGCTGGAGGGCCGTGATGGTGGCTCCGTCGCGCAGCCCTTGCTTCCGGAAGTGAAGCCGCGCAATCCTAATGCTCCTCGCGTCGGCGAGCGTTGGCCAAATCTCCCCACCCACAAGAGGAAGGACTCCGACACCACGGGCCTGAGTAACAGTATGGCTGGTGTTTCCCTGCATGACTACCAGAATGGTGTTCCTACTCATGCTGCGGCTCCATCCCTCCTGTCTTCCGTGTCCACCGAGAAGCCTCGCAAAAACAGTACTATTTCGGGCGCTTGGGGAGAGTCAAGCGCTGCATCCGACGTGTTGTTCAAAGGAGTTCAGAAAACTCCAATTACCAACGATTGGCAGGCGGCGCTCGAGGCCCGTGACAAGCAGCACGAACTTGAGAATTCCAACAATCTCCTCCGGATGCGGTATTGGGACCCGACGCACAAAGACTATGACCCCGAGCGCTTCTACAACCCAGTGCTTGAGGTATATGAATGCCCTCTTGGGCACTGCCACGAGAAATACTCTGAGCCATTCATGCTCGAGCAACACATCAACACGATCCACGCCATCACCCAGCTACGCTGCCCGCAGTGTCTTAAGCTTTTCAAGAGCAACACCGCCCTGATTGCTCACTGCGAAGCTTCGACATCGGCATGCGGAATCGCCCGTTCGGACCGTTATGGCCAAGCCATCGACCAATTCTCCGGAGGCTTTCTGGGCGCTACGGATGCCCGTCGTCCTGACTTCACGGACGAAGAGCGCAAGGACAAGACCGACGAAAATGGTGTGGTTGTCCACGGAACGGGCTACAAACTGGGATACGTCAAGTACGAGTCCACTCTTCCCATCGACTGGCCAGCCCATGGATTCAAGAACGACACCAACGTCCAAGTCGGCCGCACCTGGGACGATAGCAGCTACACCGCCTCCAACGGACACGGCTACGGCATCAACCCAGCTGTCCCGAAGTCGCACTCAATGAAGGAGCACCACTCCACCCAGAGTATCTACCCCCAGCCCTTCGAGGACTACGTCCCACACTCCGACAACAAGAAGGCCTTTGCTCCCCGTCGCGACGCGCAAGGCAAGCCTCTGTCCGATGAGAACGCCACTCTCGCTCCTACCGACCGCAAAAAGCAGAAGCAGCAGCGTTCGAAGAATATGGTGTCCGAGCTGATAGACCCGATGGCGTACAGGTCCCGGAGTGGACAGTACATGCTTGAGGAGGAGAGGGAGCGTGTCATGTGTCGGGACGAGACCATATACACCTCTGAGCAGGAGCAGCCTCCCGCTTCTTCCGCCAGCTCGGTTACCAGCTCTGCTGCTACCGGTAGGAAGAGCGCTTGGGAGTGAAGAGTGCCTGGATGACCTTTCAGGGATTCAATTTGGGGCGATCAAACCAAGGGCTGGAATGGACTGGGCATACTCTGACAGACCTTTTGCATGACTTGAACAAGATTCTCTTCTTCAAATCCCCTTTTCACAGATTTTCATTGCGTCTTGGACGCTATTAAGGATCTGTGGGTCTTCATAACACGCAGAAAAGCAACACAAAATAAGAATTCAACAGCATGGGATCTAAAATCATGGGGCGAATACCGCAACAGGAAAATAGCTACGAGCATCTTGCGTAGGCAGGTCCAACAGCAGACTTTTTGAGGGGCTGCAAGTCTCGGGGCAGACACAGAGCGAAGATAAGAAAAATAGCACCATTTAATACTGCATTCTTGCCAACCATCGCGTGCTACCGGGAAGGTTGAATGGGCCTCCACAAACTTACGCGATGATTGCACTAGCTTCCGTTCTTGCGAGCGAATAATGAAGCAGACGAGTATTGACACATTCGTCTGAACGCGCAGGTGTACTAAAGATCATGATAAACCTTAAGCAGAATGATGCTGAACTATGAGTGTCAATGAAGTACACATAGTGAGCTTTTTGTCAAAGCTCCACGGGGTCGTGAAGTGTTTAGTATCATTAGTTCCTCCTACACCGCATGCCCCACACTCGCCTTGATTCGCGCACCTTTCCCATCCTAGACTCAAAGTCATTGCAGCTCGAGGCTTCACACCCAACCCCTTTCTTCGGAGAACGTTTTCGCATACCTTTACGTACCAACCGAACGAACATCACACCCGCACCTACCCGGAGATCTCACAGCGCAGTGAAACCTGTACAAGAAAGAAACATCAGCCCATCACGTCCACGCACGAATAACGCCACTAGGTCGGCTGCCGCCAGAAGAGACCACGCGGGGGTGGGGGGGGGGGGGGGGGGGGGGGGGGGGGGGGTGCAACTCACGCTCCTCATCCAACAACGTCTTCTCCCTCCAACTCTCCTCCACCCACTCAACCGTCACGATTCGCGGAAGAGGCGATCTCCTGCGCGTCATGCGAATCAGCAACCCACACACAACACGGTCCTCCTTCCCTTTTCTCTCTGTCTCTCTGTCTCCTCTACACTCGCTCTCCAGGCTCGCTCACTCACCGTGAAATAACCCTCCTTATCTCCCGCAATCTCTCTTTCCCCCCCTCCCCCGCCACCGGACTATAGCAAACAACAACCTGCGTAACACCCCCATCCACCAACCCCCTAGCCACCTCCCCCCCAGCAAACCTGACAATCTGCCCCGCGAGGAAGAGTCTCGTCGTCGCCGAGGCATCCGTTGCGGGAGCAGCAGGAGGGACGTCGAAATACACCTTCTGTCCGCGGAACATCCAACCAGGGATGTCGGTGTCGAGGTCAAGGTCGTGGGCGGTGGTTTGGTCGAGGAAGGCGTGGGTGTTGAAGGCGGGGTCTTCGAATTTTTTGGGCATGGTGTTGAGGATCTGAGAGTGAATGAGTGAACATGTCTTGGGTGAGGGTAGTTGTGGTGGTGGTGGTGGTGGTGGTGGTGGTGGTGGTGTTTATTTGGTGAGGAGAAGGAGGACGCCTTACCGTCTCTAGCTCCTCGGCTGTGATGTCCCTGGCGTAGCTGTCGCCGTACTCGTCCACGTTGGCGTCGGCGGTGATGGCGTCGTTGTCGGTGGCGTGGAAGAGGTGCCGTTTGCCCTCGTGGGGCAGGAGGAGGTTGGAGCGCCCCTGGTCGGATTCAGCCTGCGCGACGCAGTCGAGGATCCAGGAGGGGCGGATGATGCTCGTTTCGCCTTTCTTCATCAGCGAGGCGACGGGGACGAGGCGCTTGTCGGCGATGCAGACGACGTTGGCGGCGGCGGTGGCGCTTTGGACGAGCTTGCCGCCGTTTTCTTTGACGGTTTGCTCCAGTTCGGCTTTTGTCTTTTTGATGGGGGTTTGGCAGTCGCTCATGATGTCTGTTGGGTCAGCTTGTTGACGCTGGATGTACGGGAGAGGGGCGTGGCTTACAGAAAGTCAGACCCTCGAAGACCTTCGTGTGCGGGCCTGCATACGGGGTCTTGATCTCGCCATCTGCGCCAGCCACCGTCATAGGCTTCTTCTTGCTTGTCCTCAGTCTCTTTCTCCGCCCGTCGTCGACCTTGAATTCCTTCTCGGCATGCTTCTGCTCAGCGTCTCCTTTCAGGGTAAGGAACTCTTGTATGGACAGTGCCTGTTTCCAACTCTTGTCCGTCCGCAATTTTTTGAACCGGGGGAACCTGAGCGTCATACCCATGCGAAACTGATCAGTGGAGCCAACGGAAGCAGCCTTGACTGATACAACAACGGAATCGCAGGGCTTAATCCAAACGTCGGGTCTTTCATACTGCCTATCTCCACCGGCAAGCTCAATATACTCTGTCGGAGGTCTTTTCGGATCCCACTTCTGCCAATTGTCGTTGGTGTTGTGTCGAATGGCTGCGTAGTCCGCTGCCGTCATGCCACCGCCGACTTTGAAGAACGAGTAACATTTCATCGGATTGGCGCCCCTGTCGATCTGGTTCTGGTCGACGCGGAGTCCGCACAGGAAGCTCGATAACTTGCCGCCCCGATGTCCAGAACCGTAATAGCCGCCGACGATGACGCAGTCGAGCTCTTCACCAAACTCCGTCATGTACTCGGGCTTGACCTTGATCCAGTCGTCGTTGCGCTGGTTGAGTCGGTACATGGAGCGGGGATTCTTGATGACGAGACCCTCGGACGCTTCAGCGACGACTTTGCGAAGGAGGGGCTCGATATGCGCGGCACTGTCGGCCTTTGCGTATGTGTGGATTTCGAAGCGACGGTGGACTGGGTTGACGCTGGCGTCCAGAGCTTTTCTGCGGTCACGGAGCGTGTATTGCGTCAGGGGTTCATCGTTGAGGTAGAGACAGTCGAATATTTTGTATAGAGGACGTTGGCCGGTAGAGAAAGGATTCTTTTGCTCTGAGAGAGCGGCCGTCTTCAGTGTACCGAATGGAACCATCGCGTCCTGCTCCATGTCCCACGTAATCATCTCCCCGTCCAGGATGATGTTGCGCACTCCGTCGCTGAACGCATGCTTCAGATGCCTTGTGAGAGCGCTGTTGTCATCCTCAAACCCGGTGCCGTACAAATAAGTGTAGTTCTTGGCTTTGCGAGACCAAAAGGCAAAGCGCTTGCCTCCCGGAACGGAGTGATCGTCCACCATGTGCAGCTGCATGCGTTCGCCGTCGAGCTTCTCTTCGATCCAGAATTCAGCATCTTCTTCGGTCGGTTTCATGCGCTGGACGATCTTCTCGAAAGAGTGCATCTGGAAGGCGGCAAGCTGGGGTTGGAAGCACTGCATCAGGGAGACGCCGGCTTCGCCTCCATCCAGGCGGGTTGACGGGTCGTAGAGCTCCCAGCACACCCTGCGCAGGCTGGACGACACGTTGAAGAGAGTCTCGGCATCGGGATGCCAGATGTCGAAGATGGTCCTCTCGGTTGCTCCGACCTTCATCTGACGGAGGATGACACGGATGAGCCACATCATCTCCTCTGCACTCATTCGCTGGTAGAATTCCTGGAAGAGGGGGACCTGGTCTTCTTCCTTGGACATGACGGAAAGCCTATCGAGCTTCTCATTGACCTCGGCGATGGTCATGTTGCCGGGCTTGGTGAGAATGGGCCGCTTGGAGATGACGTCGTAGCACCTGCCGGCGAAATCGCCAGCCATGGCGGCGGCAGCCTTCTGGCCGGGAAGCTTCCAGTTGAGCAGGTTGAAACCGTCCTCGGAGTCCTTGTCGATGCGAAGAACGCGCACCAGCAGCTTGCCGATGGCTTTCTCCTTGAGGCCGTACATGGCGCGGTCACGATCCTTCTCCGGGACGATAAGACGGAAGGCCGGGTAGATGTCGTTGCCGACTTCCTGGCGCCATCTCGAGATGAAGCGCTCGATGATGTTGCGGCGAATCTCGTTGGGAGGCAGATGGGCCTGGCCGTGGGGACCCTGTCTCCTGCGAGCGGCGGCGGGGCCGGTGGGTTTCTTCTTGTTGTCATTGAGCGGATTGAAGAGATCCAGGTAGAGAGAGTGGAATGGAAGCGTTTCCGAGTGGTTGTGCGGGCGGCTTGGAAACCTGCAAGGACGAGTATGAGATGAAGACGTCGCAGGGTATGGAGCGCGCGGGAATGAGAACGCACTTCTCGTTCAACTCTTCCTCAGCCATGGCGCCGTGGCCATACTGCCTCTTCTCGTCCTCGTCGGCCTCGGCGCTCTGCATCACGGAGTCGGTGGACACTGTTACTGTGTTTCAGCACGGGATCGCAGCGGGCGATCGATCGGCTGGTCAGCGGCGTGGCTGCTGACGACAAGGCTGCCGGCGAGACGGAGACAATTGCGGCGGGCGGCGGCGCAGGCGCAAGACGGCCGCGTTGCACAGCGAGCACGCAGCAAAGAAAGCGCAGAGGTGGTTTACATGGCGCGCGTTTTGGAGGCGTGCTGGAGCGTTGGGCGTGATGGGTCTTACCGTAGGCAACAGGCCGGGAACGCGCGGGCACGTGTGGACGCTGCGCGCGATGCACCAGCGCAGATCGCCGGCTCGTCACGGCCACCACCACCCCGGCAGGCCTCGCGTCTCGCTATTGCGCGAGCTCCAGATCCTCACGACGAGCCCCTCCTCTCTCCTCGCCGCCCAGATGCCCCGTCCGCCCACCTGCGCCCGCCCTGTCCGCTGCCCGCCGCCGCCCGCCCCGATCCGCCTGCCAGGCCCATGGAACCCTAAGCACCAGCGCCGCCGTCCTGCCCATGCCTCCGGCCGCCCACCAGCAGGCTGACGCCGCGTCGAACACTCCCTACAACGCCCGCGATGCCGCCCTGAAAGGCGCCGCTTCCGCCTTTGCGAAGCCGCCCGTCCGGCCCAAACCACCCGTCCATACCTACAGCGGCAGTAATGGTGCATTGGCCGCCGCGCGGCAGTCGTCCACCCCCCAGCCCCAGCTCCTCCAGCCCCAGGGCACCGGCAACAGCACCCTATCGCAGACCTCGCAGACCTCCCATCTCGGGCTGCCTGTCGTCCAGGGCAGCCGCGCCCGCTCCCCGTCCATGATCGCCGCCAGCCTCGCTGCCGCCAGACACACTCCCGCCCCCGATACCGCCAGCGCCAGGCCCAAGACCTTGATGGAGTCTTCGGACAATACGTCCAGCGACTCGCTGCCGCCTGCCGGCGCTGTCGCAGACATCAGAGCAAGACTTAATGGCGCTGCGGCAGCTCCGTCTCTGGCTGACGGAAAGGGGCTGCCAGCCCGAATGACCCGCTCCCCGTCGCATTCATCCGAGCCTACCGATGCAACTTCTATACAGCCCACTACTTCGCTGGTCAAGCTGTTCGAGCAGAATCAGCCCGCTGCTGCGTCGACTCCGGCTCGCAGTCCCAAGCCCGCCCCTATCCTGACTTCGCGCGGGCCCCCTCCGGCAGTCACCTCGCCGAAGCCCACTAGGAATATAACGATCCCCTTTGCGTCTCCAGAACGACCTAAGCCGGACATCGCAAGGACACAGCGGCCAGTCAGCGCTGGAAATTTGGCTCCTGCAAAGCCAAAGCCTGGTCCAAAACCCGCGCCCAAGCCTACTAAACTCTCGGGCGAACCTCAGAAAGCTGTTCCTGCCGTGTCTCCGAAAGTGCCACCAAAACCCACTTTCTCGATTTCCACTCGTCCGGTACCTGCCCCGACTAAGGAGGATTCGGAAGATGAGGCTGCGTACATGTCCGCACCCGAAACGCAAGTGGAGTCTCGAGTGAAGCCCGCTATTCCTCCCCCAAGACGAGCTGCGAAGAAGACGCCCAAGGACGAACCGCCCAGCACGGATGGAACCTCGGACACGGCAAAGCCAGCGCCAGTCGCCCGCCTACGGAGGCATTCGGACGCGACGAGGACAAGTTCGGCTCCGCCCAAATCCCGAGAGCTTCTGCCTCCGCCCACGTCTAAGGAGCTACTGGCGCCTCCCAAGACAAAAGAGCTTGTCCCTGCACCCAAGACGAAAGAGCTTCTGCCCGCTCCCAAGATGAACGAGCTCCTACCTCCAACCAGCTCTTCATACAAGCGCGAGTCGATAAAGAAACTCGAGCCTCACATGACCGGCGAATCCTTAGCCAACGCCATGGTCGGCGCCGCCCTAGCCAACTCCCGCGTCCCAACCCCCTCAACCTCCCCCATGCCGCCTCCCCCCCGCCGCAGCGCCACCACCAACCACCACCATCACCACCACATCTTCCACTCGCGCACCCCCAGCCCAACCCGGCGCCCCGGCCAACTCCGCCCCACCCTCCGCAAGGACCCCTCCTCCACCGACTCCGACTCCGACTCCGCCCGCCACAAGAAAAAACACCGCCTCCGCCCGAAAGCCCCAAACAAGCACCACGAGGGCTCCCGCAAACGCTGGCGCGACGCCGTCACCCCCCGCGAGAAAAAACGCTACGACGGCCTCTGGGCCGCCAACCGCGGCCTCGTCCTGGCTCCTCCCTCGCAGCTGCTGCATCCGCACGAGCTCCGCGGAGTTGCCGACCCGGCCGCCCTCCAGGACGAGGTCGCCAACCTCGTCGTCAGGGATATCTGGGCGCGCAGCAGACTGCCGCCGCATGTGCTGGAGGAGGTGTGGGAGCTGGTGGATTCGCGGCGTGTGGGGAGGTTGGCGAGGGAGGAGTTTGTGGTTGGGTTGTGGTTGATTGATCAGGCACTCAAGGGGAGGAAGTTGCCGGTTAGGGTCCAGGAGAGTGTTTGGGCGAGTGTGAGGGGTGGGGTGGGGGTGAGGGTGAGGATTAGGTAGGGGGTGGGATTTACGTGTGTATGTACATAGATGGTGTGGAGACAGACGGCTTCTGCTGCTGTGGATACTGCGGGGTGAGAGATGAGCGTATAGATATCCTTCTGGCTGGAGCGATTGGCTGAGGTAATCGTAGTTGGTGCGTACGTGAATATACGGCGTGGATTGTGTGCGTATACGATGAGATTTACCTATGTGCATGAGCGATGCCCATCGCTGCGAGTATACTCACAAGAGGTCTTGGTGTATAAATAGATCCTGAGGCTCAGATCATACAATTTTCTAATTGATCTATCAGCATTGCCCCCGCTTTTAGAAAAACACATAGGTCTGTAGCTCGATATACCTCTCGAAAATTTCGCTGATCTGATATAGAATGTCGCCAGTCTCTTGAATGCTTGGAACAAGACCAAAGGTGCAACAGTATCCACATCGTTGCGAGTGGCTTCTCGATTATCCAAAAATACCGGGCTTCGATGTTCATCGGAGCCACGGTTCGAAGAGCCAAATCCTGATCAGAGAGGGCAACGGCAATATTTCGACCAGCACTGTCGACAGAGACAACCAAGGCGCTTTATTCTACGCTATTGACGAAGGAAATGGCACATTGACCGGATACTCGAGCACTTTGAGAGAAACCAGACGAGTGCTTCAACTCCTCATGCCCGAAAAATAGCTTAAAAGCGCTGCACATCAAAGCAGGACCTGGTGCACGATCCTCAGAACCCAGCTGCGAAAGAACGGATACCCCTCATCAGCAACCAACCGGCGTTGACAACCGTGTAGCACTATAGCCCGTATCCACAAGTCACGCAATCAATCTTCTCCCCCGCCACCAGCACCACCAGCAGCACCCACGGTTCCACCAACCCCACCACCCCCACCACGCCCGCAAAAAGCCAATAAAACTCTATGCACGCACGCCCGCATGCATGCATGCAAGCGGACCCCGCGTGAGACCCTGAGGGAGGGAGATAAGCGTGCGTACGTGCGTGCGATCGGCAGGTTAAAGCTTTATCTCCTGCATGCATGCATGCAGCCTCACGCGTTTGAGAGTAGGTTTTGGCGAGGGGGGCGGCGATACGTTTGGTGCCTCATGTATGTATGTGCTGGGCAGTCGTGTGTGGAGTGGAGAGGCGAATGCAGGTGCTGTGGCTCCGTGGGCGGCTACGGTGGGTATCGAGGCGGGTGGTAGGTGGGTGGTGGGTGATCAGGGAGGGAGGGGTGCGTTTCATGATGGTGCGACAGGGCGTTGCTTGCTTTGTGGGGTGGCTTCTTTGTGGCTGTTGCTCTGGACTGAATGGAGATTCAGCTGCACCTAGGTATAGACCATAGTGATACTGCTATTATTTCTCTTGTCTCTCAATCTTTTGACATTTTTTCGGTCTACCAACATTGGATTATCCCAATTGACGACATCTCCATCCACAGTCTCTTCTTCCGCTTTGTCTATCATCCACGAAAGAGAAAAAACCACCCTTCCTTGTCTATATCCTCCACTCCAATCATAATCCTAAAGGGTATCATCGATGCCGACCGTCATGAGTTCTTTCTTTCTTACCATCTCTAATTGATCCTTCTCCAAAACTCCTCGCTGCGCAACCTAAATCTCAAACGCCGCGCTGGTATCTAATGCCCAGTCCCAATAGAAACACGAATAGAAACGAGAAATAAAAAAATCTCAAACAAGATGCAGGTTAGCAAGAAAAAGTCATGACTGCCAGAAGAGGAAATACGAGGCAAGTCAAAAGAATCCAGCCATTACACGCCCCTGGCCAGGAAAGCAAAATGCCCACCAACAACCGGTCTCGCCCGAAAGCTCGACTGCTTCGGACTCGCCAGCCCTGTAAACGCGCCCTTGACGAAGAAGCGATCGCAGAAAGCGACGTTGTTGCGGCGATTGGTGATAAACGAGTGGATGTCATCAATGAACATGGTGCCGACGTCGGAGCGGGCGCCGCGGGCAGCGCTAGCGCCTGCGAACGACATCCAATTGCTCGAGCCGTAGTTGCCGCGCGAGTCGATGGGCAGGCCCGTCTCGCCGCGCGCGACGGCCTTGGCGTGCAGGTCCTTGTAGTAGGCGGATTGGAGGTCGATGATGCTGGAGGGGAAGGTGTCGAGGCCGAGGAGGACGTCCGGGTACAGGTTGAACATGACGGACCAGGAGTCGTCGCTGCCGTAGCGGAGGGTGAGGTGCGAGCCGTCCGAGGCCAGGCCGTGGGCCTTGTTGGCGATTTGGTCGGCCATGTTCTTGGCGGCTGTTTGGGCCGCCGTGTCGTTGTACATGTGGCCGTATGCGTTGAGGCCGACTGCGGCTTTGATGGCGAGGTTGGTTTGCTTCTCGAGCGGGCCGGCGCCGTCGTTGGTTGAAAGCTGCCGCGACGGCTCCAGGCCGTTGTTCTTGAGATACGTTGCGTACCCGCTGAAGAGCGCTTTGTGGTTGTTGGCGAATTGCTGGGCTGCATCCTGGTCCGTGGCTTTTTTGTAGTACATGTACGCCAAGATGAGCAGGTTGCCAGTTGATTCCAAAGGCATCTCCTCGCTCTTGCCATTATCGTGACCAACGGCACGTGGGTAACCGCCACCCTCGTAAGCCCGATCACCCAAGTCGTGAACAGCCCAAGGATGTGGCCATTTGCCAGTCTCCAGGTATACGGTAATTGGTCGAAGCATGAGACGGATGTAATCAGGACTCAGCCAATAGAACAGAGGGGCGGCGGGGTAAATAATGTCGAGCGTCTGAATGTCTCCGTTGGAAGAAATCTCCTTCATCCAGACGTTGGTCTTGGTCGTATCCTTGGAATCCCAGGGAATGGTGATGTCCATGGCTCCATAAACCTGGCGGAAAGACAGGGTGGTGACGTCGGTGTAGTTCTGCCCGCCTATCTTCATGGACTCGTCACGAATCTTATTGTCCAGGTTTGTGCAGGCTTCTCTGGTTGCACTCAGTGCATTGAACGCATCTGCCACTGCATCGACTGTTTGCTCGCGCTTGGGATAATTGGCACGATAATAGTAGGTGTGGTCGGATCCGTAGAACCTGACGGCGAGATCTCTCGTCATACCAACAGCAAACGTAACCTCCGTGGCTTTGGTAACCTTGCCAAGATCATGTGCGTAACCAGACACAGGTGTTCCAGTGCCATTCCACCTAGGAGCAGCGGCGTCGAGAGCCCCGAGGCGCTTGTCGAGGAGAAAGTTTGAACGGACGTTGTCCTGCGCTCCGAAATCCATGGACATGTCAGCGCCATCCTGGGCGTTGGATGCGTACAAGACCTGACCCCAGTGAGCCATGTTGTCGCTCTCTTCGAAAGTCTGCGAGTCGGCGCGATCCCAGGCCCACATATGCGCGTCGCCGGTATTTCCCTTGGACAAGTTGAATTGGGGCGGAGAAGCAGAGCCGAGCCAGCCATGGTCAATGTCGGAATAAATCTTGATGTCCGGCTGGCCGCCCAATGGTTCGGCGGTGACGGTAAGGAAGCTGAGGGGCAGACTTTGCTGGCGGAGGCTATCGTCGTCTGCGCCAGGGAAAACGGGAGAAAGAAAGGATAGGGTGAACTTGGCGTTTCCGGCAGTCAAGTGGAAGATACTGCTTGTAGACGTGTACTCGCCTCCAGTAACCCGGGCCGGCTTGACGCCTGGCGGAGGGTCGGGCATGCCGAAAAGACTATAAGAGTCATTGCCCACATGCGCCATCACGGACCAACCGAGCTTCTGGCCGCGCCAGAACTCGGCCTGATGTGATGGCAATTCGAGGGCCAATTCGCCGGGCATCCATGCTTGGAGGTAGGGATTTTTTACAGCGAGTGGGTAAGACGGAGGGAGGAGTGGTTTGAAGTTGGGCGGCTGGCCTGCGCGCGAATGGCTCTCGCGGGCCAGCACAATGCTCAGCACGGTAGACAGGACGATGCAGATGACGGCGAGCATGACGATTGCGGAGAGAACGAGC
Organism: Neofusicoccum sp. Z40; assembly: GCA_037356075.1. Classification (NCBI taxonomy): domain Eukaryota; kingdom Fungi; phylum Ascomycota; class Dothideomycetes; order Botryosphaeriales; family Botryosphaeriaceae; genus Neofusicoccum; species Neofusicoccum sp. Z40. The sequence continues at coordinate 404,403 of JBAWJV010000009.1, forward strand.
GGGCGCCATCTTGGAGGGATTTTATTCAGGAGCGGTATCTTTGAACAGGTCCTTTGTTCGGGGCCCGGGGAGGGGTGGGCGGCGTCCTGGGCTTTGGCGGCTGGCGAAAGGGCGAAGCGGGACAAGACGGCGCGAACAAAGGACGGCTTCTCGGGGGCCATGAGGGGCGCGGGCGAGCCCTCGCGGTCGAGGGACGCCATGGTGTCGTGAGTGGGGAGAGCGGGTAGTGTGCGAGAGCGGAGCTGCAGGAGGGCAAGTTTTAAGCATCCGGCGCGCCAGGGTCTGGTGGAGGAGGCTGGGCCGAATGCGGAATCTGGTAAGCGCGCGAGGGTGGCTGCGGAGGATTGCGGTCACGACATGGGAGCGATTGGCGCGGAGCTGGAGCAGCGCAGCGGAGCGGGCGGGCGTGTTATTGTTTTGCAGGCAGTGGGCCAGACCAGGGACGGGCGGCGATGGCTGTGGCGCTGCCATCGTGAAACAGCGACGGGCGCGGCTAAAATTAGGGCTGGCGGCGCGCCGTGAGATCAGCAGCGGGCGCTTCACATGCCGGTCCAGGCCGGCACAGCGAGTGGGCGGGACGGACGGGTCCTGGCTCTGGATCCTGGGCGCGAGGGCGGTCTGCCCGCGTGAGCGTGACTTGCGGCGCCCTGCACGGCACGCCTGGGCTGTCGCGGTGGGGCGTCGCGCGTGGAGAGGTGAGAGGGTCGCCGCTTCCCCAGGGCAACTCCGCCGAGCGCGCGTCACGTGGCTGCCCGCATTCGCCGCTCACCACCTCCGCACGACGCTCGCGCGACTCGCGCGCACGCCTAAAGCTGTCGCCCGCGCCCTCCTGCGTGCCCGCATGCGGCTGCTCCAGCTCCCCTCGCTGCCTGCCGCCGTCTGTCAGCCCGCCGCTCGACGCTGACACCAACCTTAAACGCGCACCCCGGCCCTCGTCCCTCGCATCGGCCACCATCGCTCTCGTCCGCGGCGCCCGCTGCGCTGTGCTGCGCCCTCTCTGCAACACTGCCGCCGCCCGCTGCGCTCGCTGCCTGTTCCTGAATCCTAGAGCGCTGATCTGACCCTGGCCGCCGTCTCAACTCGCCAATTGACTCCCTCCGGCTGTGCTCGCTGTGGCACTGCCCCTCGGCCTCGCTCCGCCGTCCACTCAGCCGCCAGCCCGTCGCTGGAGCGCGTGCAAGCTCGCTGCGTGCCGGCCGCCAATCACCGCTCTCTGGCGCAGACCCCCGGCGCGAGACATGGCCTCCCACGGAGGCGTAGTCACCCAGAGTCTTACTCAGACAAGCGAGAGAGCCCATCTAAATAACCTCAACGACGGCGCTCGCCTGGCTCGCATCTGGTTAAGAACCATGCCCCACAGTTCAGACCAGACCCTCCGACTTCCCGTCCGAGCGCGCGAACCTTCCGCGGGTGATGATATCACGCGTGGAGGCCAGCCGCCCGCCGCGAAGCATTTAGAGCCACTCGCCGGACCCGCTCCTGCGCGAGATCGCGAGCCTGCTGCAGATCAAACGCTGCAAGCCGCAGCAGGTCTGCTGTCCGCCCAACCGCCGACCGCCTCCGACGATCGCAATCTTTACGACCAGCTCCAGAGCCCGCTCTTTGGAAAGCTTCCGCCGGAATTGCGCCTCCAAATCTGGCACCACGCCCTGACGCCGCACGCGCACATCGACCGCCCGATTGTCGCTGTCGGCCTCCTGGAGACTTGCCGGCGCGCCTATGACGAAACAAACGTAATGCTGTACCAGCGCAACCAGATCCGCGCCCATCTCCTCAAGTCGCCGGTCCCGGGCGCGAAACATCATTGGACTCGTTGCCTCTCGCCCGCGCAGCAGGCGGCGGCCCATTTAAATCTCTACGTCCAGCCCGGCACATGCAACTCCTACGGCTGGAACCTTCTCCGCTGGACCAAGCATCTCAACTTCCATCCGGCCACGCTCCAGCTGACCATTTGGTTTACCTCCAGCATGGGTTGGTGGAACTATTACATCAAAGACATCCTGAAGAACCTGTCGTGCATGCGCGGCATCCGGAAATGCATCCTGGAATTTCGCACCGCGAGAGACCGCTTTCCCGAGTTCGACAAGCACATCCACGCGCTGTGCGAGAAGAGCATCAAATTGGCCGACGGTTCCATCTTGACCTGGGACGGACGTCCGCCAGAGTATTGGGAGGGTAGTCGAGTCATGATGGACAACGCCTTCGGCCGCTCGACCCGCCTATCCGAGAAGGAACAGCCACGGTGGATTCCGTGCCACGATCCGGAGCTAGAGGGTCGACGTGAGATGCTCGCCATTGTAATCCAGTGGCATCCGCGGCCGGCCGTTTCCGAGGACTCCTCGTGATCCTCGTTGGTCTTTATTTTCCTATTCCGGCCATGGGTTTGGGCTTGGGTTTGCACTACCACGGCGCCGTCTGGAAACGAGAAACAAAGAAAAAGACATGGTAGGACGTCTTGGCACCCCCTTAAGTTTCCAGCAGCGCTCGGCGTTAAATTTGGAGAAGAACTGATGAGAAAGAACAGCAGGTCATGTGCATAGCAAGGAGATCGGCGTTGGTGAAAGATGAGCATGAGTTGACAAAGACGCAAGTGGGTCTTGGAAGCATGCATGTTGAAGAGCTGATTTGAAGACAGGGGAAACATCGATTAATTGATTGGAAATACTCATCTGGCCTTTGTTGTCGAGTCGACAAAGGCAATGTAGGAAGCAAGACCCCTCCAGCGTTTAGGACCTGTTGCTTATGATAGCCATCCCGATTCCGTAGTTGGCGGAACCCTCTTGAATGCGTAGTTAGCGTTTAATACCCAAATGAGACACATTGCACCTGCCTTAACCTTCGGATTAGCGAGAGCGTTCTTGCTGCTTTTCAGGCTCCCTTGATGATCTCCTCGGTGCCTGGTGCCTTGTGGCTTCCTCAAACCTCGCCGCGACACCGCGCGCTGACGGGAGCGCGGGAGCTCGTGGGGGCTGGCATTTCCCTTCCCTGGCTAGAGACCAGGCTCCCCGCTTTGATGGTCCATCTTCTGATGTGCAACTCCATTCCGACAGCACATTCTCACTCCCAATCATCGAGCGGCTCGGTCAGAGTATTCTTAAACCAGCCCCGCTCCCTCCACGGCCAAACCCGCGCGACGACCTTCCCTCTAACCATAGCCAGCGGCACCGGCCCATGCACGCGCGAATCCCTCGAATGCGCCTGATTATCCCCAGCAACCCAGCAATGGCCCTCAGGCACCTGCACCTCAAAATCAGCCCAGCCTCCTCCCCACCCCACGTACCGCACCTACCTGCACCATAACCCCCTCCCCCTTCCCCGGCGTATCCCTCAACACAAAATCCCCAGGCATCCCCACAACCCGCTTGATCACCCCCATCCCCAGCACGAACGGACTGTCGTAGTTGACCAGATCCCCAACCTCGATCCCGCGACCCCGTCGGTACGTCTTCGAGATCAACACCATGTCCCCGATCGTCGCCATCGTTGGCACCATCGATGCTCCGTAGGTTGGCTTGATGGTGAAGCCGTGCGTTGCGAGGACGTGGAGGAGGAGGAAGCTGCTGCAGGTGTGGAAGAGGAGTTGGGTGGGTGTGAGGGCGGTGCGGAAGGTGGGGAGGCGGAAGCGTGGGGAAGGCATGGTGGAGGTTGTGTGTGTGTGTTGCTGGAGGTGGTGGGTGCGTTGAGCTGGGAGATGTGGTGGGTGATGATTGTGGATGTGGGATGACGCGCGGACTGACGCAGGCTTCGCCGAACGGCTGAATGCCGGCGGTGCGCTGTCGTCCCACCCAACATGAGTGCGCGTGCACAACTCTTTCTTCTGCACCGTGGAACATTTGAGCGGGATCTCGACTTGCGGCAAGCAAGAGTATTACTGGTCTTTGCGACGGTGAGACTCCTCACTCATGCTTGCTGGACGTCGCCGAGGGTTTTCGAGAACATACTCAAGAGCCGTTACACTGAACGAATTTCGTTGAAGATGTCCTCTGCGCTCCAGCGCTTCTCTTTCCAGTCCTTTTGAACGTTGGAGCTTTTCTGTTCCTGAATCTCGCTTTTCCTTTCGGAATGGCGTCCGATCAAGACGCTGTCGCAGAGTCTGTCAGAGGTATTTTCAAGACTTCGACGATGTGATATCAGACTTCATTGATCACCACATAGGACTGATTACATCCTACCATGAGCTGAATCCACAATGCGTGGACGAGCTCTTCGAGGAGCCGAGCCCACTAGAGTTCATGAGATATGTCGCCAAAAACCGCCCGTTCGTCATCAGGGGTGGGGCCGCAACCTGGAAGTGCAGTATGAAATGGAGCGCGAAGTACCTGGAGGAAGTCATGGAAGGCCAGCTCGTCAACGTCGCCATCACCAACAAAGGGAATGCCGATTCTGCCGTCGAGGCGGAAGACGGGAGCCTGATTTTCGTTGAGCCGTTCGAGAGAGAGGAGCCTTTCACTCAGGTACTCCGTAAGATTCAAGAACAAGAGTTGTGCGATGGCGAACAGAAAGTCATCAGATACGCGCAGACCCGTAGGCTCCCTCCGTCTCAGGGAAACGCTTTCTCGCGTGCTGACCGAGTAGAAAACGATAACCTCCGAAACGAATATGAAAGTCTGTTCTCCGACGTGCCTAAAGATATCCCCTTCGCGCGTATCGCTCTTCAGCAAAGCCCTGACGCCATCAACTTCTGGCTGGGCAGCTCAGGCAGTACAACGTCTCTGCACAAGGACAACTACGAGAACATCTACGTCCAGGTTCTGGGCCAAAAACACTTTACCCTGATGCCGCCCGCCGAAGCCGCTTGCATCAATGAGAAACCGCTTCCTGCGGCCAAGTACTGCCCGAGAAAAGTAGACGTGGATGCTCTATCCGAAGAAGACCTCCACGACTTGCAAGTGAAGATGGCGGAACCGGCGAGAACAGTACAATGGGCAACCTGGGATCCAGACGAGCCCGAAGCACGCCCCACGGAGTTCTCGAAGCTGTCGAAGCCGATCAAGGTGACGCTGGATCCAGGAGACATGCTCTATCTTCCGGCCATGTGGTGCGTTCTTGTCCACTTCCTGGCTTGCTTCTGTTGGCCCCCGTTCTGATGATCTTGCAGGTATCACAAGGTGGCGCAAAGCTGCTCTGAAGAAGGAATTTGCTGCGCTGTCAACTACTGGTGAGTCCCTCTCGCTCATCCCATTTGCAGGGCCAGGCCTCTAACGAGGCTGAAGGTACGACATGGACTTTAGCGGTTCTTTCTGGTCATTGTGTTCCTTTGCCAGAAATGTGGGTGGCGTTGCAAATGGAGGGCCAGTTGAGAAAAGAGCTTCATGAATAGAAAGCCAATGGCCATGAGCACGGCCACGAATGGAAATCTGCGTTCAGACAAATATCCTCTTACCCGGCGACCGCACCCGCGATTCAGGTAAGCGCTTAGTCATGTGGCGTGCGAGTCGACCCCATGTCATGACCGCATCGACTTTTCCAGCAACACGCACCCGCCGTCAATTAGCACTGCGCGCATACGCCACGGCTTTCAACACGCTCAGCCAGCCTACACGCCCCACTGAGCCACCGTAGAGCAGCAGCAACCTCGAGGCGCAACCCTGCAGAACACCCTCTCGGGCCGCGAGAAAATTTCCACCGCGCGACCAGCTCCCATCCACCGGTCGAGACAGCACCGGTCCCGCGCATCCAAGGCTCCGCGCCGTTCACAGCCCTACGACTCCGTCCCCTACCATGGCACCGACGTCAGGAATGCCAATGCCGTCGACTCCCGCGCCGCCCGACGTGTCCTCGCCCTCGACCGGGACGCTCGCGCAGGAAGAGCGCCTGGGCTACGCTAAGATGACGCATCACCTCTCGATATGGCTGCTGATCGCATGCCCGACAATCGCGCTGCTGCCGCCGCGCAAGCTCGACCTGTACACCTTCGGGCTGGGCGCCGTGACGCTGGTGTCGGCCGAGCACCTGGTACGCGAGCGCACCGGAAAGACGATCCTGCAGCGCATCGGCAACGGCTTCGACAGCGCCCTCAGCCAGGAAGAGCTACCGACGGAGCGGGCGCGCCAGCTGCAGGAGATGCAACGGCGCGCCAAGGAGGAGCGCGAGAGCCTGCTGCGCGCCGCGGGGCAAGGGCAGGAGAAGGAGAAGGACAAGAGCGTGCTGCAGCGCGTGTGGATGGGCGACGAGACCGAGGGGTGGCGCGAGAGGAGATTGAAGGAGGAGCGCGAGGCCATCGAGGACGGCAGAGGCTACGGCGGGCTCATCATGGACCAGATCTGGGACGTGTGGAATTGGGGAAAGGGGAAGACGGGCGCCGAGGCGAGCAGCGATCCGAAGGACAAGAGCAGCAAGAATTAGGACTCGTCGCCAGCGGAGCGCCGCGCGCAATGGGCCGTCATCTCGCTGAGGGCAGCCTTCATTACGGCTACCGGCGCGCAGCACAGACCAGTGCCGGCGGTCTGTCTGGAGCCGAGCATCGCCGTCTCGCGCCCGCCGTGTCGCGTGTGGTGGTGGGACGGCGGCCAGTGTAGGATAGGACATCACGCGGCAGCATGCACATATATTAATCGCGCGTAAGCAGTCTCCGCTCTGCCTCTGGAATTTTCCCGCTAACCCGGAGGGCCCCAGCAAACGCACTGAGCAGCCGAGCTCGGGCGCGCGCGCAGAGCTTGGTCCCCGTGTGGTCGAGCGTCATGGTGTCATGTCTCCTATCGCACCGCCCCTATCCCGCCAGGCAGCCGCCGAATCCCCCATGTCTTAAGGCTCTGCCGTGCATGGCTGCTGCCCCTCCCACCCGCAGCCGTGGCTCTCATTCGTCGCGATGGCCGAAGGCGTGGCGGCAAAGAACGAGGTCCCTGGCTTCTTCACATCCATCGGTACGTCCGCCCTCCACGATCTCGCCCGTCCCGAGATTCGCGCCAGCTTCCCCGCCGCCCTTACCGCACTTCTGCATCTGCCCAAGCCGGCTCGGATCGAGGCCGAAGCGCACCACAACGCCCCACGGAACGGCTTTGCCGGCACCAGGCAAAACGCCGCCGCCGCCGCGCGCGCACTAGCTCTTCCAGTCAAAACCCTCTCATTCCGGGGACCGACCCTCTCTAGCTCCAATATATTATTATTCCCGCAATGTGCCTGACTCCGCCTCTCCGCAGTGATTCAAAAGGTCATGTCGTCGGTGTCGGTCGACTCCTCGCGCCCGAAGTCCTTCGCCGCCGTAGAAGACTCGACGACGACGGCCGCGACCACGACCATACCGACGAGAAGTAACAGCTTCCTGGAGCCGCCTAAGTCCCCGTCGACCGCCATGAACCGCCTGTCGCTCGACTCGGCGCTCCTGCGCAAAAACCCATTCTCCCGCAACAGCCTGCTGCGCATCGACACCGACAACGCCGTCGCCGGCGCCGGCGACGCAACCGTCGAACCCGCCCTCAAGAGCGCCCCAGCCTCCAACCGCCACAGCGCCTGCTTCCCCGTCCCGCCCGCGCTGCCGCCGCCGCCCCCCGTCGTCAACGGCTGCGATGTCTCAGTCGAGGAGATGCAAGGCCTGCTCGAGCACGTCCGGAAAGTCGAAAACGACCGCATGCGCGTGGAAAGCGAGCTCGCCCGGCGAGAAAAGGAGCTCGCCCGCGTGAAGAACGAGCTCCGCAAATCCGAATCCGAGCTCGAGGACCTGCGCACCAAATTCGAGGAGCAAAAGAAGCTGCTCGAACAGCAACCATCACCACCACCACCACCACCGCCCCAGCAGCACCAGCACCAAACCACCCCCTCCCACCACCACCTCTCCCTCCCCCCCTCCTCCCGCCACGACTCCCTAGCCCCAACCCACCGCAGCGCCGGCAGCGTCGCCACCACTACCACCTCCTCCTCCCTCCCGCACACCTACTACTCCACCCCCGCCTACGAAAGCAGCTCCGAATTCATCGCCCCCCAACGCAGCATCGTCTCCTACACCTCCTACTCCTCCAGCGCCATCTCTCCCCTCAAGAACCGCGCCTCCATGATCTCTATCGTCGAGCCGCCCCCTACGTCCTACGAGACGGACGGGGAGTGCTATTATTATGGCGGTGGGGGGCAGACTGAGGACGAGGGTGCTGCCACCGCTGCTGCGACTGTTCCAACAAGGCGGCTGCGGAGGAGGAAGAACACGACGGCGGAGAAGGAGAAAGAGAAGGAGAAGGAGAGGAAGGATGGGAAGGAGGGGAAGAAGCTTTCGCGGGGGTTGAGGAAGTTTCGGACGTCGTTTTTTAGGAGGGATGAGGGGGGGGCGAGGGTTGTGGAGGAGTTGCCGCCGAGGCCGGTGTCTTCGAAATGAGTAAGAGGAGGGGAGGGAGATGGTAAATGCCACTTTTAACACGTGGTGCTAGGATTTCTTGAGTGGGAGAAGGGAGGGAAGGCGTTGGTGGGGTTTTTTTTTTGCGCGGTAGGAGGCTGATTGAACTTTTTTGTTGTTGCTTGGGAGGCAGGTACTCGATCGAGGAAAACCTGCGCTTCCAAATATTGCGACTGTGGCCTGCTGGAGCAGAGTAGCAGCAGGCAATTTTTAACGAAGCAAAGCCACTTTCACGACACACTCATATACACACACATATAGACTCACTCAAGAGGGTTGCGAAACTCCGACACGACAGCTGGACGATCTGTTGGCTTGGGGACAGGATTTCGGATAGTTTGTAATTTCTAATCTTCGGCGTCCGTTCGTTTACTCTCCTTGATATTTATTACTTTAGTTAGGATTTCTCTTTCTTGTTTCTCAGTCGCTCCTTCTTGTTATCTCTACTTCTACACAACAAAGCAATGCTGAATCCTCTTCTCGCCATGCCTATTACTTTTCTATTTCTATTGCTTCTTCAACCAACCAACCCTCTCGAGCTAGCTAGCCTGATCTTCTTTCGCTCCAGACTACTTAGTTGTAGCAGTAAGTCGCCAAACAACTAGTACACTCGGCCGGCAGCGTCTCGCCCGTCTTCGCCATGATTCCGCACGCCAGACAAGCACCCCACTGCGCATCGCCTCCCTGGGTGGCAACCTGCACGCCGTTGGCGATCATGCCTGGCAACATTCCATTGTCAGCTCACTGCTATCTATGCCCACGCTCACGTCATATGGTACAGCTGGGTGAGGGGCTGTTGCGGGAAAAGCCGCGACGAACGGACGAGGGGAGGTGAAAAGGCAGATAAGTCGAAGAAGGGAGATGGGTGTACTCACTGCTCGTCTCCTCCGTCGAGTACTGCAACTTCAGCGTCGCCGTATTGCTCGCGTAGGTATAGTTATAGTTCGGAAGGTAAACAATAGTCACAGCATCGGAGCTGTTGCACCCGAAGAAGGTGGGCCGCTGGTTCAGCCCCTCGGAGACGAAGACGTCGACGGGCGGGATCTCGGGCATCAGCGTCAGCCCCTGCGCGCGCGCCTGCGTCCACGTGTTGTAGATCTCGGTCCCGTTCGGCCAGTTGTCGTCCGTGTCGGCGGAGTTGTCGTTGACGAGGAGGACGTCGAGCGTCCGCGGGGCGTGGATCAGCGGCCAGATGGGGTTGTTTTGGTTGGAGAGGCCGCCGTCGACGAGGTGCAGCTTCTCCTGCGCGGACACCAGGGCTGAGTCGGCGTGCTGGTAGAAGGGGTTCGGGTACAGGGCGAAGAGGTCCTGCGTGGCCAGCTCGTGCAGCCGGAGGACGAACTCGGCCAGCCGTGCGCCGATCTCCGTCTGGTTCACGTAGAGCGGGATGCAGATGGAGTTGAACAGCGAGCTCGACGTGCCGAACACGAAGCCCAGGTTGTCGAGGCCCGTGAAGCACTCGGACGCCTGTCCGTTGCTCAGCGCCGAGCCCAGGTACGTGATGTCTGTGAAGGTGGCCACGCCGGCATCCCACGAGCCGAACTCGAACGGCGTGAACTCGTACTGCGTGGCGTCGGCTGCCGGGTCGCAGGCGCCCTCCCACGTCTCGACGCCCAGCGCCGTGATGATCGGGAACGGCACCGCGTGCGCCGTGAAGTTGGCGTTGGCGGCCACGCCCGACAGCGTCTTGTTGACGCCACCATCAGCGCCCGCCAGGAACTGGTGCGCCAGCAGCCGCCCCCACGGATCCGTCAACGTGACGTCGAAGCCGGCGGCGTCCTTGGCGGCCAGGTCGGCCACGATGTCGATGGAGCCGTCCGACGCGTCGGACAGGAACAGCGTCTCCTCTAGCCCGGCGGCCCAGAGGCTGTCGCGCAGCGACGACACCGTCGGCCAGTCGTTGCCCGCGAGCGACGACAGCAGCCACGAGCCGCCGGACAGCCCGGCTTGGTACGTGAAGGCCTGGTACAGGCCGCTCGTCGAGACGTCGCTGTCGCGCGAGTCGAGGCCCTGGACCACGCCCGCGCCCGTCAGCATGCTGCGGTATCCGCCGCCGCTGGTGGTCAGGCCGAGCGTAGGGAGATTGCTAGCGTTAGCGTACGCCGAGTTAGTCCGGGTGAGCCACGACTTCAGCGCCGCTTCGGCGACCGGCTTGCGCGCGTTGATGTACGTCGATTCATCCGAGCTGAGGCCGGACGCAGCGCGGAGCAGGCCGGTGGAGGGGCAGGTCACCGAGACGGGAGCGTAGGCGGAGGCGGCGAGGGCGGCGGACACCAGCAGCGATGCCGCCGCGCCGAGGTTCAGGGAAGACGACGCCATGGCCGCGCGCGAGGGGAAAAGAACGATTGCTCCGCGATCAGGCACGCTGCCGGGTTGCGTCAAGGCAGCTCCTATTTGAATGCGTGGTCGTCAGTCTCGTCCGGCGGCGCGGCGTCCAGAATAGCTCCGCCGGCCGTCCTATCACTGTCATGGCAGCCAGCACGCACCGACAAGTGCCGGATCTTGGACGCGCACGCGGCAGCGATGGACGGCAGGTCTTGCCTGTTCGGGCGTTGAAGACGAGATGAACCACGGGCGAATCGAAGATCAGGAGGTGCAGCGCCCCGGAGATCCCGCTGCCGTTCTAAGCGAGGCCGAACGCGAGTAAAAAGAGCCGAGCACTGCAGCAAACGCTGGCGTGTTTCTATACAAGACGGGCCGACAGCGCCCCCGACAATATTACATACGGTTACGAGGGGCGTAGGGCTCGCCAGATAAATCAGATCCCGGGCCTGCCGTCTATGCGGCCGCGCTTCTTCTGCTTCTAGTGCGGGGGGGGGGGGACGGCGCGTGCAAGGAAACTTCCGCCAATATCGCTGGCGCGTACTTTTTAGCGCGTGACCCGCGGGCTGTGCGCTGCATGCAGTGGCGGCACCGAAAAGATAAAGGTCCGCGCCTAGATCTTCTGCTTCAGCAGGTTTGAGATCATCTCCCGGCCGGTTATGCGGGTGGTGGCCCACAGCGTCGGGAAGTCGAGGGTGCTGGAAAAGGTATCGGCATAGCCGAAGAAGAGCATGGGAGGGATCCAGCCGCGGGCGTACTCGAGCGCGAAGCACGACGATTCCATCTTGTACTGCTTGACATCGCCGCGGTGCAGGTGGTGCACGCTGCCGGGAGGGTAGACCTGTCCGTCGTGCGTCAGCACTCGCCCGATTCCTCGCCCAAGGCCGTCCGCCAAGTCGGAGCCTCCCGCGTCCAGGACCACACTCACCTCAGGCTCATATTCTCCGGGGACGTAGGCCGTCTGGGTGCCCGTCAGGATGTGGAAGTAGTCGTCGGCCGTGTGGCGTCCGGAGTGGCCCTCAGTGCCAATGGCGGTACCTGCGCACGTCAGTCCTCTTGTTGCCATCTCCCCGTCGCACACTATTATCTCCTCCCTCCAACCACGATCCTGCGCCGTCTTCTCCTGCGCTGTCCTCACGCCGCTGTTCTCGACGTCCGGATTCGGGATGTGCTTACCGAAGATGATGAGGTACTCGGTGATGCCTGGCTGGCGTCAGCGATTCAGACTCCCGCTCGCAGCTCGCAGACACGGGACTCACTAGCGTGGATGATGTACATGGCGCCCATGGCACCGCCGGCGTTGTTGAAGACCCACTCCTCGTCCAGGTTCACATGGGTGCTGATCTCGTCGCGGCCAGCGAGCTCGCCGGTGATGAAGCCGACAATGCCGCGGGTGTCGTTGCCGTGGGTGGCAATGGCGCGCTGGGCCAGGTCATGCAGGTCGGCCGGGTCGAAGATGTAGAAGGACTCGAGGTTCTTCTCCAGCCACGTGTAGACAGGGAACAGCAGGGCAGCCAGCACGGCGACGAAGCTGAGCGCGCGGACGGAGACCATGGCGGACGGGAGGCGGATGGCAGCAGGCGGGAACGCTGGTCAATGGCCGCTTGCTTGCGTGACGACGGACGGCGGCGGGCTGAGGCAGCAACTTTTGAGCACTCGCGCAAAACAGCGAAAGGAGGCCGCGGGCGCCGAAGCTGCGCTGCGGGAGACGCGTTGGCGCGCCGCGCCGGGGATCCCCGCCGACACCGCCAGGCACCAACAAGCACCTCACGTGTTCCGGAACCGCCGCATCCGGCTCCCTCTCTCAACCTCCCCAACCCCGTCAGTGCGACACTGCGATCGTCGCCACGCACTCCCACTGCTTCCTCGCCGAATGCCGCCTCAGTCGCCTGCGGAACAACGCTGCCCCGCCCGTCGGTGTTGCATCTCATCTGGATAGTGTTGGCCCACGTCCACTTGGCGTATGGCTGTGTTTTTTCTTCTGCGCCGCAGAACCCCGCCGATCAGAGCTCTCGGGGGCCGAATGGCTGACTTGACAATGACGTGTGCGCTTAAAAGTATTAATAGCATTGGATTTGTGTAGGTGTCCCCACATGATTCCTGCAGCATCCTTCTGTCGGTGCTGCAGGATATGACGTGCCAGATTGAGGCATTCGTGCACAAGGTCGGTGCCGCCCAAGGACTGGAGGTTGCGGATTCAGCAATGTCCGGAGCTATGATCCTTCGGAATTTGACAAGGAGGCGGTGGCGTGCGTGTGGGCGGCGGCCAGGGAGAAGGGGAATAGTTATCAGAGGCTGGTTTCGCACACGGGTGAGTGGTGTCGTTTGTCGTGGTGTGGTGTGAGAGAAGCATGCAAGATGCCAGGGATACATTTGACCGCAAGGTGGAAGGCGCTGGGGTGTGGAGAGGTAGTCTGACGTGCAGCAGGCCATGATTCTACATGCGCCAACGTGGCTGTCCCTACGGCTATGGTCTTCACACCGCGCCGAGACGGCATCAGCCATTCTCCGCTCGAGTACGCATCCCCGGAGCCCAGACGGTGCTGGGAGGAGTTTTGAAGTACGAGATTCTATGGAAGAGACCTCAAACCTCAAGAGCGAAGATGCATCACTTCAAACTACGGCCGATTTGCTCGTTTCATTGTGGAAAGGTACAGAGCATGACATGTGCAGAACATAAGAACGCCGCATAAAGATTTCAGCACATTGACTCCGTCTCTTCATACTTCCAAAAAGGTACCACGCAGTTCTCCACACACTTCATCACCGGCGGTATAGTCTTATTGTACGCCTCGTTTCCACTCTCAAAGTTCGCCTTGAACTCCACCTTCGTATGATCCACCGCATCCGGCACCCATTCCACATCATACACCACCTCCTCCTTCGCAGCCTCAATCATCGGCCGCGCCGCCTCCGGCAACCTCACCTTCATCTCGTTCTCATACCACCACGGAAAATGCACGAACGCCAACATAACCCTCGCCTCATCCGACAAATTCGCCCTCCCCGCATGCCACAACCTCAAATCCCGAATGACAACCTGCCCCCTCCTCACCGCCGGCCTGATAGGCGGGAACCCGGACTCCCGCTCCCGCCTCACCAAATGCTCCTCCGCAATCCACGGCCCGCGCCTCCTCCCACCACCACCCTCCTCCTCCTCCCCCTCCTCCCCCTCCTCCTTGTGCATCCCAAAATGCGTCTCCCGATGCGACCCCAGCCACACCTCCGTCGCCCCATTCTCTTCCGTCGTATCGCACAGATAATAATTCGCCACCATCCCAAACGGCGCCCGCGCATACGGAAACATCAAATCAGCATGCACCCGCTGCCGCCCCTGCGGATCCCTACACGGCAGCGCCGTATTCCCATTCACGTAGTTGACGTGCGGCCGCGGCCCCAGCACCCCGGCCACCACCGCCGCGACGAACGCATTCGTCCACACGTCCGCGTACATGAGCGCGGGCGTCAGCGGCGGCGCTTGCGACACGTTGCCCCCCCGGGGGTCGCCGTTGTAGTGCAGGGTGGGCGAGGCGAGGAGGGTGGGGAGGTCGGATAGGAGGGTGTGGTGGAGTGTGGCGAGGTGGGTGGGGCAGACGGCGTTGGAGAGGATGACGATGCCGTCGCGGTGGAGGTGGCTGACTGCGGCGCCGACGGTGGAGGCGCTGGGGCGGGCGGATTGGCGCTCGGGTTCGCTGATGTGGACGATGGAGACTTCGTTCTTTTTGGGGGGTTTGGTGGGAGCGGGTTTGTCGCTGTGGGTTGGGTTCATCTTGCGACGGTGGAAGGTTGCCGGTGGGGTAAGGTGTTTGCGAATCGTTCAATTCAAGGCGCGGGTGGGCGGTATCAGTAGATGTAGCTGCGGTAGGTAGCGTCTCCTCTAATTTGCGTATGCGCTGCATGTGCATTTAATATTTGCTGCTGCATTCCCGCTCAAGGCGGCTTTGATCCGCCGTGTTGAAGGAGAAGATCGTCGGGATATCGATCCTTCATGCCTGAATGACGGCCGTATAAGACGGCGAGCCCGCTGATTGGTGCCTGGTTTGCGGGGCACAGGTAGCCGCCCTCATGGTGGAGTTTGTAAGCGCGGATTCTCGTTCTGTGCAACTATGCCCAGAGATTATCCCCGCACCATTGTTTAGAGAAGTTGAATCTAATTGCTGGCCTCGTGGCTGGCTGTGATCAGTCGCCGGGTAACCTGAATGGTATATAGAGTGGCCTTTAGGAGACCGATACTGGGAGGATAGTGTATACGGGCATTATCGAACTACTTGACCTGCTTCGGAACCTTGAATTGTATTTCTCAGACTGATATTCAGGCAGAAAAGGCGTGCGTGCGGAACTAAAGTGGAAACCAACGCCACCTCCATTCGGAGCGCAAGGTTTATTTATATGAAAGTACGTACATAGAGCTAGCTTGCGGGCTTGGGCTCAATTACTGAAATGTTGGGGAATGACTGGAATAGATCCTATTTACCAGTCATGCAGAAAGATAAGAAGATGAATGGATAGAAAAAAAGAACAAAAGAGAAGAAAGAAAGGAGTGAGAACGCTGTTCAAGAAAGTAAAATCGGACTAGCCGAAGCGAACTACTTAGAATGTGCCGGCCAAATAAGAAAATCAAATGGAAAAGCCGCCTGCAAGCTCCATCACACCGTCAGGGTCAACCTGGCTTCGAATGCTCCTGAGTCGCTCAGCGTTCTTAGCTCCATAGATCTCCTCCGCCGTTGTGTTCGAGATAGCGTAGTTAGGATAGGCAGTGAAGTCGGGGGAATAAATTCCTTCTTCAATGGCAACGTTCTTGAGAGTTTGGATAGACGAGCGCATCGCATCGTACCAGAATTCGTCGTCATCAGAAGAGAGCCAAGCAAAGTACAGGTTCAGCTGTAGGGGTATATCATCAGCTGGTTTCCCTCATGCGGTGAAGTCCATACGGATTCATAGGTGGGATGAATAAGACCAGATTATAATGGACTTACTGGCAGCGGTGAGTTAGCGTGCGGGTACGCGCTGTCCGTGGCTTTGTCACCGTAAGTCTTCACAAACGGTTCAATGTCGTAGCTAATGCTCGTTCCACTGTGATCCGCCATAACTTTACCAAGGGTCTGAAAGGGGCACACACTATTCAGCCTCTGTGCGGAGAAATGAACGAGCGCAAACTTACCTCTGTCTCGTTTTTAATCGCAGCCAGAAACCGGGGTGTCAGCTTCGAGGTGGAAAGCGTGTGGAATGTGCCGCGAGCATTGGTGATAAGGTTGGAAGGGAATCCTTTTACGAAATCGGCAAAAGTCCGAGTCTTTGTGTGATCAATGATCGTAGTGATGTTGTCGAACGCGGCAAAGCTTTCAGGTCGATCTGGCCCATCATAGAACATCAGTGCTAGACCTATCGTGCCTATTTCTGAGCCTTCAAGTGTCGTAATAATTTGCGCTTTTGGGTCGGTGTTCTCCGCGTCAAATTTCGCGGTAGCATTGAGGAGGGCGTCGATTTCGTCGTGTCCATAGACTGCTATTCCACCCTGTATGACTTCAACTTAATCTTCCATCAACTGAAAAGGGATTTCTACAGAGAAGGGACTTACGTATACCTGAGAGGATTGCTCATGGGTGTAGAATTCGGCAGAGGCGACAATGCCAAACCGGTTTAAGCCGCCCTTGAGAGCGAAGAAAAGATCTGGCCGATCCGAGTCGACACGAGTGATAGTCCCGTTCTATGGGATTGATTAATCATGGCTAGCAAGGATGATGAGGGGTATGACTTGCCGGCAACACCAGTGTGTAGCTCTTGACCGTGTCACACGTCAAGCCTTCACGACTGTTAGCACTATGCCCTACAGCTCGCAGCGTTTTGACTGCGGTGGTATGGACACTACTAACCGTACTGACTGGTTTTCCTGTAACATCAAGCCCATTAGCGATGCATCCAATTTATGGGTATGCCTATAAGACACTCTGCGGTATCGTGGTAGAGATTCTTACCAGGAAAAGCCACCACCGAGGGTAAAGCCACCGACTCCTGGGCCAACCGTCCGTCCGCCGACAACGTTGTAACCAGTTCCTTCGAGCTTTTCGTACACATCGGCCCAAGTCTGGATGATAGGACGGTAAGCTCAGCCAAGCGCTCAGTCAGACAGTTCTGCTTACTATTCCCATTCCAATCTCTACTGTAGAGTTATCCGCGGACAGTGTAACTTGATCCATGCGTCTCAAGGAGATGTGAACACCGGTCGTGCTTGAAAATCCCGGATTGGAGGCATGTCCGCCCGATTTCACTGCAAATGGGGCCCGAGCAGAGCCAATGATTTCCACCTGTGTTTGGTGAATGCTGTAAGTACCAATAGCATTACAAAGCCAAAGGAGTTGCTTACGGCGGTGGCTAAGTCATCAACAGACCCAGGCTCGAAGACGCATTCGGGGATCTGGCTCGAAGAGATATACCAATGGTGGATGTCAGAAACCCAGTGAGGATTCACTAATCCGATCAGCTCGCTGTAGATAGAGTTGCAATGGCTGATTGCTCACCTTTGGAAACGATATCGCTTGCACTGGAGATCTTGGAGCTGATCTCCTCGCAGGTTTCAGCCACGCTACTTGAACCTGCCCTCGAGAAAGGTAAGGCGATCAACGCCAGCAGAAACGAAGAAGTTGGTCGAAACATGTTTGACTGAAAAGAGTGGAAGTGGTGTACTATCTCCTCTGAGGGAGCCTACTGTTACTTATGTAGCAACCAGTTGGTTGAAGAGATGTCTTCGGAGCGTCGGAGCACGCCAGACTGATGCCCGACCACCGACCTGATCAAGCACCTGCGTGCTAGCAAGCACAGCCACTACCCGCGGTACATGGTGAAATGAAGATCACATCGGAGATCAACTCACCCCCCGGCCTTACTGGTATCTCATCCTGGGCTTTAGATGTATTTAAGGGGTGGGTTCAAACAAGAGCGGGCGATCTACCTCGTTATCGACGAATGGTGTCACTCCGGATACGAGTAACGACGGGTGAATCTCGGTCTGAGCTCCACGGATCTACGAAGATCTATCCGCAAAAGGAGCAGAATGTATTGCTCTCTGACTCGCCCTTTGGCGTGTATAAGCAGTGCACTTGGTGGTTGGGGTCGAGCCTTGGAGCAAATGCTTGAGTCTGGACATGTCGGCGCTGCGCGGACCTATTGGTGCACACCGAACCCGTGCAAAGAAGAAAACATGTACACTGACGCAATAGTGTTTTCAAAGAAATGAGAAAAGGACGGTAAAACAGAGCTATCCAGGGTTATCCTGGTATCCTGCACGGAAGGCCACTGCGAATTGTGTTGACAGCATCAGGCTCTTGAATTCTAGTCGCATTTGTGCATATCACTTCTTGTCAAGAGCAAGGCATTCCTTGCCGATGCCCATCCGCTGGGGCTCAGTCTGCCTTCAGAAGTGTGGATTTCCCGCTGGCGGCATTCACAGAGATTCGCGCTGCCACCTGCGGGTACTGGTCGCTACGCGTCCATTGTTGCTCGCCCGTTTTCATGGTGCCAAACTCTCAAAGATCTTGAATTTGGTGCGGGCGTGCAAAGATTCGGACCGGCCCTCGGGATTTTGTACATGTCTTCGGCCGAACGTATGCACATGTTGTGAAGCTAGAGTTCGCTCAAAGTCGCCGTCGGGATGATCGTCCTTGTCAATCAAACCGGTGGGTGTATCTGTTCAAGAATCTTTGCGATCGGCCCACGGCCGCATCCTTGGTACTGTTGTGCTCACCGGTCCGTTGCAAGACAGTGACGACGCGGGTGGGTCGCTGACCGTAATGTGGTAGTCACAGGGGTGAACAGGGAGGTTGAGCAAGCGCCACATGGTAACATTGCCACGGCCCATGTTTCCTAGATCTTTGCGCATCCTTGGGGACATCCTTCTTATTTCTGTCTTTGCCATGGTGTATCGCGGCAATAAACACCTCCTTGCCATCCTCGAAAGCACGTAATCGGTCCGGATTTCGAGTTGTGTAGTTGACGAAGTGCTCCTAGATATGAAGAGCAGAGCATTGCTTCATAGAAACAGTTCCTGATAGCTTTCTTTCCTTTCCTTTGAGGACGTTTCGGATTGAAAGTCGTAGCCCCGAGCACTTGTATTGATCTTCAGAGTATGGATTGTTCTAGAATTGGGCTTTGGGCGATCGCCGGCTGTTCGCATAATCGCCTCCGGACTTGGACAAGGGGACCTATATCCGAATTCCGATCGCTGCAACTGAATCCGTGGCAACGGCGGAAGATAAGAATTCCGGCTTGACTCGGGCTATGGCACACGTGGAATCCTGAAGATGCCGAGAAGTTTCGCTGCTGCGAAAGAGTTTTAGCGCAGCTTAATCTCACTTCCCCACAACCTAGCCATCAGCGCCCTGAGCCGGTGAGATCAACAAGACGTGAGGCAGAGCAAATTACGGTTCTTACGCCACACGCCACTTGGTAACAAGGACATCTCTGTGACTCTCTAAGCTCAGCCACAGGCCTGTAAATGAGCCAAGTTTCACCGATGAAGATCTTAAGGGATCCGGGAAGTCAGTACCAGAGGGACTAGGATCATAGACAGGCTGCGATGGATCTTTCAGCCAGTGGCATAGCTTGCATCACGAATCCTCATTATCCGTCTTGAAACAGGTATCTGCATCGACGTTACTCACGTACTCCTTCACCTGGACTCCAATTTCTTCCAATGCAGATAAAGCTCATCCACAAGAACTTATGAAGAAGATCAGCCTGGTTTGCTGAGAATTTCGAACGCATTCCCCTCGTTCATTCGCTACATTCGTTGCAAGAGCTTTTGAGTCACCTTGAAGGTGAAAAATTCTTTCACTTCCACACTCTCGTTCAATACACGTTTTTTGGCCGATTTGTATTCTTTTTTCACCCTTCCAAACATGCGGGTTTTCTCCATTGTTGCTGTGGTATGCACAGCTGTCGCTACCACCCTCTCTATGCTTTCTCTTTTCGCCGGTTGGCAGCCCAATTTCCTCGAAGACGCCGATATCATGGTGGTAAGCTTCCAATACCGGCGGTTTTCACGATCACGATTAGCTTATACGGTATAATTAGGTGGACATTTCCAGATTTCTTAGAAACCAAACCGCCGAAAACACAGCCATTGTCTACCAGCAGAGTGGGGCTGTCACGGCCGGCGGGACTGTCATAACAGGAAAGAATGAGTGGTACAGCATCCACATCATGAACTATTGCCAGGGCAATTTCACATCCGACGGATCCCGGCGGTTGGATGGATGCTCAAAGAGCACGGCCTTCTTTTCAATCAACCCCGTCTCACTTGCGAGTTCGAAGACACTCGGGCCCTTCCAGCTTTCCTTCTCGCAAACCATCACCGACGTGGGTGGCAAGATTGAAAACGCTTATCAGGCCATTTTCTTCTTCCTTTGTATGGGCATCGCCGCGACTGGCCTCGAATTCCTCCTCGGAGCTATTATAGCAATCACCGACGCCCGCAAGTACACACATGGCACTCGGGTTTCTTTGGCCAATCTTGTGCTGGCAGCCGTAAGAGCCTTGTAAAAGTACTATTCACTGGAGCATCGTTACTAACGGTAAACGTAGATTGCCTTTCTCGGACTCGGTTTGTCGTCAGGTGTTATTACCGGCATACTGGTTGAAACGGTAAAGAAGATTAACGATATCGGAGCCGACGTTGGCGTTTCAGCGAAAAGGGGTGACAAGTTTCTATGGATGGCTTGGTCCTCCACAGTTCTCATGCTGATTGTGGTCATTGTCTGGTTTATGGACTACTATGTCGAGCGCAAACTGCTTATTCGCGAGATTGAGCAAATGTACGCCGTGGGGGCCATGGAGCGTAACGCTGGGCTCAGGAGGCAGTCTATGGGTCGCCTGGGAACTGACGTTTCCCCAGCGACAGCAAAATACCACAACAAATTTGTCACTCAAGTTGCAAAAGATGCCTTGGTAAGCTTCTAATCGCCACAACCTTTTCAAGCAAGACACTGACCAAACCCAGGCCCACGCCGCTGGGATCGCTATTGCTGGTCAATTGACGAAATCAATTGAATGAGACGTTCATATGCGTACAAAGTAGCCCAGAGATATACTGAAAGAGGATGTCTCGCGCCTTTCTCTATTCGGGGGACGAATGTCTACCTTTAACTTTTTGTTTTACAAAATCCATTCTTGTTAGGATCCTCGCTTATACATATATTATTTTCTTCAATCAGCCTTCCAAACTGTATGTACAGTGTTATCATCCGTATCCTTCTTTGCTGAGAGAGTGGAGTCATGAAACAACTAAAGGTCTGGTTTCGTCCCAAAAGCACCATAAGCCGTTAAGCACTTCCCATCCTCCCTGATACGACGCAATCTCAAGCTCGATCTGCCTTCCTCTCACGGAAGCACATACCTAATGGCGGTGGCGACAACGTCCATGTGTCCAAGAGTTTCGCGTCAAAATCCCTGCCGTCCGCTGCCGAGGCAAATCTGATATTGTACCGCAGCGCAAGCCTTGCCAGAACGCTTCTCATCTCCCACATTGCCAACTGCTTCCCTATGCAGGAGTATCTCCCTATCATTCTCATTAGTCTTAGAGCGTAGATTTACTCGGCTCAATGCTCTCACTCACCAAGTTGAAACGGGAAAAAGGCAGCACTGTCCTTGATCATGTGCGCTTTCTCACTTCCTGCAATCCAGCGTTCCGGTATGAATTCACATGCCCGCTCGTAATACCGTTCGTCCCTTTGGACTAGCCACTGAGGTATCCAGACATCCACGTTTCCGGGAATATACAAGTCGTCGTCTATCCTGATGCCTTCTGGTGGAGTAACCCGCGGTTGGCCGAGTGGAACGGGTGGTTTCAGCCGGAGCGTCTCATGGATGATGCCATCGAGGAGTGGAATGTCCTTCGCCTTTTCGTGACTGTACGAGGCCTCCCCAGCTGGAAAGGTAGCGTCTAGCTCGGCTTGAAGCTTTGAGTAAATAGACGGGTTGGAGGCGAGATAGTAGAACGCATTGACCAGTGCGCTGTATGTTGTGTCCCTTGTAAATCGTCAGCGAGCTCGAAGAAGGTTCAATATACTTTCTGGACATACGCTCCAGCGACAACGAGTACACGAGTGTCTTCATCTAAAGCATCCTTCGAGGGAGGTGCCGAAGGACCTCCTTCCTCAAATGCATTGATGAGCCAGGAGCTGATATCTTTCGGCGACTCTGACTTGTCTGCTTTGAGAACCTGGACATATGATTAACGACCACACTTCATATAGTCTACAAAGATAACGTACCTCTCGCTTCTCATCTACCAGCTTCCTGCAGTACTCATTGAATTCGTATGTGCCATCTCCCGCGCCGGGAAGATGGAGGAGCAGGTTGGTCAGCCATGGGACTGGGAACATAATTCCCAAAATACGCATGGCATCACGCAATCTCTTCGTAGCAGAGTTCTCTTTTGCTCTTCGAAGGCTTCCGAACTCTTTGCTAAAACCGACGACGCCCATCAAATCGTAAGTAAGCCATGCAACCCTGTCAGTGATGTTGATCCGCTGACCCCGCTCGCAGGTTATCTGATCCAGGAACAAGCCGATCGTGTTTTGCATTTCCGCATCATATCTCGCGATCTCTGTAAACCGAATGAGAGGGAGTCCTGTACTCTACGTTGGTCAGCCTACCTTTCAGGCTTAAAGCCTTTTCCCATGGTCTTCTGCGGTTTCTATGATCTTCAATGTCCCTCGTCTCGATCATACCAAGAATATCCTGCTTCCAGGATCTCTGTGTGTATAAGATGGCCTTTCGACAAGCCGTGATCTGCGGCAGGGCGGATACGCGAGTAATGGTCAATTCGCGAGGAACTGGATAAGTTAATACTAGGCTCGTTTGACTGACCCGATGTCTTACGCACCCGTTCGCACAACGTCACCGTATTTTTGGCCTAATTCCTCCTGTTTCAGGCGGTATTGATTTTTCCTGGAAGATTGATAGACTTGCCAAAACTTGGTCAATTTGGCGACGGATGGACCAGGAAACCTTCTCAGCCGATGAAAGAATGCGCGGTAAATCAGTATGGAAGCTGTCAGACTGGACGCGAAACTCGTTGCGATAATTGCGAGGTCCCGTGCTGCTTCGAGCAGAGTCGAATGGAAGACTTGTACGTCAACGTAGAGGAATCCGAGCCCAACAGCGGCAAAAGCCCCGAGCATTGGCACAACAAACACATCAAGTAGTTCCACGTATTGGATGAATGCGTGAAAGGCGAGAGCTGTGACTGCCGATGCTAGCCAAAGGGGGGCATGGGTCACCTGGGACCCGCCTGGAGGGGTGCTGTCCATGATACGGAAGGCTCGATATCGAGAAAGGTCCTGGAATTTGCGCTGATTGCAGGTTGAGAAATGTATGAAAACGAAACCTTCGCTGGCTGGTCGTCACATTTATGTAGAGTGCAAGTGGCCAAGCTTCTGACGCAGCCCAGCGCACAGGTCTTAGACGCAGCTCAGCGCACGGGTCTTATGCAGGTCCAATGAGAAGGCGAACATGTGTAAGTAGTGCAGCCCGGTCCATGTCGCATCAATTCGGCAGACTGCGGTTGGCTCGCCTCGCAGTTTAGCGCTTACGGGGACAAGCCCACCCGCAACATCCTTCTCGCACCATCCTTCGCGCATCATCCTTCTCGCAACATCCTTCGTGCGGGGCAGCGTCCCCAGTAAGCGAGCGTGCTTGTTAAGCATCTCAAGCAAGCGCTTGCAAGCGGCAGATTTTGGCCGCTTGCTTGAACAAGCGCTCCCCAAGCCACAGCCCAAAAATAGTTTGGTGGTGTAGTTTTAGACGTACGAAGGCCGCCGGCACACAGCGCTTGGTAGTAGGGGTGCTGCACCACGCCTTGCGAAGGCGCAGCGAATCGAATATCGTGAGAGGTGTTATGGTGTTGAGATTCGATAACGCTAGCCACATATGACTACTTCCCGTTTAAGCGAGAAAACCCTTCTAGAATTGCCTCTCCATCATCGAACACCTTCGACACCTCCAATCTATCAACGCCGAGCGACTGCACCTTGCAAATTCATCAATCTAAGCGAGTCATTTTCTAGGGCCGTACGTTGCGACACGAAAAAAAAATCCTCACGTTGAAATTGCAGTGTCTCGAATTATAGTCATTATGGTGTTTCAACTATACTCTACAAGGTGCAACACTATGCCAAGCATCGTGAGATTCGGCGACCCGCAAGGAGCCGTACTAAACTGGATCAGGTAAAAAGAGCCTCAACACCATGTCATGAATCGCGAGATCCCGCTTGCAAGCGCCACCTCCGAGGCCGCTTGGCTTGCGCTTGCTTGCTTGCTGGGAACCCTGGTGCGGGGTTGACGTCAGCACAGCTGTTTCGGCTATATGCAGTGCGTATCAGCTCCGGGAATTTTCTCAATTCTGATTCTTCCAGCGAACACAGATTTATCATCAGGAGGTGATTCATGGAATTTCAAAGATAAGTCAGCATAAAAGACAACAGTGGCTGGAACATTATTGCCACCTTTGCGCATGTACGTGGGGTTTCGAATAAAGCCCAATAACGCCATCCATGGATTTTGCAAATCCGTTCCTGCCATGCTGACATGTATCATCCACACCATTGAGCTTCCGGTCGGCTGCGATGAGCAAAAGAGAACAAGAATAAGAATGACAAGTCCTGCCGCTAGCCGAACCGCCTGTTGATACATCTACAGACCGTTTCTGAGAACTCGCGAGCCAAGGTACGGAAGTGCCGCCACGACATCGCGATATATATCACTGCGTCAAGGAATCCTTGAAGGGGATTTAGCGCTGCGTGGAGCTTGGTCAATGTAGGTTCAGGCTCGCCGTTGTGCATAACCATGTAGACGCGGTTCGCTCCGGCAGGTGTCTGACAAGTCCGTGTCAGCAGCTGTGATAGCATGGCAACGTTCAGCGGGAACGGATCCTCTCGGAATACCTACGTGAATGATGAACAGCGAAATGAGGACCAGGAAGGAAATCATTGCATATGCCCGTACTGCCTTCCACGCATGGGCAGCTCGTGGATCGCGGAAGCTAAGTCTCCTCGGCTTAGTCCGGCTGAACGATGGAAATCGAGAGAACCAGCGTGCAGCTCCTGCCGGTATCCATGCGGAAGAAGCGCTCCAACGCGTCCAAGTAGCCCGCTCTCTGGTGTCATCTGCATGTGCGGATTCAAGAGGACACTTGTCTACGCCTCCTGCATCTATTTCCTGCGCTTCAGGATCCTGCATTGCGATCTTATCCGATTGATTCTCTTGGTATTCTTGGGATGCCTGAGTTGCTTCTTGAGACTTCCTCGTGGGGTTTGATGAGGCCGAGAACACTTGAATCTCCGTGAAGCGAATGACATGATTTGGAGGGACAAATGGACTGCCGACTTGGAGTACCGTCACCGGGGTGTTGGCGGTATAAGCTCCGCGTCGCAGCTTCAAAGTCTGACGCGCTATCTTCACTCCTACCACAATGAAAAGAATGGAACAAAGTAGCATCATAAACCTTTTAAAGATCCACGTCAGCAGTGTAGCGCTTCATACAGTGAAAGCCCTACCAAATTGGGCCGAAGCCGAATGCCAGTCGCATCCACTGCCAACGGGAACTAATATAGCACCATAACTAAAGAAGGATCAGCATGCTTCTAGTTCGGCCTATGTTCTCATAAACTTACCGTTGCGGGTCCATAAATTCCTTTCCGAGTCGGCGCGAGGTCCAATATGAGAAAAATCAAAGCTATCGCAATGGGTACTCCGAAATTGATTGAAAGATACCATGGCTCGAGGCTTTGCAATTCGACGGTTGTATAGCCCCTAAACCATCAGTCAGCACATGGTTGAGCATGGTCGAGTCTTGGCCTTACCGAAAAATTATGAGGAAGACATTGATAGACATTGACATGGTCCACATGGATGGAGATAGGGAAAATCTGACACACTCACGTTAACATCGAAGAGACTGGCATCTGAGATGAAACTGTACGTACACTTGAATGAAAAATCCTTGCGTGCGGCATAAAGCCATATTCCCACCAGACTCTGGAATGCCCCAAGTGCCGATGAAGTAGAACGTGTCGAGCAACAAGTTGCCAAGGGACGTGTAGAATAAGAGGCGGTTCATCGGTTTTCTTAGCCTTTCATGGGCAACGAATGTGACGATGATGAAGAGAGCACCGAAGAGCCCGAGTGCCGCGGAGATGTGGGTCAAGATCTCATCCAAGCGCGTCGCGCTATCCATATTTTGGCTTATAGGTTCTGTTGACATGATGCGCGGAGGAGTAAGAAAAAACAACTCTGGGGCCCTAGCCAGTTATAGTATCCAGCTTTCATGCCAAATAACCTTATGATTCGGGCCGACAGCGAGCTTTTTCCGCTGCACGTTTCGCGTGGCACTTTAGAAACTTTGCGATTCAGGGTGTGTTGAGCTAATTTGTTCCAGCAGAATGGATGTCCAATGGATGAATATCAGTGACTGGACAGGTCTCAGAAGTGCGCAAAGACGAAGGCATCGTTCAGGCTTTGGGTACTCCGTAGTCTCGCGAAGTCGCACCATGCGCAAAGACAAATCTACGTATCAGGTCTTGGCATGTGCTCGATGTCAGCGCAAAACTCAGTGCATTGCATATGTTCGCTTTGAGCCATCTCGGCATTGTCCGCTTTTTTCAAAAATAGCTCGGCCGGTAGATTGTGTACAAAATGTCCCGGAAGCGACCCATACTCTTATTTTGGAGCTGATGCCGGATTTGAGCTCTTGGATTGTGGTTCCGGCAACCATCACTCGTAAAAGAAAAGCACAAGCAATCAGCTAGTTTTGCACCATCAGTGGCCACCTCTTCACCACACCACTGGAGAGGGAAACAACAAATATATCTGCTTTCTCTTTACGACATTGAGCATAATGAAAGAGAAACCAGGTTTCATAGATCCATGAATCCCGCGTCCACACCTCATCATTTATCAAACATCAATTCTTGAGCCTTTTGCCAGACTACTTCTCCCGCAATATCTCTTCCTTCACGCATTCCACCTGACGCATTGTCCCGGTGCAGCACTAACTCCGAGATCTCATGCGCGCGCTTGCGATAGCTTTTAGCCGCATCATCGTCGATAGTCTCCCCCACAACTTCCAGAAGGCTTTTCGTGAGCTCATGCGAACTGCACCGTGGTCTGCGGCCAATCAGAAATCGTTCCAATGCTGTAATGCTGTCAATTCACTTACGCGGACCATTTGTTCCCCCACTTCCCAACACCAAGCCATTGAGCCCTGTTAGCAAAATCGTGGCAGTCATACCATGGCGATAGAATCACCTGAGGTGTTCCAGTGCTACCCAAGGAGACTGATCAACACCACTGTCTCCTAATCAGAGAAGGTCAGATTAAGCACTCACCTCAACGCCTCATGATACGAATTGCTCCCACCGTGATTCACGAAGCAAACCACGCTGCCCGTCTGGAGCACAGCCAGCGGATCCGGCTTCAGCCAATCCACGACCCTGATCCTATCGTTTCCCACTCCATTCAACCCGCCGATCTCGTAGTCAGCCGACTTCTGCAGCTTCCACAACACCTGCACATCCGTCCTCTTCTCCAGCAAAACCCGACAAGAATCCGCGATCGCCTGCGCGTACTCCCGATCAAGCCTTAGCAGCGACCCGAGCACAATGAGAACCGTAGGCCGTCTGCCAAGCCACTCATACAGCTCAGCATCAACCTCGGCAACAGGCGTCGAGGCTTGCAAGATCGGCCCGCAGCAAATGACGCCCGGTGGAATCGTTGCCGGGTAGTCGGCGCGCGGATGTGACATGCACAGCACGGGGACGTCCGGGTCCCGGGGAGAGAAGATGGGCCATTCGCCTTCGTAGCCCGCTGCGTGTCGTGCCGCTTGGAGGGTTGCGTATCTGGTGTCGCCGAAGTGGAGCCAGAGCGGGAAGAAGAGGAAGAGGAGCGTGTTCGGGAGCCAGAGGTACCAGGGGACCGGGAACGGGTAACCCGCGGCGGGGCTTTGGGTGGTTTGGATGTTAGCGCTCTCTGTGTGCTTTTTGGGCGGCTGATTGAGACTCACGCGGGCCAGGAGAATAATCCCAGTCCTTGGTCGCCTGCTGCGACTTCTTTGAGCGTGTTGGGTGTGAGCAGAACGTAAGGTTGCTTCTTCTTGGCTACGGCATCGCGTGCTGCGTCAAGAAAATTCTCAACGACTACAAGGGTCGGCTGAAGCTGGTCGAGCAACTCTTCAACGGACTTGGCCGTGGCTATGTATTCTTCCGGCTGTTCGGCATGCAGCAGAGACGTCATCTTCATGATTCCACGGAGGGCTCCAAGAAAGCCGGGTTTGGACGTGACAAGACCACTCAGAGTCTCTGGGGGAAAGATAATCTATCAACTCCATATGATCGAATAAGGAACACAGGGCTGATGTACCTCTTGATTCACCTGTGCTGGTTCCTTCAGTGAATTTGAAATTGTGTGTCAAAGGCCGGCCGGAGAGAGGGTGAAACGTCACCCCATCAGGAACTCGGCTGCGGAAGGACTCGAAGCTGGCCACATGGATATCGACGTGGTCCCCGTGCTGTTGCTTCAGCGAAGAGATAACGGCGATATGGACGTTTGATTGTCCATGTTCAGGCCTGCGGGGCAAATCAGCTGGTGATTTATCAGACAAGAGGCAACACGAACGAAGTGATGTGGAGGATTCTAGGTTTGCGCATGGCGGGCAGAGGGTTCCTGTGCTGGTGTGCCTCTTCACGAGCACTGCTACGAAGTTCTCTTATATATGTGCATCAGGGCCATGATTCAGATCCACGCATAATAGCTAGTCCTTTCTGAGAGCTTCGTACTGTCGATCCTTGGCTTCTCTGACTAAACCGGTCTCGCAGTGTACTCCTGGATGAGCACCCGGGAGTAAAACATCTGACTATCTAGTAATGGCTATTTCAGGACCCGGTTTTCCTACCGTTTCTCCTTTACCACGGAACCATAACAGCAGTCACGGGCTGATCAATCGAGCAAGCAAGCGCAAGGCCCTCCCTCCACTCACTGTGGTCCAAGCTCACAATATCTTTAAAGCACTGCAGCAGCCTCACAATTGTGTAGCCCCCCTCTGTCAGCGCAAGCTGCTGCCCTATACAGATGCGAGGGCCGCCGTTGAAAGGCAAGTACTCCCAACCGGGCCGCAAGTTCTCCCAGCGCTCAGGTATAAACTTGTCTGCATCCAGTCCCCAGATGTCCTTGCGGCGGTGCATAGCGTAGGTGCTGAAACCAATGTTCTGGCCGGCACGAATGTGAATTGGTGACTGGCCGTCGGGACCCTAGAATCACAACATTAATTATGTCCTTCGAAAACCCACGTAGGTGCGGGAACAAAAGCTTACACCGCCAACTGGCAGGGTGACGTCCTTGAGTGCTTGCCTGCCGTTCAGTGGCACGATCGGCCAAAGACGTAATGCTGAAGTCCGACATTGTCAGCGTCACCCAAGCCTTACGGATTTCTTGCACTAGGTCAGACTCACTCTCATTCATCACCCAGCGCAGATACTTCATGTTCTTCAACGTCTCGAACGATGGATACTCGCCACCCAAATCCCTCACCTCCTCCTTCAATTTTTTCAATACGCGCTGATCCTTTGCCACCGCAAAAATTGCAGCAGCCAAGAGCGTCGACGTGGAGTCGCGTGCCGGAATCAGAACATTCAACAGATGATCGCGGATCGCGATCGGATCGTCAATCGCTTTTGATATTTCGTGGAGGAAAATGTACCTCTGAGGCGCCTCTTCATCTGTGGCTTGAGATACTTCCTTTTTCTCACCCTTCTCGTTGGCCCCAGAGGCATAGGACTTCCGAAGGCTGAGCGCCTCTTCCACATAGTCATCTACGAAGCGCTGAGTCACGGCGCAGGCGTCAAGGAACTCCTTGCTGATGTTCCAGTCCGCCAGCCGGCCCAGGCGGCAGCGACGGGCGAGCTCTGTCTGAGACGTTTTGAATGCTGCGGCGAACTGGGCGGACGCGACGGCACTGTCGGTTACGGTGAGGGAGTTGAGCGATCTACCGAAGAGCATTTCGCTGGCTGAGTCGAGGGTCTAACAATGCCGGGTGCAAAGTCAGCGCGTAGGCTTGGGTAAGGATGGTGTGGTGTCTGTTTACCATGCGCTGAAACAACTCTTTCAGGTTTACGGACGTCTTGCCGTCTTTGGGAATGAGACGGAGCATGTTCTGGAAGTGCTGCTCAAAGGCCTCAAGGTCGGCCACTTGGTTACGCACAAAGTTTGGGCGGACAAGATTTCGTGCCTGTTCCCACTTTGCGCCGTCGCTGGTGAAGATGCCATGGCCCATGAGGGGTTTGAAGTTATTGTAGCCTGGGACAGAAATCGTCAGCTCGATCCCAATGTATTGAGTAGTAGGTTGGGCCCGCTCACGATCGATGCCAACGCCAAAATCATTGAACTTGAGCGCCAGGATTGTTTGTACATTTTTGGGCTGTAGGAAACTGTCAGAGACGTCTTGCACCCGAACGTATGGGTGAAGTCACCTCGCAAGTCCAGTAAAAGTCATCAAGCAGCACCCTGGTGCGGAAAGTGTTCCCGTTCTCCTCGAACCGCCTTCTCATAAACTCCAGCAGCGTCTTTTGCGAGAGGTGGTGTTCTAGCTTGCGCAAGATGCCAATTCCCAGCAGGTCTGTCCATGTCAGCAGGTTATCAGTCGGAGCGGGCTTGCATCCGTTGCTTTGCGCGAATTGGTAGTCTCTATGCCATTTGAGAAGCCTGTTGAGCAGTGGTAGCAGTAACAGCACAGCTGCTACAGCCAGGGCGCCACTGTGGGCCATGATGCTGCA
Source organism: Neofusicoccum sp. Z40 (assembly GCA_037356075.1). Taxonomy (NCBI): domain Eukaryota; kingdom Fungi; phylum Ascomycota; class Dothideomycetes; order Botryosphaeriales; family Botryosphaeriaceae; genus Neofusicoccum; species Neofusicoccum sp. Z40. The sequence continues at coordinate 434,865 of JBAWJV010000009.1, forward strand.
GTCTGCACTTGTGGTTAGCCCAGAAGCTTCATGCACGGAGTGGGAGCATCACTTAAGCCTCGAAAGGAGCAACAAAGCCTTACGGAAACCAGTCAGGCTTGGCTCGACGGACAAACCCACACCGCTATTTTCCAATAGCTACATTTTCTCGTTTGGACCTTATCGGCTTTTCAGTGCTCGGTAACATCCGGTGCTTCCACGGCGCCTTGCCGACCGCGGAACGGACACGGGCTCCGCCTTTTTCGAACCTGCCCATGGGGTGACTGGCCCGCAATTCCTGACTCGCTATACGCAGGGACGTTGCTTACCTGGACTCTGGAGGCCCACGGGGCAGCTGACCCACACTACCGGCCTTTTTACCATAGCACGGAGGAGCGTCTCAATCATCTTGGTCGGTTATCTATATTCCTGATTGGTCCGTCGCGTCCCATCTCCTTCGCCATCCCACGCGACGACGTCGTGAGTCAGGCCCACGGATATCAAGAGTTTTTAATTTTCTCACAGCTCCGTGTGCTTCGGATCAACATCGACCTCAACACGAGTCCTGTCAGCGGCCACGAGAGCAAACTCGGCAACAGTAGCGCCAGCCCCACCGTTCGCCCAGCACCCCTCCACTTCCAGCGTCGCGGAAGCGGCGCTCCAGACACCCTCACCTAAGTCAAGCACTGTCGTATTGCCCTCATATGGCACGATGGCGGCGTTTGCAACCCACGGTCGGGTAATGTTGACTCGTGTCGATGCGGCCAATACGCCCTGTTCATCAGACGAATTGGAAAGCAGCACGCGCACGCTCCTGGGAGGGCGCATGCCGAAGTCCAGATGGACGTGCGAGAGCTGCGTCGGTGGGATTGACGAAGTGTCGACGACGAGAGAGGAGCGCTTGTCTGCCGTCTGGGGCTGCCAGCTTGTTCCGGCATAGCCATCCGTGGCCGCAACGGGGAATTGACCGTGCAGATGCTCGTCGGGCGATGTGGCGTCCAGGCACTGAAGGATGTTGCTTGCCTGCGTCACGGTCTCTGCGTAGCGCCTGTTGGGCACAACGACGGTCTGGTTGATGTCAAGGTGAATCTGTTCGCCGTCATCTGCGCTTCGTCCGATCGTGATGGGCATTGGTCCTGAGCCGTACTGGTCTGACACCAAGCCGTCGAACTGGCTGGCGTCTCTCCGGGTAATGGCAGTGTGTGTTGCGTTCATGACGCATGCAATGACTGCACCATTGTAGAATTGCACGGGCGCTTTGAAGTGAGAGAGCTGCGGCGGCAGCGAAGGATGCATGACCAAGTTTACATCCGTGACTCTGATGCCTAGAAAGCCAGCCGTCATGAGCTGCAGGAAGCCGCCGTGCCCGGTGAGGAAGGGGAAGGCAGGATTTGTGCCGCCGTTCCCTGCGGGGTCGTCGATCTGCTGCTCGGAGAATTGATACCAGGGTGCCCGAATGTAAGGCTCGAAGCTTTTCTTGATAAAAGTCCAGAAGCCGCAGCCACTTTCGGAGAGGGAGTTGGATGAGATTGCGTACATTGCGTACGTCATTGCCGGGCCGTTGGGATCTTGCCGTACTGCGTACTGTCCTCGTTGTCAGCACCAGATCTGAATGCATCAGAGCACAGGATACAAACAAAGTCCATAGCCTGCCGGCGCTTGTCCGTTGAAAAGTTTCGGCGATAGTCCAGCGGATAGTCCATGAGAATGACATCAGCCTGCTTCGAGACAAGATCGTTCCACATGTCCCTAAACTCCAGAACAATGCCGCTCTCCGAAGTGGGTATCTGCATGTTCTCGGTCACGTTGACCCAATTCTCTTCCAGAGGCTTCCCTGCCGCTCGCCGCAAATTGCTGGCAATCTCCACAGCAACACTAACAGCAGCATCGGTAAACGATCCGTCGGACACATACATCTGCAGCACCCCGGTCAGCACACCATCCCAGATCAGCTCAGCAAGAAGATCCAGCGTACATAATACTCATCCGCATCCGTCATGACCGTAATCCCCCACGTCTTATTCTCCCCATAATACGTCACCACCTCCCCCAACCCCACCGCAATCCCATCCACAACCCCCGCCGCCTCCCCCTCAAACCACCTCCCATCCCCCGACGTATTCCTCGCCATCACCAAGCTCAACGCAATATCGGCATTCAAGTGATACTCGTACATCACGCACGGCCCCGTGTTATTATAGCACTCCCCGCCCCGCCCGCTCGTCCACGGAAACAGCATGCTCCCCGCCGCCAACCCATGCCTCTCCGTATTCCGCGCCGCCTGCGCCGCCCGCTCGATCCGGTACCGCTGGAATTGCCGCGCTAGCCGCGGATGCGTCCCCATCACCGCTGGCGCCATGAAGAGGTCGGCGTCCCAGAAGATTTTGCCGCCGTAGGCTTCGGAGGTGAGACCGCCGACGGCGAGGCTGTTGGTGTTGATGGCGGCGGTGTTTGTCTTTGTGTCATGTTCGGGGAGGAGGCTGGTGTAGAGGTAGTAGGCGGATGCTTTGGCGGTGATTTGGAGGTTCTGGATTGTGGTGTCGGAGGAGGAGGAGGAGGAGGGGAGGGTCCCGTCTGGATTGCGGAAGTCGGCGACGAAGTCGTCGTGCATGAGGTTGGCGATGTTGGCGCTGTGGAGGTGGAGGAGAGTGGCCCAGCCGGTCTTGGTGGCGTCGGCTACGGTCTGCATGGCTTTGGATTTTGGATCGGGGAAGTGGTCTGAGGAGGCGACGCTGACGTACTTGAAGATGGTCGTCTCGGAGTCTGGGTTCAGCTGGAAGTGGTGCTGCTGGCTTATCGTTGCTGTTGATCCGTTTAGATTACCTGGGGTGATGGCCGACTTCGTCTGCGCAACAGACACAGTGGAATACACATAAGCAGTAACATTTTGGAGTCCGTTGGGGTGGACAGATGTCATAATGCTCCTGGACTCCGGGAAAACCCTTTTCTCGGCCAGTGTTGTTCGATTAGCGCTGCGGCCATCCAGGACATCAATGACGCCTATTTCAGCGGCTGAAGAGCTGCTGACCGAGAGCTTTACCGCTGCTAGCTGTCTGGATTCTGTGGAGAGGAAGGACTCGTAATGTATCTGTAAAACCGTGCTGTTGGCGCATCCAGCCGGTGTCCAGACATAGCTCCATGTTGAAATGCCCGTGGAACTGTGCTTCAATTAGCCTCGCCTTGCAAACAGAATTTTGCAAAAAGCTTGACTTATGCGTACAAGGAAATGCTTGATGAGAAGTCACTGATCTGCGAAGCATCAACTGAGCCGTCCAGTACACTGCCGCAAGCCTCCACGAGAAGGTCCGTGAAATGTGGAATGCCTGATATGACGCTATCACCGCTGGACTCGGCATCCCAGAAACCGGTGACTGTGGCAAAGGTCTGGCGCGGGCTGAACAGCATCCAGCCTTCAGTGTCGTTGTTGGTGCTGGCTTCATAGAACGGTCCGAGACTTGCTTGTCCGAGGCCAATGTAGCTGTTGAAATTAGCGTGGCATTAAGGAACGTGATAAGATCCGCATACCCATTGGACATTGGGAGCCATGCTTGGTACGTGCCAGACAACAGGCGGGTGGATGTTAGAGTGTACGTCGAGTCATCCCAGGAAACAAAGTCTGCCGGCACGCTAAACGGGCCAGCGGCTAAAACGGCTTTCGTAAGAAGAAGGAGAAGAAACGTGAGCTTCATGATGGTAGCGGCCAAAGGTGACCGTCTTTGGCCTTGGTTGTAGAAAGATGGTGAAACGCCGAGCATTGCGGCTAACACAAGACCACTACGGGCCGTACCCCGCAGTTTCGACTAAAGATCTGCAGGCCTGCACAAGAGCTGAGTCACTAAACACGGTCTTCCGGATGTTGCTGCAGAAAGTTAGTGATTGAAATCGGCCTTGGGATTGCGGAACGTCACCCACGCCTTCAAACGTGCGCTGGCGCATAACTTACGCAACTTTATAGATTACTTGCTCCTTTCGGGAAGTCCTTCTTTGATTCCCAGCGTGTCTGCAAAAGGCTTCTCTGTCAGCTCGAAGACAAAAGAGAAAAGGTTCCTAGGAAGCTCCGACACTGATAGAATTCACGGCCAGATCCGTTTACAAGCAGATCCTTTACGGATCCTGGAAGTACTCCGTAATATCGGGACAATTGACTCCGCTTGCCCCACGTGGCGGGCTGGGAACTGAGTCAAGCTTGCACCCACAACACTCCTGAAGTACGAATCAAACACCATCGCGTACGAGTCAAAGGGATCACAGCAAGCGAGTCAGAGTCACTCGTCTCGGCAATTCTTCTCGCAACTTGCTACAGACAAAGGACCACCAGTGGATATTATGACGCACGCGCTGCCGTCAGTCTGATAAGCCGTGCTATCGTCTTGTTCGTGTCAAGACCACGGGGGAAGTCGTGTCCGTGGATATGCGTCAAATCCTCCGCCAAAGACGCCTCGCATAGCTGGTACAGTCCTTCGCCATAGTCGCTGTGGTCACGTTTCCCGCGGATATGAAGGGTTGGGATATTAATGATTTTACCATCGTACTCTGGGGAGTACCTCGTCATGTAGTTCTTCCCGTCGGTGACAACCTATCTTCTCATTAGCTCTAAATACACATGTGCAGGAACTATGACGGACCTTTCTGCCGTTGGGGAGCTTGGCCGGCCGCAGCGTGGTTGGGTTGTCCGAGTCGTTTGGTTTGAACACAGAGAAGAGGTGTACGGCCTCTGCAAACTCGGAAAGGGGACAGTCAAGCAGTGTCTCCGTCAAGGGAAGCACGCAAGGTGGAGTTGCCCCGTTGATGAAGATAGCAAATCTTAGGGGCAGCTCTTGAATGGTGGCGAACGGGTTCTCGACAATGTATCGAATCACCAGCTGCGCCGCAAGAGTGGCGCCTTGTGAATAGCCAAGAATACCATCGAACGGACCGTGTTCTGTAGGGTTAGTATGCTTCAACACCAATCAAGTAACGTAGCTTACCTGCAATGATTTGGCGGAGCTCGTTCTCCGTTTCTAGAATGTCGTCAAGGTCCAAACCGTTGTAGTAGCCGTACAACTGTCATACGTGAGCCGGGCGTTCAGACATCAAGTCTGCGGAGCGTGCAGCTATCAACCTTTGACTTGGAGAAATCCACGGTATGGAGAGACCAGTTGCCTGCGTCGGCATCAGTCAGCATGTGTCAGTGGTGACTTAGCGCACATTCCGACTTGCCCTCCAGATGCGGCCAGCGGCCCTCGACAAATTCAAATTCGTACTCGGGCTCCAAGAGACTGCGGAAGCCCGCCGTCTGCATGCGGAAGATCTGCTCTACCGATTAGTGAGTGCTGGTACATATGGCTGCGGACCATCAAGCATGCCTCAGTGTTGGAGCCGCGTCCGTGGAGACAGAGCACACGCATTTTGGTATTATGGCTCTCGTTATCCCGGCTTTCCCTAGTGGCTTGAAGTTGCAAAGTCCACTATGCTCTCTACTGTGTAAGGGAGGAATCATCATGGCTGAAGAGGCGGCTGAGCCCCAGCACGGCCGTGAGTCAGTAGGCCATGCACAGGCCGGGGCTCCCCGTGGGCCTTAATTTCTCCCCGCAACCTGGCGCGCATTGACCGCAGCTTGAGACACAGTAATACGAAGCGCTCGCGTGCGTGACTGGGTCTGAGCACCGTCTTGCCGGCAGAGGCTCTCGGTACGGTCGACGGCATCTGCCCTGGCGCCAAACGACCCCCCTTCTTCTACGGACGAGGCCGGCACAGTCCGCCGTACGTAGCGGATCGCCCCCACTTCCCGCCAGCTTTTTCCACATTGACAGCCACGCCCGGTCCGCGTGAGACGCTGTTGCAACCTACCACTTACTCGACCGCCTTAAGAGATGTCAATCCTCGTTTTGCTGAGTCGTCCCAGCGCCCAGAGCGCCCGGCCTCCCGGTCGTAGCTTCGCCGAGCTTAGTCGGACTGCGTCTTTTCGTGCGGCTCGTTGTGACGGCGGACTCCTCCTGGGCTGCCCTGACTGACTCAGCTATGCCTTCGCACCCAGAGCGGACATCGGCCTGCCCTCTCGCGTGCTGGGCTGGGGGCTTTCCGCTCTGCATTCGAACGCTATGTGGCAGCGGTGTCGGTGTTGGGGCCACTCTTAAATAGAACGACTCCGGCCATGCTGTGGGCTTTTGGAGCAATACCCCAACCGCGCCACCATGCCTCTCCTTGACGCCGCCAGCATTCAACATGCAGGACCCGACGACATCGCCATTGTCGGACTGGCCTGCCGCTTCCCCGGCGACGCGGACAGCCCCAGCAAGCTGTGGGACATGCTGATTGAGGGACGGTCAGCGTGGTCCGAAGTTCCCTCGAGCAAATGGAACCACGCGGCGCACTACCATCCCTCGTCCGAACGAGCAGGCAGCACCTTCATCCGCGGCGGCCACTATCTACGGGAGGGGCAGAATGGCAAGCGATTTGACGCAGCCTTCTTCAACATCACGCGCACGGAGGCGCTGTCAATGGACCTGCAGCAACGCATCGTCATGGAAAATGTGTACGAGGCGCTCGAAAACGCGGGTCTGCGTGTGGAGGACGTGAGAGGCTCGAGAACATCGGTGTACGCAGGCGCCTTCACCGACGACACGCGGGCCGTTCTCAACGAGGATCCCGACATTCTGCTCAAGTACAAGCCAACGGGCACCTCCAACTCCATCATCTCCAACCGGGTCAGCTGGTTCTACGACTTCCGCGGCTGCAGCTTGACGCTGGACACAGCCTGCAGCAGTTCTCTTGTGGCGTTCCATCTTGCCTGCAACGATCTACGGCAGGGGGCATCGGACCTGGTGAGCACCGCGTGCAGCTGGGAGAGCGTCTTGCAGCTGACAGCGTGCCCAGTCCATCGTATGCGGTGTCAACGTCATTGAAAGCCCAGAAACTATGTACCGGATGAGCAACCGTGCGCAGCTCCCGCCTCCGCAAAGCAAAGAAAGACTCGGCTGACCAGATGCAGTCGGCTTCCTCTCGCCAGACGGCAAGTGCTTCTCCTTCGACTCTCGAGCAAACGGCTACGCGCGCGGCGAAGGAGTGGGCAGCATCATCCTCAAGCCCGTCCGGGCGGCCCTCCGCGATGGCGACACGATCCGGGCGGTGGTGCGCGGCACCGGCGTCAACCAAGACGGCCGGGGGACGGGCGGCATCACTCTGCCGAACAAAGTCGCGCAGGAGGAGCTCATCCGCCAGGTCTACAGCTCGTTCAACCTGGACCTCAACGCCACCGCTTTCGTCGAGGCCCACGCAACAGGCACCCCGGCCGGCGACCCGCTGGAGGCCGGCGCCATCGCCAGCGCCTGGCAGTCCCGCCCTGCGGACCCGCCGCTGTATGTTGGCGCGGGGAAGGCGAACCACGGGCATCTGGAGGGCGCGTCCGGTGTTGCGGCGGTCATCAAGACCGTGCTGGCGCTGGAAGCGGGCGTGATCCCGCCGAACATCAACCTGGAGAAGGTCAATCCGCGGATCCCGTGCGATCGGTGGAAGCTCAAGTTCCCGCTGGCGCCGACGCCATGGCCGGAGACGGCTGTGCGTCGAGCGTCACTTAACTCGTTTGGCTTCGGCGGCACGAATGCCCACGCGGTGCTGGACGACTCGGGCAGCTATCTTTGCCAGCAGGACCTGGCTGGTCCAGAGCACAAGAACGCGCCCCGCCAGAGCCGGCGGAGCCACCGCGTGTTCCTCTGGGCTGCACACGACGAGGATGGCATCAGACGGACGCTGTCGTCCTTCTCCGAGCATCTCGCGACACACGCAGCCGCAGACCCGGAGCAGCAGGACACGTACCTCAGCGACCTCGCATACACGCTGTCGGAGCGGCGGTCACGGCTGGGATGGCGCATCGCAGTGGCCGCCGAGACGCTGGACGAGCTCGTCGCCACGATATCCGATCCCGCCACCAAATCGCTGGCCACGCGTCCCACAGGCACGCCATCGATCGGCTACGTCTTCACCGGCCAGGGCGCGCAGTGGCACGCCATGGGCCGCGAGCTCCTCGAACACGCCGTCTTCGGCGACTCGGTAGCAGCCGCCACGGCCTACCTCTCCTCCATCGGCAGTGCCTTCAACGTCGCCGACGAGCTGGCCAAGCCCGCCGAGTCCAGCAGGATCGACGAGCCGCTCGTCTCGCAGACCCTCTGCACCGTCCTCCAAGTCGCGCTCGTAGACCTACTCGCCAGCTGGGACATCGCGCCCGCCCGCGTCGTGGGCCACTCGTCCGGCGAGATCGGGGCCGCATACGCCGCCGGCGCCCTCGACCGCGAAAGCGCATGGCGCGTGGCCTACTTCCGCGGCCTTGTCAGCTCGAAGCCCTCGCCGGCCGCGGGCGCCATGCTGGCGGTTGGAGCCGCCGCCGCCGACATCCAGTCGTTCCTGGACAGCGTCAACGCGGCGCTACCCGACGGCGAGCTCGTGGTCGCGTGCTACAACAGCCCGAAGAGCATCACCTGCAGCGGCGACGAGGCCAAGATCGACCGCCTGAAGGCGCTGGTGGACGGGGCGGGCATCTTCGCCAGGAAGCTGCGCGTGTCGAACGCGTATCACTCCCGCCACATGCAGGCCGTGGCGGACGAGTACCGCGCGCTGATGGGCCCTCTGGCTGGCGGCAGCCCGGCAGACGGTGCTGCGCAGGTGCTGGTCTTCTCGTCCGTGTCCGGGCAGCTCGTCGACGCCGCGGCCATGCGCAGCGCGGACTACTGGGTCGAGAACCTGGTGTCGCCGGTCAAGTTCGACCAGGCCCTGCTCGCCATGTGCACGGCCAACGCGGCGCGGTCGAAGCTGAAGCTGGGCGGCGGCGCGGAGCTGCCTGTCACGCACGTCGTCGAGGTCGGACCGCACGCCGCGCTGCAGAGCGCCGTCAGGGGCACCGTCCAGGCGGACCCCAACCTCAAGGCTGTCCGCTACCTCTCCGTGCTGACGCGCGGCAAGCACGCGGCGGCCACAGCACTGTCGGCCGCAGGCCTGCTGGCTGCCAGTGGCTATCCCGTCAACCTGCGCGCCGCCAACCACCGCCCCGGCGAACAGGCGCAGATGCTCACGGCGCTCCCCCCGTACGCATTCAACCACAGCACCGAGTACTGGACCGAGTCCCGGCGGTCCAAGGCCTGGCGCTTCCGCCAGCACGCGCGCCACGACGTCCTCGGCGCGCCTGTCCCCGACTGGAGCGCCGACGAGCCGCGCTGGCGCAACCACCTCCGCGTGGCGGAGCTGCCCTGGCTCCGCGACCACAAGGTGACGGGCAGCATCGTGCTCCCGGGCGTGACGTACGTGATCATGGCGGTCGAGGCGATGCGGCAGCTGTGCGCGGACCAGCAGCGGGAAGTGAAGGCGTACCGGCTGCGCGACATCGCCATCTCGCGCGCGCTGCAGCTGCCCGAGGACGACGACACCGAGACGATGCTGTCGATGCGCCGGCTGCCCGAGTCGGGCCAGGGCGACTCGGCGACGTGGTGGGAGTGGCGCGTCTCGTCCTTCAGCCCCAGCGACGAGTCGTGGCTGGAGCACGCGCGCGGCCAGGTGTCCGTCGAGCTCGCCACCGCCCAGACCGGGCCCATCGACGGCGGCAGGGAGGCGGCCGAGAGGGACAAGGCCTTCGCGGCGCTGCTCGCCCGGTCCGAGGCGCTCTGCCAGAGCCCGCGCGACCTGCAGCGCCAGTACGCGGAGCTGGAGCGCGTGGGCCTCGAGTTTGGCCCGCTGTTCCGCAACCTGGTCGAGGTCCGGACGGCGCCGGCGGAGGGCCGTGTCGGTCAGGCTGTGGGACGCCTGCGCGTGCCCGACATCGCGAGCTGCATGCCGGCCGGCCGCCTCGCGGAGCACGTCATCCAGCCCGCCGTCTTCGACAGCCTCATCCACCTGTTCCTGTTCGCGTTCCAGGCCTCGCAGGGCGCCGGCCCACTGTCCGAGCCCATGGTGCCCGTCGCCATCCGGAGCGTGTGGATCTCGGCGGCCTTGGAGACGGCGCCGGGGGCAACACTTGCCTGCCACTCGTCCGCGCAGCTGGCCTCGCACCGCCGCTTCGGCGCAGACGTCACGCTGTGGAGCGAGGAGAGCAGAGATGTGCGGCTCACGGTGCGGGGACTGGAGGCTGTGCCGCTGCAGGAAGCGTCGAGCGCGGAGGCGGACCAGCGCCAGATCTGCTTCGATCTGGAGTGGAAGCCGGACGTGGATCTTCTTGGAAGCGAGATGCAGAGCTGTCTGCGCCAGGATCTCGCGCCACTGGAAGAAAAGGACGGCGCGAATCTCAAGCGCCTCCAGGACCTGCAGCTGGCGGCGGCCATATACATCACCGAGGCGGTCGAGGAGCTGGACAAGAACCCGCTGCCTGCTGTCGCCGACCTCGCACCGCACAAGCAGAAGTACCTGGCCTGGCTCCGCCGTCAAGCCGACGCCTTCCAGAACGGCCGTCTGATCCACCAGGCCAGCGAGTGGCAGGATATCAAGGCCGACCGGCACCGCCGCGACGCCTTCCTCGACCAGCTCGAGCACTCGGGCCCCGAAGGCGCCCTCACGGTGCGCATGGGCTCGCACATCGTCGCCGTCCTGCGCGGCGACGCCGACGCGCTGCACCTCATGTTCGGCATGGACGACCTGCTCGAGCAGTACTACCGCCAGATCCTGGGCACCGACAAAGTCCACGCCCTCCTCTCCGCCTACCTCGATCTCTACAGCCACAAGCGCGCCGACCTGCGCGTGTGCGAGATCGGCGCCGGCACGGGCGGCACCACCACCGCCGTGCTGGACGCGCTGTGCCCGGCCGGCACGCGCACCAAGGGCGCCTCCCGCCTGCTGCGCTATACCTACACCGACATCTCCGCCGGCTTCTTCGACAAGGCCGCCGCCAAGTTCAAGAAGTGGCGCGGCCTGCTCGACTTCCGCGTGCTCAACGTCGAGAAGGACGTCGCGGCCCAGGGCTTCGACGAGCACGCGTACGACATCGTCGTCGCCGCCAACGTCCTCCACGCCACCGCCGACCTGTCCGCCACCCTCGCCAACGCGCGCCGTCTGCTCAAGCCCGGCGGCAAGCTCGTCCTGCAGGAGATCACGCAGCCCGACTTCGTGGCCGGCCCGCTGTGCTTCGGCCAGCTGCCCGGCTGGTGGCTGAGCACCGAGGAGTTCCGCCCGTGGGGCCCGCTGCTCTCCGACGAGGGCTGGAGCAACGTGCTGCGCGAGAACGGGTTTGCCGCGGAGGTGCTGCCGCTGCCCGACAGCCTCAGCGCGGACCTGCACGCGCAGAGTCTCGTTGTGGCGACGAACCCGGAGGAGGAGGAGGAGGCCGAAGGGGATGCCGACACGGCGGATTTGAAGAGGGTGTTTGTCGTCACTGTTGCGGAGCCGTCGTCTGCGGAGACGAGCCTGGCGGAGGGCATTGCCGCGGAAGTCAAGGCCGTCGGACGTCTGTCAGATGTCAGCGTGGTGCCGTTTTCGTCTCTGCCGCAGCATAGCCTCAAGGAGACTTGCTGCGTCGTGGCCATGGAGCTGTATGCGCCCTTCCTCGCCTCCTCCATGTCCAGCGAGGACTTCGAGATCCTGCGGCAGCTGGTCACGACGGCCGGGAGCCTGCTTTGGGTGACTGGAGATCCGTACGAGAAGCCCGATCTGGCACTGGTCACGGGCTTGACGAGGACGTTGAGATGGGAGCGGTAAGTGCTCGAAGTGGATTGATTCCCCACGATGGCAGCTGACATGTGGCATGCAGTGATCTTGACGGCTCGGACCTCGTGACGCTCGCGCTGGAGGACGTCGAAAACACCCAGACCGCGGCCATGGTCCACCACATCCTCGCCGTGTACAAACGGCACTTTGTCGCCCACCGCGACCGCCACTCCGAGTACCTGGTCCGCTCCGGCCGCATCTGCACCAACCGGCTCGTCGAAGCTCCCGCCGTCAACGACTTCATCGGCGCCAAATGCGCAGCGCCCACGCCGCAAGCCCGCGAATTCGGCAGCGAGCGCTCCAGCCGCGCCCTCATGCTCAGCACGTCGTCGCCCGGCCGCCTCGACAAGCTGCACTTCGTCGACTGGCCCGAGCACAGCCAGCCGCTGCCCGACGACCAGATCGAGGTCGAGATCCGCGCCACGGGGCTCAACTTCCGCGACGTCATGGTCGCCATGGGCGAGGTCGCCGCCGCCACCTTCGGCCACGAGGGCGCCGGCGTCGTCACCAAGGTCGGCGCCGCCGTCACGGACGTCCAGCCCGGCGACCGCATGCTGGTGCTGTCGGCCCTGCACGGCACCTTCCAGACGCACACGCGCACCCCCCGTGAGATCGCGGCCAAGATCCCCGACAGCATGAGCTTCGAGACGGCCGCCGGCATGCCCGTCATCTTCGCCACTGCCTACTACTGCCTCGCCGAGGTTGCCCGCCTGCGCGCCGGCGAGACGTGTCTGATCCACGCGGCGGCCGGGGGCGTCGGACAGGCTGCCATCCAGATCGCGCAGAACATCGGCGCGGAGGTCTTCGCGACCGTCTCGTCGCCGGAAAAGCGGCAGCTGCTGATGGACGGGTACGGCGTGCCGGCCGACCACATCTTCTCCAGCCGCGACCTGTCCTTCGCGAGCGGCGTCATGCGCATGACCAACGACCGCGGCGTCGACGTCGTCCTCAACTCCCTCGCCGGCGAGGCCCTCCGCGCGTCGTGGGACTGCATCGCCACCTTTGGCCGCTTCATCGAGATCGGCAAGCGCGACATCTTCGCCAACGGGCGCCTCGACATGCTGCCCTTCAGCCGCTCCGTCATGTTCGCCGCCTGCGACCTGTACACCATCACGAAGCTGGACACCAAGACGACGGCGCGCATCCTCGGGACGATCATTGACATGTGGGAGAGCGGCGCCATCAGGGCCGCCACGCCGCACACCGTCTACTCGTTCTCGCAGATCGAGGAGGCCTTCCGTCTGCTGCAGGCGGGCAAGCACATGGGCAAGGTCGTCCTCACCGCCGGCGAGAAGGACATCGTCAAGGTCATCCCTCCGCCGCAGCCGCCGACGCGCTTCCGCGCAGATGCGTCGTACGTGCTCAGCGGCGGGCTCGGCGGTCTGGGACGCAGCATTGCCCGCTGGATGGCGCGGCAGGGCGCTCGCCATCTGGTGTTCCTCTCGCGCTCCGGCGGGTCCAGCGATGCGGCTAAGGAACTCCTGACGGAGCTGGAACAGGCGGGTGTGCGGTGCGCTGTGTTCGCCTGCGATGTGAGCGACGAGCAGGCGTTGCTGGCGGCCCTCGCCTCGTGCAAGGAGCAGGGCTTCCCCGAGATAAAAGGAGTGATTCAAGGAGCCATGCAGCTCAAGGTTCGTCGTCCTTGCCCTCTCCCTCCCTCTCTCCCTCCCTACCTCCCTCCCTACCTCCCTCCCTACCTCCCACCCCCCTCTCCCCTCCCTCCAGCCCCCCCACTAACCACCCCCCCCCCAGGACTCCTCCTTCGAACTCATGCCCCACCCCTCCTACACCTCCGCCCTCTCCCCCAAAGTCCTCGGCACCTGGAACCTCCACACCCACTCCCCCCCCGACCTCGACTTCTTCCTCATGCTCTCCTCCATCTGCGGCCTCGTCGGCAACCGCGGCCAATCCAACTACGCCGCCGCAAACACCTTCCAAGATGCCCTCGCCCACTACCGTCGCGCACACGGCCTCCCAGCCTCCACCCTCGACCTCGGCAACATCCTCTCCGTCGGCTTCATCGCCGAGAACCAGGAGACGCTCAATGCGAATCCGATGTTCTTCTTCGCGCATGATGGTGTCACGGAGGAGGAGTTCCTCGCGTTCGTGGAGTTTCATGTTGATGGCCAGAGGGCGGCGAGGAGGGGTGGGGCGCAGGTTGCTGTTGGTCTGGCGACGACTGCGGATTTTAGGGCGCGCGGGTTGCCGGAGCCGACGTTTATGAAGACTCCGCTTTTTGCGCAGCTGAGGTCGCAGGGCGGGTCGGGGGCTGGTGGTGGTGGTGGTGGTGGTGGCGCGGATGGCGATGAGGGGGAGGAGGTCGCCGTGAGGAGTGCGCTCAAGTGGGTGGATTCGCTGGTGGGGGCGAAGGAGCTGGTGCAGGAGGCGTTGGTGAGGAGGTTGTGTCGGACGATGACGTTGGGGGTGGGGGATGTGGATGTGGGGAGGCCGATTCATTTTTATGGGGTGGATTCGTTGGTTGCGATGGAGTTTAGGAGTGAGTTTTTTCTTTTTCTTTCCCTCCCTTGGCTTTGGGATGCGCGGTGCTGACGGTGGTGGATGACAGATTATATCGGGCATGATATGGGCGCCGATGTTGCGGTGCTGGATATTATGGGTAATAAGAGCATTGAGGCGCTCAGTCTGGATATTGCGCGCAGGAGCAAGCTTGTGAGGTTTGGTAAGGAGGAGAAGAACGGAGAGCAGGATGAGTGAGACAGAAGATGGTCCTGGAATATGTCTCATGTGATTTCGAATGAATAGTGCAAGGGCGGTGATTCATGCAACTTATTAGAGTCACGTAGAGTTGAGAGATAGAACAGACAAACTCAATTACCCTTTTGGGAAGTGGACGTGGAGCTTCTCTCCCACGCTCACGGCTGTTGGCTTGGAAGTTGAAGCGGTGTAGTAGACTTAAACTCGCTATGCATAGCATCCAGGAAGATGAGATACCTCCCTCCCCAGGCTTTATCTGCGCGACTGGTCTCGATTGCTTGACGATTAGTTGGATTTGGTAGCATTGTCCCTCCCAGTTCTGGGCTCGAATCTGGATGCCGCTGAATCAAAGCCTTGAGTCATATCATACCCCAGCAGTGAATATTAACCGATGAACGAGTCAGCGCATGTCCAGAGAGTGCTTAAGTACGAGGCCAGCCGCCGCTTGTCGGCTCTCCTGTCGCCTGCCTGCGCACGCTACTCACTGATCAGCGACATCGTCATCCACGCCCCGCACCAGTCAGGAAATCAACATGGCTGGCGCAGAAGAGCTTTTCAGAACCGATGTACCCTGGTATGTTCATGAGGTACCTCCAATCCAGCCTGCAATGCGTCAGTTGCTGGTGGAGTACGCTGGCGTCCCATCGGATCAAATTGAGGCGCATGTGCGGGCGGTAAGAGAGGAAGCTTGGAGGGTGGTATGTGTCCCATAATACTATGTCCTTTTCATGATTTGATCTGTTTCATTGGTTCGGCGTCTACTGACATGGTCTCGTGGGCGACTGTAGGCACCTTTCCCTTGCGTGGGATCTTTTCTTTTTGCAGAACTGGCCCTGTCAACCTTTCCCGGATACGCGAAGATAGTCGAGAGGTTGAAGAGTGGGCAGAGGTATCTGGAAGTTGGGTGTGGGCTGGGGCAGGACGTCAGGATGGTACGTCATGATTCCTTTCGGCCTGATCCGTTTTCTTGCCTCTTAAGGACCTCAAACACACAAGAGCACGGAAATATCACTCCCCAGCTCTACAGCCCCTCAACCAACCTTTATAACATCTCCTTCCCCCACACGCCCGCATCCCACTAACACCCTCCCCCAGCTCATCCACAACGGCGTCCCCCCCACCTCCCTCCACGCCACCGATCTCCTCCCCGGCCTCATCACCGCCGGCCACACCCTCTTCAACGACGCCCACACCCTCCCCCCCACCCTCTTCCTCCCCGGCGCCGACTTCCTCGACACCTCCCCCACCAGCCCCCTCCACCCCCTCACCAGCCAAATCGACATCCTCCACGCCTCCATGTTCCTCCACTGCTTCGATCTCCCCACCCAACACCTCGCCTGCATCCACATGATCGCACTCCTCAAGCCCCAACCAGGCAGCGTGGTTGTGGGACGGCAGGGGGGTGTGAAGAGGGGGTGTGTGCCTAGGGAGGAGGAGGTGAGGGGGCCGATGGGGAGGTTGGGGGGGGTGAGGAGGACGAATTATTTACATAATGAGGGGAGTTTTAGGGAGATGTGGGGACAGGTCGGGAGGGAGACGGGGTCGAGGTGGGGGGTTGTGGTGAAGGAGGAGGTGGTGGGGAGGGGGGATCGGGGGGGGTTGTATTTTTGTGGGGAGGAGCATCGGTGGTTGAGGTTTGAGGTTACGAGGTTGGAGTGATGGGGGGTGGGGATGGGGTGTTGGGGAGTGGGGGCTGGGGGTTTGTGGAGAGGTGGGTTGGTTGTGGATGGTGGACTTGCTGCGATCTGGGGATGTTGCGAAGCTGATCTTGAAATGCGCCGTTAAGAGGTCTCGCTTAGCTTTCCAGTCCACTTCCACCTTTAAGTGTTCATCGTCGCTCCAGAAGCATGATATTCGCTGGGCTCTTTCCCCGGTTGGTCTATCTTCAGTACAGCTTTCAAGACATCACTATGCGATCTAAGGTTTCACGAAAACTGTAGTGAGCCTCGATCAATAAACCCATCAAGGCGTGCAACGTGCTACAAGACTGCAGATCAATGCACGAACATGATTCCGATAACGCCTTACAAGCCATGATACATCTATTCCTGCAGCCTGAAGCGATACAACGTATGACTGTACGCGTAACCCAGCTGTATTTACTGAACGCCTAAAAGCAGCCAGGCCCGCTTCGGACACACCCACTTAAAACACCCTATCTAGCCTAAGCGCCATATTCTGCCAGTCTAAAACGAGGTTGCTCACGTTAGTAGACAGCGACACAAGGGATACCTGACAAGGGTGCCGTCCGCCATGGAATTTGCGGCGTATCGCGAGGTCGTGGCATGGTGTTAGCCATCTACTTCGCCCATCAGGACGTGAGTTTACCTCTGCGTGTCCAAATGTAGCCTTATAACACTTCTTGTACGTCGCCCTAGTCTTCATCGCCTTCTCATTCCTTATCTAGACACCTTAGGGCGCCCACGCACGGACAGTTCGTCCTCAGGACGAGGCTCGTTATGCCCTGCGAGGCGTAACGCCGTCCTATGTCGGTTCCGCCTCTATGTTCTGTTCTGCGCTTTCACCTTTGTATTCGATATCCAACTTCATCCGTCTGTGTATAGTTATCGCCAGAGACGGCACGGACCGTAGCTATCATCTCAAACGTAAAGGGTAGAAAGTCGCAGAAAGTATTAGGACCTCCTGAGAACTGCTGAGGGGGGTTTGCATGTTTGGTGGAGCCCATTTTAGTTACAGCAGAGCTGCATACCAAAGCAACGTCCCGGTAGAGATGGAGTCGTACATAGAAAAGAAAACCTTCAGCGGTAATGCGAGGTCTTCCACTATGCCACTCCAAGTTTCTTTCTTTTCTTGGTATCGACCAACGAAACGACGCGGCTAGCCGTGAGAGTTCTCAGCTTACTGCCTGTTGCTAATACAGCCGTAGTACGTGATCCCAGTGAACGGGAAGTGGCAGCTCGACGAGAGCTAGACATGTTAAGCTTCGGCACATTGCATATTCGCCAAGGGCCCACAACAGCTGCAAAAGTATATGAAATAATCCTTGCCGATGTTACTCCAGCAAAGCAACGGAGACTCCCTGGGAACCTGGTTTTCAGCTCTTCAAGAACCCATATACTCTATAAGATTGCCCCAAATCCTCGCCATCAGTTTCACCATATCTCCGTGCAAACTCAGCCAGCCTCTCCCAACATCAATCCTACGTCACACATCATCTTTCAAGCTCATCAACCAACGACTTCAGAAATGTCTGGATTCGAAATTTCCGCTGCCATCACCACCGCTCCTAGGCTGTTCTTGGCCTGTGTTGAATGCTTTGAACTCATTCAACTTGGGCGCAGCTTTGGGAGGGACTTCGAGCGCAGCCTTCTCCAGATACAAGTTACTAAGCTCCGTTTCGTGCGGGTCGGATCCTGCAGCGGCATTTCGCTCGACAATCCCGAAGCCAAACGTCCGGAGACGATCTCAAAGGACGAGACTACTGATAATTTGGCTAAGAAGCTCATACTCGACATACTTTCACAGTTCAACAACACTGCACGTCTCTGCAGTAGGTACAAAGGGAAAGACAAGAGCGTTGGGGCAGCCGGAGAGGTGGAGGATAAGAACATACATACACTCTTGCAAAGGGTGCAGGAACAAGCCAAAAACCGGCAGAGCCGCACGAGTCTCCACAAGAAAGTTGCATGGGCATATTATGAGAAAACTCGCCTCGATGACATGCTCGACAATATCAAGGAGGATATCGACAACCTGTCTGAGCTCCTCAAAACCAAAGGTGGGGAAGACGAACGCAAACGCGCCACTCAGGACATCAACGCAATCAAGGCAGGTGACGAAGACCCGGGTACGCTTCTCAGCATCCTGAAGGCGATAACTGAAGGCACAGATGAGGCTCTGGGAGTTGCTGTGGACGCGGCCTTGGGGAGCGGCGGTCATATTTACCAGGAGAATTATTTGGAGGAATTCGATGACGTCACGTATGGAAACCGGGTCGGATTTGGAGCGAAAACCTCACAAGGGGGAGGGCGGCATATGTATAGAGGAAAAAAAGCAAAAAAAGTTACGGGCTTGATATACGGGGATACTTATCAAGGAGACCCAGCAGCATAACAAATTCAGGGCGGAGAAGAGATGAGGCACGATTAGACCAAGGGGAACAGAAGGACAAGCTCATGCAGGACAAGATGAACCTCGATATTGAGATTCGGAGCTGAGTGATAAACGGGGTCCCGTTGTATCTAGTGAATATTTCACCCAATTCACAATGATTTTCTTTCCCGCAGTCTTCCTCCCCACCTAGAAGTAAACTTCGAGGTTGGGCCACGCTCTCCTAGCGAAGGCCAATGTCCGAGTGATTCCAGCTTCAGCTGATACTCCGCAGTGGCTGCTGCCTAGCGCTGGAGATGTCTCAGCCCGACCGGCAAGATGCATGGAGCTTGCTTTGGTTGGATCGGCTTGCCTCGCCTGCGGCCGTATTACTCATGGTATCCAACCTCTGCCGCTCATGCAACTTACTCTGAAACAGCATCGTTTGTTCTCGGGATCTGTGGGCCAGTAATGCTGACTCCCCGTGCTAGGGTCAAAACTTCAGTTGAGAGTTCGTGCCATTGGTGTCAATCGAATCTGCTTTTTCAACTTTTTTTGAGAATGGGCGTAACAGGCGGGCGACTAGACCCACTTTCTTGACATATCATCATGCTTTCAAGCGCTAAGGTGCCGAGTAGCATGAGAAAGACGGTCGTACACCGTCACCGCCAGCCTGACTCTGGATAGCGATACTCACCATCACATGAAGCTGCGCCGACAGAAGCCATGCATCAAGACAAGGGAGGGTCCTCGTGCAACGGGAATGTAGTTAAAGGGTGCAGTAATCTGCAATATGGAGATCACCATGGATCCAGGACCGCGGTACATGTGACACTGAACATTGCGTTTGGTAGGTCGAATGGATGAGTGCATCCGTGTACCACTTCAGCTTGCTAACCGTCCTTACACCAGATTTCACCCTCACTGTCGTGCTATCGATGGTAATCCTGGTCTTCTTGGTATTTGTAGCGCTTCTTGGCCTCATTTTGATGAGTCTTGTCGAGCGTTCCAAGAAAACTAATCCGACTGGCCGGCCTCAAGGAGACTCCCACTCACACATTAATCAACGCCGAACACCAATCGAGACCGACGATCAATACTCCAAGCACCTGCGAGCTCTCAAGCTTCGACGAGCTCACTTATCCGAAAAAGTGGCTCACATTATCGCCGACGGGGGAAACCCACCTCTGAGACGAGATTGGTATCGCGACCAGCCTCGATTGGTTCGTGGATCCCTTTCTGTGCTCACGGTGGTCGAACTCGTCCTCGGACTGCTTGTGGGTGAGAAACTTAGGCCATCGGTCTCTCACAACTCGACTATGGACAACGATATCTACGAAGGGACCGAAAATATCGAACTCGATTCTCTCGTGCGCACCTCTCGCATCTCGATAGCCTCATTGGGCTGCGATTATATGCCGGTTGGCAGGGGTTCCAGCCATAGACACGGTGCGCAAGCGCCCGTGGTGGGCGGGACCTAAGTGGCTGGATGCATCCACGACGATGGAGCGTGGGCGCTCGAATACGACGTGGTCGTGTTATGTCATCGTAGGAGCGTTGGGCTGGCCCGCGGTTGCGCGATGGTCCTTTGCAAGTCCTGTTGGCCAGCAACCCTCCAAGCAATGAGCCGAGATATTCCGATTCGACGCCTTCACGCCCAAACAACTCGACGTTCGATGGCAGCGGCCTTATTCATGTACAAATTTCAACACAACTCAGGGCCGCCGGCGGCACATACCAACAGGAAAACGCTGCGCTGGGCTAGCGCTGGATAACTTGGTGACTGAGGAGGTAGAGGGCTACCGGGAGCTGTTTCTCAAACCTAATTGCCCGTATGAATAGCGGAAATTAGACTTGGAGACTAGATCAATCCGCAGGACCTATTGGGTGTTAGGCTTTAGATGGTTTCTGCATATTGCTGGTCAATTTTGTGTGCATAGCTACTGTCTGATATGGAACTCTAATTTTATTGTTGCTGGTACTCTCGATAGACTGATTTAGTGCTAGACTAATTCTTGATACGCTTGAAGCTTTAGGACCCGTCCGCGCACGCGCTAAAAGCGGTGTTTCGAATAGGTATATCCGAAGCGGGCCTGGACAGCAGCGGAGCGGGGACGCGTATACGCCCGTGTGCTCTACTGCCTATTACTTGGCGCTTCTGTTACCTTCTGATTTGAGGCTTATGGTTGCGCAAGTCAAGGACCCGGGCGATCAGGATGTAGTGCCGCAGCGTCTGCAACGTGGGCGCTGCGAGGCCGAGAAACAGAAGCAAAAAGGGCTGAGGCGAGGGTTCAGACATGGCAAAAGTCTACTGACGGAGCTTTGAACAAGTCTTTGGCGCGAATAAAGGACAGCTGAGCTCAATGCCGCCTTGCATCAGTGGAAGGTTGGTACAGACCGCCACAGTCATTGTATACAGCGTCATTTGGCTCACAGAATTCTTTTGCAATGCTTTGGCAATGAGAGGGATTTATTAGACTCAAAGGTGGAAGGAAACGCTAAAGTTTGCTGGCTAGGAAGAGGTAGAAATTCGTGAGGGCAAGCAACAACATGAGATGGGGTGACTATGGTACGTATTTGACTTGTGCGCCGGGAACGAATGGAGCCGAAATGCTCACCGCAGCAGAGAATCACCTGCCGCTGGCCTTCTACGTAGATTTGATCCACCCGTGTGGGGTGATGTGCGGCGGTTTCAGGAGAAAATGCCGATAGACTCGTGCCGAAAACATACGATCAGGCCGATCATGCCGATCCGGGATGCCGACTACTTATATCCACTCCGCCGACCCTGCGTGCATCTTGCTGCAGCTCTGGATCCCTCATTTCCTTTGTCTTCCTTCCTGCGCCGGCGACAGTCAAATAGCCTCCACACTCTCCGGATTTCCCCCAAGTTTATACGCAATGGCATCCACCTGTCCTGCCGACGATCCTCTGACCGGGCGACTTTTGTGCGCCGCAACCGTTTTGTTCGCCGACAAATCCCAGTATTTGGGGCCGCTCCTGGAGCAGTCCTACGTGCTCATCTGGATTGCCATCTGCACTGTGTTTGTCCATTGGGTTGTCAAGACCATGACGCCGCCGGAGAACGACGCCGAGAGCTGGAATGGATTCGTCGCATCGACATACGGCGATGACCGAGACCTGGTACAGAAAAAGTGAGGTCTTTTCTCCGATGACACGAAAACATGGTCCTGGATAAATGGAAGATCTTCAGGTAAACCCGTACGACTCTTCACTCCCTCTACCATGCCGAAGCGCGCAGTGCTGACCCGTCGAAGACAGCGTTTGCGCTCGGCGCCTTCGCTACGACTCTTATAACG
Organism: Neofusicoccum sp. Z40; assembly: GCA_037356075.1. NCBI lineage: Eukaryota > Fungi > Ascomycota > Dothideomycetes > Botryosphaeriales > Botryosphaeriaceae > Neofusicoccum > Neofusicoccum sp. Z40. The sequence continues at coordinate 456,587 of JBAWJV010000009.1, forward strand.
CTTTCTTGCGCTTTAATGGAACGGTAGACCCTTACGACGACGAACGCATTCATCAGCAATTTTTTCTTCACCACCGATGTCGGCATGCTCCTGTCAGCGCAGTGGGCGTTTGTCCGGGGGAATTCTTTTACTTATGCTGTATGCAGTGCTTATGGTACGTCTTCACTTTATACCCTTATAGCACAGCTTTCTGATGATCAATGGTTAGCATATTCTACGGAGAATTCGGTGCTGATGCCTATGCTTGGCGTTTCTTCTTTCTTTGGAGACGACAGTGTGGAATACAGCAACGCCTTGGGATCCTTCTGTCTCTGCGCATGGGGTGTCTGCAATACACAGAGCCTACCGTCTCTGATATACCTACAGCATGAACTCTTTAATAAATTCTTGCCAGATTCTCTCACGACGTAAGCCCTCTAGTCGAGAATAAACTGTGAATCATTCTCATATCCGTCAGCCAGCGGCAACATTGTGGCATGTATCGTCAGCCAAACGCAGCTCGCAGCAGCTGCAGCTGTCGCAACACCAATTGCGAACACATTGTCGAGACCGATGAACGGTAGGGGGTTAGAGTCTTCCTTGGTGCCCGAGTCGCCGATGGGGAGCTAATGGAACCGTCTGGATCCATGCTGAGGGACCGCCATTAGCAGTGGGATGGGGTCCGCGCCCTGGGCGTCGACGGTGGTTCATTTGGTGATGGGCCAGCTTTAGACGAAGGCGAGGGGGGCAATGGAGCTTACTGGTGCGGAGAAAATCCCGACAAGCGGAAGCGTGCGCTCATTTTCTGCTCGACGAAATCGATGAGTGTGACATCATCACGGATGTCATTCAAGCTTATTTTGAGGACTTGATATGATCTATCAGGATGAGGCCGAGCTCTTTAGAGGGCTGCCATGAGTCTTTTCTCCGAAGAGAGATCAGGCATCCCGCCCTGAAAACGAGACCCAACAGATGCATCGTATACGCTCTGCCCGACCCTACACAGCCTTCCATCCTCCTTAACCTCCCACTCGTCACTTCCCACGGCAGTGAGTGCGTAAAACATGTCCCAAGGATCGTATCGACTTTTGATCTCCCGGAGCTTGTCGTAATTGCTGCCGTAGAAGACATGCTGCCAATTGGGTTGTTGAAAATTTGCCTGGGCATTGGTGAGCTAGGGAAACTCCAGGAGGAAAAGCCACTGCCAGCTTAAAATACATGTGGCAATGCAATTTGTTAACTCACCTCATTCAGGTAACAGCCTGAGTCCGGAGCCAACGCCGTCAGTTGGGGTATGTAATTGTTGGTCATCTTGTCCTGCCATTCGATCGCCTCAGACCAAGGCGCAGTGAAGTTCCAAGGCCTTGAGACTTTGTCAACAGCGATTCTGCATCCACCGATTGACAAATACTTACGTTGTTATCACAGCATCAATCAAGGTCTCCCTCCATGCTGGGAGAACCGCATTGTCCACATCTCCAGCAACCGCTTTAGACACGTTCAGTGCCACGCCAATGAATGTGGCGCCATCTTCGGTAATATTCCGAAGCGCAGCGGTCACCCCGTCATTGTTGCTTTCAACAACGCTTCTAGGAATAAGCCAGCCTCCATACTGGGCTATGCCAACCGCTATCGGACTCTGCATGTACGAAAACTGGGAGTAGTAGCCGGGAAATTGGCCCACGTAGCTTTGGTACTTGATATTGAGGTCATCCAGCTTGCCAAGGTATGGCTGAAGCAAAGAAGCGAGTTCCGCAGAAGAAATGCCCGGTGCCGTGATGGGACTGAGGCTAAAGGATGTGTTTGTGAAGTACCAGACGACCATGGCGCCCGCGTCGACTATTGGTGGAAGAGCGCTTTGCCAGGCGCCAACCGCGGCATAGAAGACATCTGATGTCAGCCCTTCTGACGTAAAGGTAAGGTTAGCTCCGGCGACGGGAATATCCTCATGAGCTTTCGAGGTCATGGAGGTCACGACGCCATAGGTACCGCCACCACCACCCGCCAGTGCCCAAAAGAGATCGGAGTTGTTCTGACGATTCGCAATTCGAACTTCTCCAGTTCCATCCACCACCTCCCACTCGAGGACTTGGTCCGCAGCGAGACCATATTTTGACGCCAAGGCAGAATGGCCTCCTCCCTGCGAATACCCGCCGGCAATGCCAACTGTGGGGCATTCGCCACCCACAACAGAAAGACCGGCTGCATCGGCAGCCGCGTACGCTTCTCCGCCTTGTACTCCGGCACCGACTTTGATTGCTTTACCCGAGTACTCGGGTCCAGGATAGTCAAAGATGCTAATGTTCTTGAGATGGTGGGTCCAGATGGCGAGCGCGCCCGCCCCAGTGGACTTTCCGAGGTAACTAAATGCGAGTCAGTCAGAGCTGATAGATGATGAGACTACCGGCTTGCCGGTTTGATGAGATTGGCGCCTACTCATGGCCAGTGTTCCTGATGACAAGACGGATATTCCTCTCCTTGGCGAACCGGATCCCTACTACCACGTCCTCGGGCGACGAGACGTTTACAGCGTACCGAACGTAGTTGCCCAGCGAGCATGGAACACCCTCCGCGGTGAACGGATCACAACTACGGTTGGCGAAGAAAGGAGCCATAATGGAGCTGGAAGAATCGTAATGTTGCTGTGGCCAGACCCAGTTATCGCGAAGGGTCTGGCATGTCGAAGCATCGTAGACAGGATCATGACAAGGGGCGGCAAGAGGGACTGTGGCGACAAGCTTGCCGCCCAGTGTTTCGTTCAGCTTGTTCCATTCCGCCGTGGTCGGCCAACACTCGTCCCCTGGAAAGCAGCGGCAACCCTGCGATGGATCGGCAGCCGATGCATATCGTAGGAGGGTGGTGAGTGTTACCAGACACAAACCCGCCTTAGCCCGCATTTTGGTCAGACGTGAGGCTCGAGGAAAATTTCGAGGGACCCCGGCCGGCGATGTATTAATATACAACCCCCCGGCCCCCACCACGTTCACCGTCCGCCAGCCATGCGCTACGTTTTGCCCCGCACTTTCCGCCCCAGCTAGAGACACTTTGGGGTTGGTTTTCCGCAACTAATGCATGATCCAAATCCTTTTGGATCACAATCTAATTTCCTATCGCATTCAATCCCGGGATCGGATGGTGCTGCATCTCACAACCGGAACTCCTGCCTTTTCGATGCGTTCGCACCGCATCGACACCAGCCATGCCGACTTGAGGCATGAAATATCTGCGCATTCGCTAAATAGATGACTGGTCTAGCTCCTTAAGGAGAAACCAGGTCCGTTTCCTCTCAGTGGTGGTATCGGGTCTCCGCTGACACTATAATAACGGATTCCGTACGCGAGTTGTCCAGCGCACGTCGTTCCATTAGCACCCTCTCCGTTATTTCCTTCATTTTCGCGAAAGTTATTGTGAGTAGTAAATTCACTCATCATTGCTTTTGCGATTGGATGTTTGCCGAAAAGTAGAGACGTTATTTCCTCGTAGCTTTGGAAGTTCTACGGCGTGGCTGCCCTAGAGCTGTCGATTTGAAGCTGATGCACCGAATTCTCTTCTGCTTGCATTTCGAGATCGGACGAGCCGACTGGTCGTCGTGACTTTCAGCCCCGATAGCTCATGGGCGGCATCTCGCCATGCAAAGTAAAATGACGTCTCCTCGGCCCAAAACAGCATCCCGACGCACAACGCGATACATTTGAGAGAATTCCTTTTCCGGCCTTGGGCAGAACTAGACCATGAAACTGCTTAGTACGTGACTGAAAACATCATCAGCAATGCCGCCATGGTTTTGCGCATCCAGGACACGAATCTCCATATCATGCCAAGCCTTTTCTTCTGCGAGTTTCCTAATCGTATCCACTATGCCAGGCGCAATTGAGGATGCTCAGATTCGCGTGCCCTTCATCATGGCGGGGAGTTGCCTGTTCTGCATCCATTGTCTAGGATGTAAGCGGGAGATAACCCCGAATCGGGAATCCTGGCGAGCGATTCGACCACGGCGCCTGCAGGAAGCCGGCTATTGGGGAAAAGGCTCAGACCCACGTTTGTCCACTCTTTGGCTGCGGTGCTGGCCAGTCTGAGGTGGAATGACAACCGAGAGTAATACGAGCTTTTACTGCAGAAACAATCGGCTCATACGTTTGAAGCGAGAAGTTGTTGCTCGTTCAATTAGAAAGATCTTAACTCGCCTCTCTTCACATCTCGTATCCTGCCGGGTCAAATTGTGCCTATACCAATCACGACTATTATTATGGACGGTCCTATCAAGCGGAGCTGGCGGCTGCCCGACCCTCGGGTATCTTGCAGCCAAAATAAATCATGTAGCTAACTTTTTGGAGCTGCGCTGTCTCGTTGGCGACCAGGCTTCTTTGCTCTGCAAAACCCGCATTCATTGGCCAACGTAGGAGTTGTTGTCTCTATGAATTTGAAACATCGGAAACTCGATGTTGAGTCTCTTTAGGATATAAGTGCCGTCAGATAGGCTGACGGATTTCAGCTTTTGTAGTTGGATTGTGGCTGTTGTTATGAGTCGACTCCCAGTACTTTTGCATGCATTATAAGCATGATGCACACTGAGATTCAGGAGGGTTCAGTAGATGTGTCTCTCGCCTGAACTTATCTAGCATCTGCACTTCCCACAGAACTTTCTTGGTAGCGAGAGTGTCGTCTGAAGTACCTCCTGCATCTCCGCCTGTACATCGGGGAGGTGTTCGGGATGAGCTACCATTTCGTAGATATATTACGTTGATACGGCAGAAGTGTAAATACCTCCGACTGCAAGCTTCATCTGGCACTTGACTGGCTCCTCGACATGAGCCAGTTCAACCCAACCAATGTGACTGAGGCCATCAGAGTCCCAAGAGCTTGTGAGTTTGATAGCCCAAACATCTTAATGCGATTGGACGCGCGTGAATAGCGAAGAGGTAATGACAAAGATGCAGTAACGAAGCCCGCAGCTGTCCATCAGTATAGACGCGTCAAACTGAATTACAGAAGTAAAAGAATCATGAAGCCCAAAAGTAGAAGGCATTAAGCGCACGAGCTTGGACGGACAATCGTAGACAATCGTCCGCTACTGCGGATGCTAGCTCCACAGTTTGACCGCCCACATGAAGTCAAGATCGACACAGATTACTACATTTTGATGTTGACGAGTTCACAACAATTCCAGCCATCAGGGGGAAGCTGGAATCTCACAGACTCTGGGCTTGCAATAATTTTGAGCTTGAGTAGTAGTTATCTCCCCGGAATCGACGCTGAAAAATGCGGAAAGTCGGAATTCGAAAAGGAGTGTTGCAATATGCATGATTGCCCGATGAAGACCCACTGAGTATGCTTCGTCTGAAATTCGACAAGGCCATCCGGCATGGGTTCCTGGAGTCGCAGTACAAACTCTTAGCCGTTGGACAGGAAAAGTAATTGCACAATCTTGGAACCCTTATACTTCTGGAAGACGCGGAATTAAATCAAGTAAAAGGAGTGAATAGGAAAATACTCGAGAGAATGTGACAAACTAATGTACTCTTTCGTACTTGAATCAGAAACTCCCAAAAGGTGCGGTTCACTCTCTCATATTTCCGGCAAATACAGACTGACTTCAATGGAGGGCATGACGCCCACACTCTGGCCACTGATTCTTTATTCCTTGGAGAGGCCTCTTTTAGAAACGCTCCAATCAACTCGGTGCTCTTTTCATCATCTTAAGACATGACCACACGCGTACAAGCCGCTCGCATCAGCATGACGATTTACAACCCACACCAAGTTGGGAGTTCCGGTCATGACGAGCGTATGCACAGTCATCAGGTAGGCACTGAAGGCTTGGCTAACGTTGAGGAGTTCAGGGGAATATGAATCTTGTACGAAGCGGCCATACATGATTTGATGAGAAGTCAGGTAACTAATCTGGGAATATGGGAAAGCTTCTTGCTGATGATCATCAGAGAGCATACCTCGCCATTTTGTAATGCACAAGTACCTACCGGGGTGCTCGCGCCAAACTGCGGCTTGAACAACCTTTCAACATACTCGTTGCTCGAGTTCGAAAGCTCGTCCAGGAGGTCTACCGTGGTTGTCGCCAATCTGACAGTGAAGACACGAAGCCCATGGATCCGGAGTCGTCTTCAGGCTTGTTTTGTGTATGGCTTGGGATAGGGCACCAACTTCGGGTCCGGAGTCCTCGTAGTCATATCCACGAGTCTGTTTATCATGCTTTCATCATTGTGCGGAAGGTGGTGCCGGACATACCAAGTGGCTAGAAAACATCACCCAGCTTTATGTTGTTCAAACGCTCGACGACTAGACCGGGCCATTCGGCGCTTCCTCCTTACGCTCCGCTTCTTTCTTACGCTCAAACCTCGCTGTAGCAGGGGTGTGTAAAAGTCCTTTGAGCTTCCGCAAAGGCTGGATCCTCTTCGCCACAGCTCTTACGCTATGCCTGTAATCCTGAGTCGAAGGCATCCATGCTGATTCCGCTCGTGTGACTGAGGAGATGACAAAGTGTGGTCTCTTGGGAATGCGGCTTGAGCTCATTCTTGCGTTCTTCTGAATTGGAGAGAATTTGAAAGTCCTTCAGGTCAGGCAGGACGGAGTAAATGTGGAAGAATGGATGGACAAGGACTTCACCTTCTACTCCATCATCACATATATCGTTCGTGTGCATCCCTGCTTGGTAGAATCTCTGCGATAGACCCAACAGTGCCTGCCTTACGCTCGACTTTCTCCAGCGCTACGGTAGATGCGCTGGACGGGCCGCGGGAGAAGCCTCCGAACACACACAATGCGACCGAGACATCGTCACCGCAAGAGCAAAGCGAGTGCCCGAGGCGGAATATCAAACTCCCAGCAGCACTTTTGACCGAGCGCCGCTCAGCCAATCCCGGAACACGACTCGCCCTCCTTCTCCATCTGGAGTCAGGCGCTCAGCATCAGCCCCACTACCAAGACGCTGTTTTCGGAGATGCTCTCTCTCTCGACCGTCAGTCGGGCCGGCCGCAGTGGCAGGTTGCACAGCCGCACGAGCCTCGGTACATGTCGCGAGCTGCACCGGGGTTGTCGCAGGCCGGCGCCGTGGCGAACGGACCCGCCGGCGTTAACGGTTGGGGGGAGGGCTGCTGGTAGGCGCCGGGACTAGGCCGGGGATCCAGGGCCAATGCGGGACGCACTGGGCGAGAGCAGGACCTGATGCGGTGCCTGCGGGATTCTCGATAGAGTTTGGAGTGGCTGGAGGCGCGGGAAAGCGGGATGGGGCAGTGGTTAAAGTAGGGACGAAGGAAGCTCTAATAGCTTGTTTTTTGCCGGCTTCGTCGGAGTTGGCAAGGGACTCCTCCACGCGTCGCCCGGTTCCTCGGCGGGCCGTAGGGCCGGACGCGGCAGAGCCGGCTCTGACTGGCTGCGAGCCCTTCCTTGGGACGCCTTGCCGCGCCCCGAACGCGTCGCAGGTCTGCCTGGCGGCGAACATGACGTTTTTTTCCGGCATGAATGGGGGCTGAGATGCCCAGATTCTGTGGCAAGTCCCGGTGGCTTGGCCGCCCGTCCTTCGCGTCGAAGCTTCTCCTTCCAGAAGCTGGGTGGGTGTGGTCGGGCACCGTTTCGGGTGTGCGCTCTCCTTTTCCCCCGGGTCGAGCGCACGCGTCCACCGCGCCCCGGGCCTATCAGCCGCCGAGAAATACGGAATGGTAGCACTGGACCAACGCTGCGATCCTTGTGCGCACAACATGTTTCTTGTTGCTCTGTGGGATGGGCATTGTCTGTCGTGCGCTAAGAAGAGAAGCTCTTGGAGGATTGACGCTATTTCCTGAACACTAGCTTGATCGTCCGGAGCAAGGCGCTGCGGAGCCGGCTCCGAAATTCGCTCCAGCTTGGTGTCTGTGTCCTAGTGAAGAAGGCTTCGTACGCACACCTGTTTCAGATACGGACCCCTGGATACAAGTCCCGGTTTGAAGACCGGTGATGTTGGTCAGTTCTGATTCCGGAGAGAACATAATAAATCACAACTCACAGCAAAATGGAACAGCAGCATCCGGCAGCTCTGGAGAATGGGATCGTTTGTAAATCGCACAGCACCCCAAACAAATGCGCGGCCTCCCTTGGAACTCCACTTTTGAGGATGAACTCTTTCATTATTATTTTTTCATTCGCAAGAAGGTCGTCCTACCGCGATGGATCGGTGGGCCCCCAACTTTTGTGCTTCCCCAAGCTCTCAGCCCCAATACTGTAATTGTCCTTGCTCCCTCGTCTCTTGAACATCCCCTCGCCCCGTTCCATCTCGATGATGCTGTCCTGGCTTCCATGTCGTGAAAGGCGTCCAACGTGCGTCGCGCTGTCCTCGTCATCTTCGCTTCCCCGCCTTGTCGAAATGTGCACCGTCTGGCCGTTGACCTCAAACTTCAGCGCCCTCGTGACGCGGATCTGGCCATCCTCCTCTTCACCCAGCCCGGTGGCCAGCCGGCTGGCCTTGCAAATGGCGTCGACGACGCATGCGTCGAATTGGTCGGGCACCAGCTTCAGGCCCCTGTTCAACTCCTCAGAAAACTTGAATCCACGGCGCTCACGGTCGTTTTTCGTGACCCTGCGGGGAGATGATTGTTAGAATGCGCGCAGATTACCGTGGCTCGGAAGACGTACCAATGCAGCATGATCACACAGAAGGCAACGTCGCCAGTGCAGCACATGAAGCACAGCCAGACCGGCTCGCCATGGAGAACCATCAGGCCGATCAGATTGCCGACGGTGGCGAGAATCATGAGGCAGGTGGCTATGGAGGTCCGATAGGCCATGGCCTGGAGGATGCTGTTGGGGCCGAGCGCCTGTCTCTTGAAAAGAACTTTGCGGAACGGATAAATGAAAAGGATGGTCATGTAAACGTTGATGAAAATCTCGAAGGACACCAGCGGCACGAGGGCCCGGAGCTCCAGGCCGTTGATGCACACGCCACTCTTGTTGATGTAACCAATGCGCCTGTCGAGGCGGCGATGTTAGGTTGCGTTCGTGGGGACGGTGGTTGAGAGGCTTACCAGTAGAAGTTAAGGATGACCAGGACTATGTAGGGCAGGATCAAGAAGACGCAATTGAAGAGGTATATCTTGTCTTTCAGTCTTGGCAAGCGCTCCGAACGGACGATGTGCTTTGCGTGCAAAGTCAGTAGCTGAGCGCGCAGGCAAGGTAGATGGATCGGAGTGTGCTTACAGCCCTCTCGACCAGGTAGTGGTATTGCACGATCTTGGCGCTCAAATAGAACAGCAGGCAAACGAAAATGGAGGCACGGCATAGGGTCAGCGACGAGTTGGGCTCCAAGTCCTTTATGATGGCGGACGTCGAGCTGAACAGAAAGGAGAGCGTGTAGAAAGAGAAGAGCGTCCATTGCGAAAAGGACAGTTCCTTCCAGGCTCTCACGCTTCTTACGAAGCGGTCGATGCATATCGCGACCAGCGTGATGGTGAGGACCGACAGGGTCATGGACGCCGCCTTGATGCCGATTGGCGTGTCGTCCACGCGGTGGTGCGCGGCGGTGTCATCGTCGATGGAGGGCATGTTGGTGGTGGCATGGGACAGGCGAGCAGCCTGCGCTGACGGTGGGGCAGGCTCTGCTGGGTGGAGCAGCTTCAGCGTGCGGAGAATTGAGGCGATCTCATATATGAACTCCTGCGCCGCGGCCCTGGCCCAGATCGCGAGACGCGCGAGCCGGAGCTTTTTCCTGGCGGCCGGGCGCAACGCTGCCGCGGGCCAGCGTATTTCATTTAGGTTTAGAGACGGCCGGTGTGGCGGAATTGCAGCGGGGACTGCGGTGCTTAGCCTCGCCCCCCTCCGTGCTAGCCTGCCGTTTGCGGCCCGACAGGCGTGGCTTGCGGTGCATGGGGCAGCTCGTCCGTTTGCTGATTGGCGCCGTGACTCGTTCGAATGATACAGGAGCATGCAAGGGGCCGGTCGATCAGCACGTCTCCTATTTTTTCTTTTGCCGGGCTCTACTCCGCGACGCTGGAAGCTCTGCCGCATCCGCCCGCGAGGCTGAGAGCCGCGCTGCGCTGCTGCTTCTCCAGAATCGATCGCCGCCGCTCTGCACCGTTCAACGCCGTGCGTTTCACGCGCGTGTTGGCGCTTGGGCGGATGCGGATGGCCTCGGGCTGCGAAACCCGCGAGACTTGCGCGGAAAGGGGATCTGCTTAGCAAGCTAAGCGGGACGTTGCGTCGATCGCATGAATCCAGATTTCGCTTATCTTTGGAGCATCGTGAGGAGTCCGATTTTCAGAATGCGAGGAGGGGCTGGCTCCGTGCTGACCGCGTCATGGCGGCGCTGGCGCTCCGCGTGATGCTATTCCGGACGAGTTCGTCCGACCAAGGCTGCAGTCTCTTCCTTTTTCGTCCCTTGGCGTTTTTCGGCGACGAACACTACTCACGCGTTCATGCGCTGCAAGTCTCGGTAACGGTGCTGACTCTCTATACTGTCACCACTGACTCAAGGCCCTCGATCCATGCGGGACTGATCCCGGCTAAGCCGGGGTGCCTTCCTCAACACGGAAAGGCGAGGCTCAGATGTGAGTCCGTGTGGCTTTCCGGACCAGTCAACTGAATAGCTCTAAGCGACCTGGCGAGCAAATTACAGTTGGACGAAAGAAGAGGAAGCAACCCGGAAGACCGAAAGAAAACCCTCTGGTGTTCCTCTTAGTTGCAGTCGCGTGTGGGTCCATCTACTACCGGCGAATGGCAAGTGGGGAAATGGAAGGGAGGAGAAGCAAATTGTTCTCTAACCCCGACATCACCACCATCAGTCCGCTGGCATTAGCTATTCTACGGACATGTCAACTTTCAAAGCTACGTTATTCAGCTTCAGGAGCTGCATCACACCGAGTTGATCCAAGTGTTTCCAAAGGCGATTCGATTCCCCCGAGAGGAGGCCGGGCACTGTTCAATGACATAGAAATTGGACGCTCAGACACCAGTCCGCCAATAATGAAGTTTTCATTTTTCCTGGCGCTCTTTCCTTACCAACCTAATTGGATCTTTTCGCCCATGAGAAAGAGGAGGCACGTTGAAATGCCTGTTCGCGATCCGCGTTCAGGGTTTGGCTCTGCATATTACTTTCCGCCCTGACGGTACTTCAGGGGGTACAGAGTTAGTAGGTGCAATGACGCCGCATCTGCCACCTCGTATTCCGAACCGTTGGATGCTCACGAAGGCCGTACGAACAGTCGTATCGGAAACATCCGATGTATCGCGCAACTCAACACCCAAATGTCTCAAAACGAATAGTCGCTATGTCTTCCTATGCACTGTTCATGCTGTTTGCCAAGGGACTCGGTCTAGGACAAGACAAAAGTTTCCGCCGCTCGCAATGAGCCATTCCGGAGCATCCGCGATTGCTTGGCAATAATCTGCAACCTCATCATGACAGCATCAGTTCAAGGTTGCCCGCTACCCACATGCGCTGCAGTTGATCACATAGCTCTAGTGAATTTAACCGCTGCAGTAAGTCGTTTTCGAACCTGCTTTGTATGGCCGGCTGAGCCGCGTGATGCCGGTTTTCTTGGTTGCTCCTGGCCTCGGTAGCGTTGCCGCGGCCCTTAGTCTGCCTGAGCAGGTTGAGCTGCCCCAACCTTATCGGCGATCACATGGAAAGTGTTATAGAAGCCGCACTTAGCGCGATTGGTCGAAGCAGGGATGCATCTTGCTCCAACACCACCGCCACAAACCCCCGGTTGAACATCGACCCAGAGCCTACTGACGTCACTTCTTTGGAGAAGGTGTAGACAAAAGAGACCGAAAATCCTGAGTGAGACGAAGAAATATCAAATTGCAATTCATGCGCATAATCACGGCGGGCATGTCCCTTTTCGAGGTTTGTCCTCCCCTTGGATCACCAACACGGACTCCCACTCTCGCCGAATCCTTTCAATGCAGATCAACAGAACCAAGGCCTGAATTAGAAGGATGCGAAGGTTATGGCTTTTCCTCTACCTTGACTTCGCCCTCCAAACAGCTCCCAGTGCTGAGTTTTGCAAACAATTTTGGCTTTTGCCAACGACATTTCCAAGAATGACAACCTTAGCATGGCGCGGACCCAATACACTTTCTTTGTAAAAAGCCGCCGCACCAGACTAAATTCATGGTTCTCCATTAGAGCCTCAACCGGAACGAATTCTTTTTGATCTTGTGTATAATTCTATCCTCTATCTTCTGATTTCGTCAGTAATAATGTTGTTTACTAACTTTTCGATAACGTATAAATTTTCGACGCAGCCAAGTAGAGAAGCTGTATTCAAAACCTTGACTTTATGCCCGGTGTTTCACTGCCGCAGCCTCTAAATCTCCTCAAGAAAACGCACTTGGCTTGATTACAGCTGCTGTCTACTCATTTGACCGGCCTGTGGTTCGTTGTTTTCAGATCCGGCCAAATAGAAGCGTAGAACTTAGCAATGGTGTTTATTGGATCAGGAAAGGCGAATGTAAAACAGGACTGGCAATTCGATTGGCTGACGCTGTAGAGGCAAGATCTATGCTCACTTAGCACAGCTCAGCGGTACAACAACACCAACACACCCCATTCTTCTCTTGGATCGAATGCAGGCTTGGCAAGTGGAATCCTGTTCCAACGCGCAAGCATGCACGTGTAGAATACCACTGAATGACATGAGCAACCGCAGAGCCGCAGAGACTGCGACCATTAGTCACCTCCGATATCCCTTCGGTGATGACTAAGAAACCCTCCGAATCACGTTACCCCGACATGCTCTTTGTGTACTAATTGGCACTCCTGTGCGCAGAGGAGCTGCAATAATTTCTATGCGACATGCGCAACCTTTCTCTGTAACTGAAGTTCTTCTTCGCGAATTCCCAGGCTCTTTTACTTTCCAGCGGGTGCTCTGCGCATAACCTACAGCCACACAATGCCGTATAACACCGGCCCCGACGACCAAGAAGCACGCCGAGAACTGGATTCGTATAAGACCTCATCTATGAGCGAAGAAGACACGTCCGTTTCGCACCGAAGCGGAGAGCTGAGCGGCCATGCCAGCGAACAACACGCGGAAAAGCCGACAGGAACAAGAAGCCGAGAACCGGCAGAGGGCAATGACGCTTCGTCGAAGCAGCACCACTACGGGTGGAAGTTCTGGGCCATTTTCCTTGGACTTGCTGTCACCGCTCTTATCAGCGGGATGGAAGGCGTCATCCTGTCCACCGCGCTGCCGACCATTTCGAAAGACCTTGGGCCGGGGGAGAACTACTCGTGGATCATCAACGTCTTTTTCCTCACCAGGTAGGTTCACGAGTCGCGCGGCATACTTGTCTCGGAAGAGCTACAGCTGGCTAATCACCTCCCCCGCGAACAGTGCTGCGGTGCAGCCGCTTTACGGACAACTCGCGAACATCTTCGGGAGGAGGTGGAACATGCTGGGGTCTGTAGCCATCTTCTGCCTCGGCAGCGGTATCTGCGGTGGAGCAACCAGCGCGGACATGCTGATCGCAGGTCGCGCAGTCCAAGGCATTGGCGCGGGCGGAATCAACATGCTCATCGACCTGATCGTCTGCGACTTGGTCCCGCTGCGCGAGCGTGGAAAATTTGTCGGACTGCTGTTCGTGGTCGTTACCGTGGGATCTGCGCTGGGTCCGTTCGTCGGGGGCGCCATCGTCGACAATACATCCTGGCGCTGGGTGTTCTACTTCAACCTCCCTTTTTGCGGAGCATCTCTCATCGTACTCTGGGTGTTCCTCCGGACGGCATTCAAGAACGAGGATTCGCTCTTGCGGAAACTCAAGCGCATCGACTACATCGGCAATGCCATCATCATGGGCTCGACCGTGGCCATGCTGTTTGCCGTTACCTACGGCGGAACGCGCTACCCGTGGTCTTCTGGCCGCGTCATTGCCCCGCTGGTAATAGGCATCCTCGGCCTTGTCGTCTTCTACCTGTTCGAGTGTACCAAGTTTGCCAAGGAGCCCGTCATGCCGCCGTACCTTTTCGGCAACCGCACCTCAATCATCGCCTACTTCATCACGTTCCAGCACTCGGTCGTCACCTTCTGGGTCATGTATTTCTTCCCCGTCTACTTCCAGGCGGTGCTGCAATCATCCCCCACCCGGTCGGGCGTCCAGATGCTGCCGACCGTCACAGTATTCGCGCCCTTCGCGGCAGTCGCAGGCGGCATGGTGGCCAAGACCGGCCGCTACAAGCCCACACACATCCTGGGAATGCTGGCCGTGACCATCTGTGTTGGCTGCCTGTCGTTGCTGGACCAGCAAACCCACACGGCCGTCTGGGTTATCCTGCAGGGCCTGGTGGCCGCCGGCCTCGGCATGGTCATCAGTACCCTCCTTCCAGCGGTGCAGGCGGCTCTGCCCGAGACGGAGGCGGCGTCCACCAGCGCTACTTGGGCATTCGTGCGCAGTCTCGGCACTATTTGGGGCGTCGCCATTCCGGCGGCCATCTTCAACAACCGCTTCGATCAGCTGTTGCCGACCATCCCGGACCCGGACGTCAGGTCTCTCTTGTCGAACGGCAAGGCATACGAACGGGCGACGAAGGACTTCATCAACTCGTTTCAGGATCCTCTCAAGAGCGAGATCGTGAGCGTTTACTCCCAGAGCTTGAGCAGGAGCTGGGAGATTGCCGTTGTCTTCGCTGGCACTGCATTGCTCTCGGCGCTCTTCGAAAAGGAACTCAAGCTCAGGGAAGAGCTGGAAAATGAGCACGGGCTGGAGAAGAAGATCGATGACGTGACAGCTGCCGAGAACGGCGCAGCGCGAAACATGCAATCATAGATGATATGATTTGCGTGTGTATTTTACCCAGTCTTCGCGCGACATTGGATCACAGTCGTACGGAGATCAATCTTGGAGAAGCTATCGTCAATGTCACTTTGCTGTTCGGTTTGTTTTCCAGGTAATTCGGCGTGTTGGTGTCTTGTTATCATCGGACTTTTGTGCAGAGGCAGCTTTACTGCGATGAGGAATCCCATGATCATTTCGGTCAGCTCGTGGCATTTGCTCTGGTGCGGCTTTCCGAAGGAGCGCTGGGGGCCAGAAGACTGTCCGAGTCCGATACCGAAATCGGCATCCGAGGCCGCCCCACCGGGGTGAGATGGTTAAAATTGTACAGGACGCAGCGTCAATAAAGTAGACACAGAGAATGTGAGATCAGGCAGGCGTCTTTCAAGCCATTGCAGTTCCACTTCACGATTTGGTCCCTCCCCTCCACCCTCAGCAACATGTTCCAGTTCTTCAAATCCCCGTTCTTCAATTTTGAAGTCATCCGTATCCTGGGGACGTCAACATACGGCGGAGCAGACGTAGCAGAGTGTCTAGAAGCCATCGGCCAGATCAAAGACCA
The DNA here is from genome assembly GCA_037356075.1 of Neofusicoccum sp. Z40. Lineage (NCBI taxonomy): Eukaryota > Fungi > Ascomycota > Dothideomycetes > Botryosphaeriales > Botryosphaeriaceae > Neofusicoccum > Neofusicoccum sp. Z40. The sequence goes on from JBAWJV010000009.1 coordinate 471,885, forward strand.
AGAGCCCGTCAGCTGGCACAAGGCATGGCTCGCGCAGGCGGAGAAGGCTCTGGCAGTCGCCGACGAAGCCCTCGCCAACGGCCACCGCGAGCTCGCCCGACGAGCTTACCTGCGCGCCTCCAACTACACACGCGCAAGCGGCTACATGTTCAACGACCGCCCCCAGTCCCCCGACGGCCGCGCCCTGGCGACAGCTGAACGCGTGCAAGAGATCTTCCTCAAGGCCCTCCCCTTCTTCGACCATGCAGTGCGGCCCATCAGAATCCCCTACGCCGACGACAACAACGCGTACGAGCTCCCAGGCTACCTCTACCTGCCGCCGCCATCGAAGCGCATCCCAGGCCAGAAGATCCCCATCCTCATCAACTCCGGCGGCGCCGACTCCATCCAGGAGGAGCTCTACTACATGCACCCGGCCGCGGGCCCAGAGCTGGGCTACGCGGTCGTGACGTTCGAAGGGCCCGGGCAGGGCATCATCCTGCGGCGCGAGCGCCTGCACATGCGGCCGGACTGGGAGGCCGTGACGAGCCGGGTCATCGACCACGTCGAGCGGCTTGCGGCGGCGGAGCCGGGCCTCGAGCTCGACACGAGCCGCATCGCTATTGCGGGGGCGTCCATGGGCGGCTACTATGCGCTGCGGGGCGCGTCGGATGCGAGGGTCAAGGCGTGCGTGGCGATTGATCCGTTTGTCGATATGTGGGACTTTGCGACGACGCATATCGATGGGGTGTTCATGCGCGGTTGGACGGCCGGCTGGATCAGCGATGGCGTCGTTAATGCTGTCATTGGCCTGCTGTGCGCTCTTAGCTTCGCTATGGCCTGGGAGGTTACCCTGGCTGCCTGGTTCTTTGGAGTCGCCCGGCCTACCGATACCCTGCGCGAGATGAAGAAGTACACGCTCAAGACGCCTGCTGGCGATGGCGAGAGCTCGTTCCTCGACCGTGTCCACTGCCCCGTTTTCGTCTCTGGCGCTGCGTACTCCATCTATTTCGACGTTGAGGGTCATACCATGCAGATCTACCGTCGTCTCAAGCATCTGGATGAGGACAAGAAGGAGCTTTGGATTCCCGAGGCGCCTGGTGAGGGTGGACTGCAGGCTAAAATGGGTGCGCTGGCTCTTTGCAACCAAAAGACGTTTGCATTCTTGGACAAGCATCTGGGAGTGGAGAGGAAGTAGGTTATACGACAATTAGCCCCGCAAACAGCAGAAAGTTTGACGAGCAAGACGTAAGAGAGAGTACAGCAGGCCAATGTTGCACCATCCTGTTCGTGTCTTGATGATTAGATACTTTGAATCTGAGCGTCCAATTTTACTTTGCCAATCCAAGGACGGTACTGCGAACAGTGACATGTCACTGGTCGAGTCAATATGAGTTCGTAGAAACACAGCTCAAAATATATCACGTTCTTCGATGCAGATGAAAGAGGTGAATAGCCAAATGTTGTTTCAATTGGAGATGGTCAACATGGATAAAATGGATTTGCTTCGAGAAAAAGGAAAAGGTATCTATGCAAAATACACCTTACTTTGAAAGTTGAACAGGAACACGAACAAAGACAGAGCATCCTCCTCACGCATGTAGGTATTTATCCAAGTCCGACACATGTCTCTTCAAGACCTCCTGGATTTCGCTCCAAGTTTTAGCCTGCAAGGCTTTCCCCTCGGCGCTGGTGACCAGTTCTCCCTTTCTACTTCTCGTCAGCATGTTCAATTACAAAAGGGGACATAGGCAGACTCACTTGAAGAAGATATCGTGACTCCAGAACTGGCCGTGGGCTTCTGGGCCAAGCGCCACACCGCTGACCACCGAGCGGCTGCCCTGCTCGGAGGAGCGGGCGCAGAGCTGCTGAAAAATGCCGACGGGGATCTTCATGAGGGTCGGAAAGTCGCGGCCAAGATTGCTCCTACAGAGACCAGGGCAGACGGTGTTGACGACGACCTGGTTGGGCAAGGTGTTGGCGACCAGGCCGTCCATGACGTACATGAGCAGCAGCTTCGACACGCCGTACTGCAGCTGCATATTGAAGAAGGGCTTGCTGTTGACCTTGTCGAGCACGCTGTCGTGGGCGCCGATGTTGAGCTGGTCGGCCTTGACGTCCTGGTGGGAGGCGCTGCCCATGAGCTCGAGGTGGGAAGGAGTGCCGGTCTTGGCCGCCGTCTGGCGGAGTGTAGGAAGCAACAGGATGCCGAGCAGGGCGGTGGATAGCACGTTGACCTGCAGCGACATCTCGTAGCCTTCGGGAGACAGCTTGTACGCCGGGGCGGCCACGCCCGCATTCAACAGGGCGACGTCAACGCGTGGCTCCTCTCGGGCGATGGTCTGAGCGAACTCGCGGACCGACTTGAAAGTGCTCATGTCGACCTGGTAGATGCGGATGTTCTTGGGGTCGTACGAGGCGCGCGAGCAGATGGCGGCTTTGGCTTCCTCGCCGCGCTGCAGCGAGCGCACGCCAAAGACAAGACGCGAGGCGCCGAGAGCGGCGAACTTGAGGGCAGCTTCAAAGCCCAAGCCCACATTGGCGCCAGTGATGAGGACTGTCTTTCCCGCGAATGAGGCGGTAGGGTCGGCCGGGGGGTGGCGGGCAGCCCACCAGAGCATGCCGATGCCCTCTTTGTCAGGGGGGCCAGAAGTCATGGCGAAGGAATCCGTGTGTGCGTGTGTATGTGTATGTATGTGCAAGAGTGTGTATGTTGGGCCGAAAAATCAGGTCATCGAGCGGGCGAGATTATATGCGGGGGGGAGATCAAGATTCCTGAAACAGCAGCCTGGTGGGTCGGAGATCGGGGTGGCTGGGGGCAGGGGGCGGCACAAACCCTCCGAATGGCCTCATCTCCTCCAACACCACGCCCAGCCAAAACCGCCCCATGGCGCAGTCTATCGTTAGTTGAGCCTCTCTAGGATGGAAATAGCAACGCCGCCTAGCCGTGCCTCCTTTGGCGAGATGGATAAATGATGGAGTCGTGGTAGACTTTCGTAATCCAATGTTCTTTCCTGATCGTTGCTGCCTACCATGCGTGCCGTTTCCGTTTCGTTAGCATCGCTGCTTGGCAGCCTTCCTTTTGCTTGCGTCGCTGCCGCGCAAGCGTCCTGCCGCTGCTTCCCGGGCGACGCGTGCTGGCCGGCCGATTATGCCTGGTCGGCCTTCAATGCCTCGATTGGCGGGGCCCTCATCAAGACCATACCCCTGGGCTCGCCCTGCCATGAACCCAACTACAATGAGGCTGCCTGCCAAGCACTGCAGGCCGCGTGGACAGACCCCGAGATCCAGTTGGTCGCCATTGCCAGCCCCCTGCGGAGCGCGCGCTAACGCCAGGCAGCTATACGTCGTCCTCGTCGATCATGTCCCCATTCTGGGCCAACCAGAGCTGCGACCCCTTCCAACCCGAGGCAAGACCCTGCTTGCTGGGAAACTACGTCTACTACGCTGTCAACGTTTCCTCGCCCGCCCAAGTGTCCAAGACGCTTGCATTCGCCCAAGACAACAACATCCGCATCGTTGTGCGAAACACAGGCCATGAGTGAGTTGTGTATGCTCTCACAAGGCTCTCTTCGCTGATTGTCCACAGTTACAACGGCAAGTCCACTGGCGCAGGTGCTATAGCTCTGTGGATGCACCATCTCGACTCCATCGATTTCCTGAACTACAGTGCCCCCTACTACAGTGGCCAGGCCATCAAAGTTGGCGCTGGGGTGCAGTTGGAGCAGGTCTACGCCGCTGCGAGTGAACAGGGCGTCGTCGTTGTTGGAGGTCAATGCACTTCTGTTGGTCTGGCTGGCGGCTACACTCAAGGCGGCGGCCACTCCACCTTGTCGACCAGGTTCGGCCTTGCCGCGGACCAAGTTCTGGAATGGCAAGTCATTGACGTGTCGGGCACCCTGATTACCGCAACGCCCAGCCAGAACTCAGACATGTACTGGGCGTTGAGCGGCGGTGGGGGCGGAACTTATGGCGTCGTCTGGTCCATGACGGCGAAAACGCATCTTGAATCCTACACCACCGGCGCCACTGTTGTCTTGACGCGAGGCAACAATGTCTCAGATGCCGCGTACTATCACGTCATTGAGCAATACCATGCGACACTGCCATCCATAATCGACGCAGGCGGAATGAGCATTGGCACCATCACCAACACCACCTTCGCCATCACCTTTGTTGGCTTCGCTCTGCACGAATCCGAATCTCGCCGCATACTGCAGCCTGTCATTGCCAACATAACCGAGCTGGGAACTCCCTTCCAGTACACCATCGCCGAGTACCCGTCGTGGAACGAAACGATCTCCGCAATCAGCGGCGAGGTCAGCGTGGGAACCGAGCAGTACGGTGGCTGGCTCATCCCGCGCTCCGTTGTCACTCAGCGCAACGCCGACCTGGCCGCTGCCTTCCAAAACATCACTACCAGCGGTGGAATAATCGTTGGCTTCGGCACCAGTCCCAAAGCACGCAATCAGACGTCCTCCAACTCCGTGCTGCCCGCATGGCGCGACACTCTCATTGACGTTGTCGTTGCGACGCCCTGGAGCGAAACAGCGCCGTGGGAACAAATGGTGGAGAACCAGCACAAGATGACAGAGCAGTTCATCCCGCAGCTCAGCGCTCTGGCGCCCGACAGCGGTGCGTATCTGAACGAGGCTGACCCGAACCAGCCGGATTGGCAGCGTGCTTTTTATGGCGACAACTATGCAAGGCTGGCTCAGATCAAGGCATCCTATGATCCAAACGACTTGTTCTACGCGCTGGGAGCTGTGGGATCCGACAAGTGGGAGCAGCGTCTGGATGGGAGACTGTGCAGAGTGTGAGATAGTCGTTGCTATATTTCCTTGACATGGTGTCTGAGGTCTTTCGGTTGCGTGGCGCAGGCTCGCGCCAATATATACGTATGTTTCAAAACACCACCAGCACTTGCTTTGCTTTTCTGTTTATTAAGTGAATTATAAGCAAGATCCATGAATCAGGAGAACGATGGTCTCCAGAAAATGCAGTGACTATCGAGACCGTCTAGGCCGCCAGGGGACATTCCGAATCAATACGAATGGTACCTGTAAGCTGCATCTAGCCCAATCGGATAATTGTGGCTGTCTGACGCCCCTGCATCAGATGAAAGCTTAGCGGCTGACCTGTAATATAAGCAAAGCACGCCCAATGATGGCTGAGGGCCGGCCTGACCGTTAGTGCACTCCGAGCCGCGGCAAGACAATGCCACTAATATAGCGTCGTACAAGGCGCCGTTAGCCCTCCGAACCTTGTATGGCTTTGGGGCACAACAATCACATCATCGCCGAATATTGCGGTCCGAAATGTGTGCAACGCGACAGCTTTTTATAAACCGACGAACCCTGCTGGTGATCAGATCCGCGGCAAGGCTACCTGCAACAGCTCCACCATGTATTCTCGCACTCTACTGCTCTTCTTTTCAGAACGGCCAATCGCCTCCGTAGTTGCAGCTACTTTGTTGGTTTCCTTGTTTCTGCTGCGGAAGAAGTTGAAGCCTCGACACAGGCTGGGCCTGCCAGTGCTCGGAGAGACGGACGACCACAAAGATAATTTCCAGGCGCTCGTGGAAGAAGGGGCAAGGAAGGTCAGAGTGGATTGAAAGCGAACCATAGTCGATTCAACAAGAATCACCGCTGACAAGCTTAGCAGTACCCGAATTCCCCGTACATCATCAACTCTGGCGGATCCGAGATAGTCGTATACCCTAGTTTAGTCTGGGATGAAGTGAAGAGACTTCCCGAGACGGCGGCCAGCGCTCAAGACTTCTTCTTTACATCAATCCACGGCGCATGGACTTATGTGGGGCTGGAATCGGACGCGCTTTGGAAGGTTGTTGCGGTTGACCTGACGCGCAGCATCCCGCTCAAGGTTCACGAGAAACAGGAGCACTGCCATCGCGCCTTCGATCGCACCATTGGCAGATGCGATGACTGGAAGGACGTTGAGCTATTCTCTGCCGTCATGCGCTCCATCGCGCAGACAAATGCGTGCACCTTCGTTGGGCAGGACCTCGGCACCACGGAAGCCTGGATCAAGTCGGTGGAGAGATACCCTATGGTCGTGATGATCGCATGTTTCGCCATCAACGCCCTTCCAAGGCTCCTGCGACCGCTTTTGGCACCGCTGCTCTTCCTACCCACGCTTTACGTGCAGCGACAGGTCAAGCAAATGCTGGCGCCAGTCATCGCCAGGGCAATGCACGAGTACCAAACTGCGCCGGATCCCAAGGAGCATCTGAGAGCTAAGCCGGACCGTGAGGTGCCGTTCATCGCGTGGCTCATGTCAAGGCACAAACCCGGGAATGCCACGCCACAGCAGCTCGCCATCGACGTTCTGCTCACCAGCTTCGAGTCGACGGCAAGCTCGGCGTCGACGCTGTACAACACTGTGGCTGATCTTGCGGCGCACCCCGAGCTCGTGGATTTGCTGAGGGAAGAACTCGAGGCCGTCATGGTCGATGGACAGCTACCACAGACAAACCTCAACGAGCTGAGGATGATGGATAGCGTGATGTGCGAGTCCTTCCGGACGAACCCGTTCGGTCTCTGTAAGCCCCCGTCGCCTCACACCTGCCAAAGTAGAAGCGAATCCAAAGACTGACAAGACACGCAGTCTCCCTCAACCGCGTCACCCGCGCCCCACTCCAGCTTTCCATCGGCCCCTCTCTTCCCCCGGGCACCGTCTTCTGCGTCGACTCACACCACATCAACGCCTCTTCTCGCCTCTGGGAACATCCGGAGCGCTGGGACGGCCTGCGCTTCCACCGGCTGCGCAAACTCTCGGCAAACGCCAACAGGCACCAGTTCGTGACGACGGGGGCCGACGCACCCAACTGGGGTGACGGGACGCAGGCGTGCCCCGGTCGGTTCTTCGCCACGGCCGCCATCAAGATCGCGTTGGCGCATCTGCTGCTGAATTATGATTTAAAGCTGAGGGATGGTGAGGCGAGACCGAAGAAGGTTAGCATGCCGAATGGGAGTTGGGCGCCGGATATCAAGGCGAGGGTCTTGTTCCGGTCGAGGAAGGGTTGAAGGGCTGATGGGCATGGACTTTTTCTTTGCGTGTGGTTTGGTTGTTATTGGGACTATCACTATTGCGTCTTTTGGCTACGCGGACCTGACATTTTTACTGTTTTTATGTTCGAGAACAGTCAATTGAACATCTGGCTTTATGCGCAAAGAATGTCGCACAGGGAAAAAAGGCCTGGAACGTGATGTGAATACTCATTGGCCTGCCTGAGGATTTCGAGCATGATGTGCATACGGAATCGGCTGCGAAGGTCGAGAACGTTTTGTCAGATCGTAGAGTTTCCAAGAGGTGATTAGGAAACACTGGAGCGTAGAAGCTGGCCAATCAGAACCTCCGCACGCCGCAAGTACCCGGCAGAGTGCACAGCCAGCGTCATGCACCAAGCCCGAAACAATATTGATCACTTCGAGAGATGTCACTGCAGCAATGAAGAAAAGGACGAGGCTTGGATCTAAGAGAAAGCATGCTAATGGATACATAATCAAGTTGGAGGCAGTCGTAAATCATCCCGTCCCATTCTTTCCCAAATCGCCAACAGACCCCCCTATCCTTTGTAGTTGCTCCGAAACATGGGATTGTTCACCGGGAAAACCAGCTGCTCCGACAACGCAACACCCCTGAACTGGGCACTGCCAACCTCACCACCGGTAATGAAGTCGGCAAACCCCGAACCGCCGGCGCCCTCGCCCAGCGGAAACTCAAATGCCAGAGCATTATGCACAGCCGAGAACTTCCACCGCCTGCCAGTCGAAGGGCTCACGAGCTCGAGCTCGCACCCCGTGGCCCGGTCTTTCAAGCCGCCCGCAACAGACCCGTCATACGTCTTGGTGATCTTGACGTAATCAGCGCCGTCGGACTCGGCGTGCGCGTTCGCCGCGAAAACCTTCTTCTCATGCTCGGCCAAGAAGACGTGGGGAAACTCAACGCCGGCGTGCTCCCCGATCTTCGACCTGAACATGGTGTACGTGAGGGCGTACGGGCCGAGCACGGCGCGCACAATGTGCATGCCCTCCAGCAGGCTGTACCAGCTGTACGCGACCCAGAGCCGCTCGTGGCCGCCCAGGCCGGACAGCTCGAAGCGCGAGCCCTTGATGGTGAGGTCGACCTCGGCGCGGCCGGCGGGGATGGGCGACATCCAGTAGAAGAAGGGGGCGCCGACGACCGAGGCGTCCGGGTCGGGGAAGACGTTGCCGTCGGCGTAGCGGGCCGGGGCGAAGGCGTCGATGTCGAAGGTGCCGCGCATGGGCGGCGTGTCGACGATGATGCGCGAGCGGCGCAGCAGCCCGTGCGAGACCTCGAAGACGTAGCTGAAGTCGCCGGGCGTGCGCCACGTGCCGCGCGTGAAGCCGTCGCACTCCTCGACGAGGGAGTCGGTCGGGTAGTCGACCTGCATGTAGCGCGTCCCGTTCGCCAGCAGGATCTCGGTCGACAGCCGGAAGCTGCCCGCGCCCAGCATGTCGTAGTTGGGGTCGCGGTAGAAGCCGATGACGATGCCGGTCGTGCCGTCGGCGGACACGGCGTCGAACTCCCACTGGTCGCCCGCGGTGCCGTTGAGCGGGAGCACGCGCGGCCCGATGGGGTTGTCGAGGGGGGACGTGCGGATGGTGACGGGCCGCTTGACCGTCTCGAAGGCGTTGAGGTGCGACGTCTTGCACGAGGCGTCGGACGCGTTGGGCGCCCACACGTGCGGGTACTGCTGCGCCCACGACTCGGGCCAGCTGAAGTCCCAGGCGCGCGCGGCGGCGGCCAGCGAGAGGAGCGGCACAAGATGGCGAAGCATGGTCGTGGGTTTGGAGCACCAAGCTGCAGCACGACAGGAGGAGCCCATTTCACTGGCGACGAAGGCCGCGAGCAGCGATCCCATCCAACAGCTGTCAGACGGCGGATCGGCGTCGGCGTCGGAGTCGGTGTCGGGTGGCACGGTTGGTCGGCATCGGGGCGCGAGTCGGATGGGCATCATCGGGACGGTGCAGTCGGACAGACCAGGCGGGCCGGGCCGGAGACTCAGTCAATCGAAGTGCCAGATACAGTTGACTGACCCGCCCGCCCGGGCGTCGCTCTTGTGCACCCTCTGCTGCTTCTCCACTGCCACCATGCCTCTCATCCACGACCGCGATGCCGCGCCCGCCGGCCTCCCCGCAACCCAGACCGCCATAGTCCAGCACGAGGGCGGCGTCTCGCGCGTCACGCCGTCCGTGCCCGTCCCCACGCTCGCCCCCGACCAGGTCCTCGTCCGCACGCACGCCGTCGCGCTCAATCCGTGCGACTTCAAGATGGCCGACCGCTTCCCGTCGCCCGGCGCGCGCGTGGGCTGCGACTTCGCCGGCACCGTCGTGGCCCTGGGCGCGGCAGCCGCCTCTCCAACCTTCGCCGGGCCGCGCTTCGTCGTCGGGCAGCGCGTCTGCGGCGCCGTCCACGGCTCCAACCCCATCGACCACCAGGCGGGCGCCTTTGCCGAGTATGTCGCCATCGACGCCGAGTTCCTGTTCGCCATGCCGGACGCCTGGTCGTTCGAGACGGGCGCCGCGTTCGGCGGCACGGGCGTCGGCACGCTGGGACTGGCGCTGTTCGAGAGCCTGCAGCTGCCGGGCAGCCTCGCGGACGCCGCCACGCTGCCACTACAGCAGGAGAAGCCCCTCCCGGTGCTCGTGTACGGCGGCAGCACCAGCGTCGGCACCATGGCCATCCAGCTGCTCCGCCTCCTGGGCCACCGCCCCATCACCACCTGCTCGCCGCGCAACTTCGACCTCGTGCGCTCCTACGGCGCCGACGCCGTCTTCGACTACAACGACCCGGACTGCGCCCAGCAGATCCGCGCCCACACCAAGAACGCCCTGCGCCACGTCCTCGACATCATCACCGACGTGCGCTCCATGAAGCTGTGCTACGCCGCCATCGGCCGCGCCGGCGGCAAGTACACCTGCCTCGAGGCCTACCCGGAGGACCTGCACACGCGTAAGACGGTCAAGCCCGAGCTCGTCATGGGCATTTCAATCCTGGGCAGGCGCATCGCGCTGGACCATGGCTATGGCAGCGACGCCAGCCCCGAGAGGAGGAGGCTGGGCGTGCGGTGGTATCGCGATCTGCAGGCTGTGCTGGACAGAGGCGGCTTGATTCGGACTCATCCGGTCAGGGTGCTCCCTGGGAGCTTTGATGGGATGCTGAAGGGCTTGCAGTTGCTGAAGACCAAGCAAGTGTCTGGCGAGAAGCTGGTCGTGCGTGTCGAGTGAAGGCTGCTGGGTTTGGGGCGTCTGACGAAAAAGGATCAGCTAGATTTGCAACCGTGCCGTAAATGTCTAGCGCTAGAGTTGGGTGGCTTGGAGTAGCATTGCGTAGTCCAAGACATAGTGCAAGACAAAGCTTTTCCCAGAGTGTTGGAACAGGCCCAAAGAGGCTAGAGATAGCACTGTTCAGGCCAATGCCCGCCGAAGGGGAATTCTGGCATCAATCGAATGTTTCTCCGTCACAGGGATGGCTATTGCGGACATGCCGTAGCGCTGACGTGAGTCGGAGGCCCTGCGCCGCAGATGGGTAAATCACGACTTGCCAAAGAACCAATTCTTAATTAAGCGATGCGCAATAACGATTGGCTATGTCAGACGGAATTAATCCGAGCTATAACATCATTTCCCCGATTCCGTAAGGATGTGGCAAAATTCAGGCCGACTTCTTCTTTACCAAAATGGACGCCGCAACATCAGGAATGATGCTGAAGTCATGCACCATGTTCTCCGGCCGCTTGGCCCCGTCGGCGAACTTGAGATCGTACTCCAGCAGGAGCTTCGCCGCCATGAGCTTGATCTCGTTGCTCGCGAAAAACCTCCCGGGACATGCGTGAGTGCCGGCGCCGAAGTTGATCGAGTCGCTGGAGACAGAAGCAAAATGGAACTTGTTCGGGTCTTGGGCGTCGCGCAGGCGCAGGAAGCGGTAGGCGTCGAACTTTTCGGGCTCGGGGTAATACTCGGGGTCGTTGTTGAGCTCAAAGCTGGGCATCGAGATCTGATACCCGGCCGGGATGGTGAGACCGTCCTTGAAGGTGTACGGCTGAGCAGCCATGCGCTGCATCGTGACTGGCGCAATGTTAGCGTGTATGTAAGCAAGCAAACGCACAGGAACGTCATACCCATGCCCAGAGGATTGAGCCGCTGGCTCTCCTTCATGAAGCTGTCCAGCTTCCGGAGCTTGCCGAGATTGTGCTTGTTCCAGCTGCCGTTGCCCTCGGCCAGCGCGGCCTGCATCTCCTCGATCAGATCGGGGATGTACTCTGGGTGAGCCAGAAGGTCGTAGATGAGCTGCGTTGCGGTGGCAACGGTTGTGTGGATGGAGCCGACGGAGATGAAGGCCTGCTCCTGCGCAAGCTGATCGAGCGTCTTCTTGCCCTTTTGCGCATCAATCAACCATTGGATGCCATCTCGCGGCTTGGGCGCAGTGCTGTCGGCTGAGAGGCGCGCGCGGTAGATGGGAAGCAGCAGCTTCGCCATACTGCGGCGGCTGGCAAAGACGCGCTTGACCATGGGGTTGAACCAGGCGGCTAGCCAGCGCAAACGGGGCCAATAGGTGGCTCTGATGACCTGCGAAGCCGTATGGGCGTTGATCGTCACACCAATCATGTGGCCTACCCATTCGGGGTTCCTGCACAGCTCGGGCCCGACAAAGATACGACCAGTGATTCTGGCCACCACAAAAGCAAAGACCTCATATGGCTTGACAGGCGTCCAGTCTGTGAAAACGTCAGCGGCGCACGGAAGAGATCGATCGGTCACAATCAGCAGTGGAGAGGAGATCAGTACCTCCAGCAGCGGGCAGAGTGTCGGCGTAAGCCCTGTTACATTCGTCGTGGATGTCGTCGATTAAGTTGCCTGGAGCTGTCAGCAACTGCTGCTTTGAGAGGCGTCAGGCGCTGGAACCTAGCTCTCTGGTCAAATTCAGCTTGATCGCCGTCACCGCCGGGTCCGTTTGGGGCGGGCCTCCAGTGTAGCGCAGGAGGAAGGACTGTCAGCGTTGGTCAGCGGAGCGTGGGCCGAGAGGCGTGGCGGCGCGGAGGCTGACCTCCTCAGAGAACAAGGGAAAGCTGAGCTTTTTGGCCGACACGTTCTTGAGCTCGTCCAGGTACTTGAGCGGCAGAATCAACTGGTCGCGACTGGCATCGACGGGATTGCGCAGGCGGACGGCCTGGCCGTGCTTCAGATACTGCGCCAACGGTTAGGACAGGGCGCGTGGGGGCGAGGGGCGGTCTCAGTTGCCTTGTAGTAGCCGTGCCTGAGCAGCGAGCGCGTCTCTGCGGCGTAGCGCTGCGGGGCATCGTCGCGGTCGAAGCGGAGCAGGGGCAGGCGGGCGACAGGGGAGTTGGCGCGGGAGGCAGCCCACAGCCGCCAGGCAGCGAGCGCCAGCCCAAGCCCGGCCAGGACGAGGGCGTGCTGGGGCGAAAAGTCCATGGCGTGATGGTGTGTGCGCGGATCCGCCCTAGACGAGGATGCTGCTGATCCTGGAGACAGACGCAGGTCGACACCCGGTTGGAGTGTCTGGCCCAGGCGGAGCTCCCGTTTGCCATATATAGTGCTGCTGCGAGAGCACGCACCGAACGCGCCGTCGGAGAGTATCCAAGGGTTCGGAAGGCCCGGCTGATGCCGCCAGGAGACGCAGCAGCACCGCCGCAAGGCTGCAGGGCCGCCGCTGCGGCTGCTGTTGGACTCGCGCCAGGCACGCGAGGCCGCGATACATATGGGCGGACGGCGGCTACACCCCACACTGCACCACCGCATCCAGCCATGTCTGCGCCGCCTCTCAACGCCTCCGAAGATCTGTCCTCGCGCCGCTCTGCGTGCGACCGGTGCCGCGGCCACAAGCTGCGCTGCGAGCGCGACCCGGCCCAGAGCCCGACCATGCCCTGTCGCCGATGCCTCAAGGCCCGAGCCCGCTGCACCACCGGCCACGCCCTACGCACCGGCCGCCCATCGCTGGCGCGCGCACAGCAGCAGGGACCGCCGGGCCAGCAGCAGCAGCAGCAGCAGCAGCAGGAGCCTCAGCGGTCACACCACCGGCCCGCGGCGCAGACGCCGCCCGCCCATGCGCAGCCCACGCCGCCGCTGACCACGCCGGGCGAGTCCGACTGCTTCTTCGGAGGCGCCTGGCCATCGGTCTCCCAGGCGCATCCGTCGCCCTCGACGCTCAGCATCTTCGACGCCTCGCTGTTCGACGGCGCCGCGGCAGATGCGACCCCCTTCGACTTCCAGGCCTTCCTTCCAGCCACCCCGCAGCCGCTGCCCGTCGCCCCCACGCACGTGCCGCAGCCTCTGCCGCCTCACGACGCGCCGGACACGCGCGACGAGTGTCTGCAGAAGCTGGCGGACCTGCACTCGTCGCTGCTCTCCGACCTGAACATGGTCAAGGCCTGCACTGTGGCCACCGACTGCTCGCTGCTGGCCGCCACGGATGCCACGCAGAGCTACAACTTCCCCATCGGCCGCATGCTGGCCACTTCGGCCAAGTTCCTCGAGATCCTGCACTACTTCGCTCCCGCCCAGCCCGCTCCGTCGCCCGCCCCGTCCTCGTCCGCCACAATCTCCAGCGATGGCCACTCGGCAGACACCCCGCCGTTCGGCCTGTCCGGCTCTCTGCGCTGCGACGTCCCGACCATGTTCTCTATTCTCGCCTGTTACGTCTGCCTGACCCGTGTCTACCGCACCATCTTCTCCTGCATCCACTCCTCCTTGCAAATCACTCCGCCATCAAGATCGGGGCTCCCGCCCCTCTTCCCGGGCCTCCAGCTCGGCGGCTTCCAATTAGACGCGAATCTCGGCCTGCAAGTCCTGATCCTAGTCCAGGTGAGCGAGAACATGCTCACCAAAATCGACGCCGCCTTGGGCCTGCCCGACGCGTCTGGAAAGGAGCGCCGTGGAGTTCTAGAGCACACGGCTTCATCGAATCTGCTCCAGATGATGATGAGGGAAGAAGCCACCGAAGGACCCGAGGACGGGAGGACCGGGGGCTATAGGTCACTGAGGGAGATCATGGCGAGTGTAAAGCGCCTCTGTTAGATGCATCGGCGGTTTCCCTTTTCCAACATGAGCGGTGCGGTGTCGCATATAAAGTCCTGTTTTCCTCATTCTCCGCATGTTCTGTATTTCTTTCGGCTGCCGGGCCCAGTACCACGGCGATCGGAGTATTCTAGATCTCATGGTTCGGCGCGACCCGATTGCCGCCCTTCGGAGTCGGACTTCTATATCAGGTAGTGCCGGTACGGTTCGGACTCAGTCTGCCATAAGCATATGGCCAAAACAAAATGATCAAGCGTACTTAGACTCATCCAGTGTCCTCGTCCCACAGTCTCCACCCTTGTTCATTTTTGGCGAACACTCACACGGCATCATGTTCTCTGGCCTCGCCGACCAATTCATGGTCATGCGCGCCGCCTTGGCGCCGGTGCGCTTGACCAAATGGCAGATTGCAAAGCTAGTAGCAAAGCAGATCTGGCGCCAAATCTCACTGTTCCAGCTCGCATTAGTTCTTGGCAATGTTCTTGTAGGTTCAACACGCCTACATGTTGTCGTTGGGACACTAAGCTCACTATGTTCTCGAGGGTCTGCTCTACGGTCTTTGCTTGGTCGTTTATCGCCTGTTCTTCCACCCGCTCGCGAAGTACCCTGGCCCTACATTGGCAGCCGTCTCCGACGTGTGGAACCTTTACTACTCGTGGGTGTTGAAACCCAATCTCCTCCTGCGATTGACACTTACAGAGTAACAGGATTGCAGGACGATACCCGTGGGTCATCGAGGAGTTGCATAGAAAATATGGTATGCCACTTGCAACGTTTTACGCTGACAACACTGACCTCTAAAAGGACCTGTCGTACGCGTTGGTCCGAATGAACTTTCCTTGGCTACTCCACAAAGCTATCTTGGTAAGGCAGAAGGCTTTCAGTCAACCGTGAGCGCTTGAAGCTGACAATTCGGTTTCTCCCAATGCAGAAGTCTATGCAGACAGCGCCAAGGGCAAAGCCTCATTCCAATCCATTGACCCCAGAGATGGTGGCAGAGCATCTTCCCGAAAGGCCTCGATGAAGCAGTGCATCAACTCAAAGCCATCAAAGGAGACCGAGGCCATAGTTGCCACGAACGTAAACAATTTCATTGCCCAACTGACAACCGAGCACGGGCAGGTCGTTGATTTGCAAGAGGTTAGACACAACCTTCACCGTCATGTTAATCCGAGAAACTTACAAACTTATGTGGAACAGTGGTTCTCCTACCTGGCCTTCGACATTGCCGGCGCTCTGACGCTGGGTGGTTCATTCGGCGCAGTGAAGCAAGGCATGCCGCATCGCTGGGTCCAGGCGCTCAACGACAGCACATCGATCCGTTCCTCGCTCTACAGGCTCCTGATCCCGCACAGCACCTCGTCACTCATCTCTAAAGTCTTCGGCTTCGTTCTCTCCCAGCCCTCCCCCACCCTCAAAGCTTTTCAACAAGACTGCGCCGAACGCGCCCGCCGCGCAACGCCCGCCTCCTCAAAACCCCCAGCCAACAGTACCACCAACCTCAGGAAACCCTCCCCGACTCCCACCCCCTACGCCTCAACCCTCACCTCCAAGCTCCCCCATTCCCCCACCGCCACCGGCCCCCGCGCCGCCTCCCTCATCGCCGCCTCCTCCCAACCCATCGCCTTCTTCCTCACAACCACCATCCACCACCTCCTCGCCAACCCGTCCGCCCTCCGCAAAGCCACCACCGAAATCCGGGCCGCCTTCCCCCCCACCACCAGCAGCAATCCCGGCGCCGCCGCTCCCCCACCACCCATGCCCGACGCCGTCCTCCAAAACCTACCCTACCTCTGCGCCGTCGTAGAAGAGGGCCTGCGCATCGCGCCCTGGGCCGCGCAAGGCGCTCGCAGACGCTGCGTCGCCCGCTCCGGCGTGCGCGTCGCGGATACGCATTTCGTGCCCCAGGGCGCCATCGTGTCGACGTGCAACGTGGCCATCCAGCGCAGCGGCGGCAGCTTTGCGCGCGGCGCCGAGTTCGTGCCCGAGAGGTGGCTGCGGGCGGATGGTGGTGGAAATTCTGGGGCTGGGTACGACGGCGACGACGACGACCTCGCTGCTTCCACGCCGTTTGGCATCGGGAGGGATGGCGCGTGTCCGGGGTTGGATGTCGCGTATGTGGAGGCGAAGGCGGTGCTGGCGGGGCTGCTTTGGGCGTTTGATCTGGAGGAGGTTGGGGAGGATGAGGGTGGGGTTGGGGCGAAGGCTTGGGAAGATGGCGTTGTGTGGAGGAATGGTCGATGGAGGTTGCCTGCCTTGAACGTCGGGTTGGTGCCTGCTGTCGTCGGTAGGGAGCAGGAGGAGAAGCGGGATGGAGAAGGGGGAAGCGAGGGGGGTGAGAGCGTTGAGCTGCTTTAGCATTTGGATATGTGGTTTGCTGCTGCTTTGAGAGTCTGCAGTAGTTGTTCACTCGTTACAACCTTTTTCTATATACCTGTGCAGATCTATGAAGAGTCCGTTCGGCAATCACAATTAATCAGAAGTCGCTTTCTTCAAGGATAACATATCTTTTTTTTGCACTTCGATCGCGTTGATGTCTTTCCTGTATAGAAATTGAATCATGTTTTGAAATTATCTTCGAGTCTGACGCCTCCACAGCAAGCCGCAAAATAAATGGACAGCGTGAACTCGCCCATGGGTAGTTGAAGCCTTCATCCGGATAGCTATAGTAATGAAACTGAAGTACTTCTACATCCCTAAGAATGCTTCAGCTACCCATACAGCTAATTTGCTTTTTTGATAGTCAATACATTCTGTCGGCTAGAGCACCTCTCCATGCACTGCCATTTCTTGCACGACTCGCCGTGTCTCGAGTCTTGATATTTGCACTGAACGTTCACTCTTCAGAATGCTTTTCTCTGGGATCCACCTTGGACGCCACAGTGTGTGCAACTGAGTGAGAGCCGTCTAGTCGAGTGAGCGCTGCCCACAGTCAGTCGTTGGTGGAAAATTGGCAGACTGCTGTAAGCTTGCAGGAAGCTCACGCAACGCACTCCTACCACTATCCTCAACTGGCACCGAATTCCGTCCTCGTGTGCTTCTGAAATTTTTGCCGTGAGCACGGTGCGTATTCGCTACCGATTTCTCAAAGGGACATATAGACCCACAGCACCATAATGCAGCGCAGCGCAGCGCAATGCAACACCTGGATGAGCAAGTACCACGCTAGTAAAGTCACCATATGTCGTCAGCACCAATGATCGGACATGCATTATTGGAGCGGCAGGTCCTCCGAACCCTCCGTAGAAAGAAGGATCGTAGGCCCTTGCGTGATATGCACCCACAGGCTACGTACCGAGCCACACGCGGCTTACGCCTGTCGGCTATTGCTTATACCTATTTTAGGCAGCGTCACGCCCTGTAAAGTCGCGCGGTGTCGAGCTAAGCCTTTCTCGGCAATATCTGCGTAGTAAGATGCTCGGGTGGATGCATCTTCCCCGCATGCACGTCGCGGACCGAATCCCGGACTCGGGCTTCTGTTTTTAGTTGGTAGGTTGGGTCTCAGAGGATTCTGTTCCTGAACCTTGTTCTATGGAATAAGATGAATAGATTCACTTGTCCAGTGACACACTGCCAATCCGAAGTCCATTCGTCTTAGCGCGTGCTGTTTCGTTCCATCGACTGCCATCCACTCAGCTTGACGTTGGAAAAATAGAATTCGGAGCACCGAAGCTTGTTGCTAGCCGTGGCCGCCGAATCGGACACGATTGGGGGCCAGAAGGCCCTGCGGACCGACTACCGGGTCAGCATTGCAGCGGCTGCGGCCTGCTGACCAGTGTACCGTACCGACGGCCGGGTTTTCCTGACACAGCATGGAGTTAGCGGTATCTCCGTTCTGAATTTTCATTGGACTTCGCTTTCGCTTTTTCATGGTACAACCATGCTGCAAACTCCTCGACAGAATGAATGAAGTGACGCGGCTGCGAAAAAGCTTTTGTTGCCCCCAATGCTACCTTACCAGTCCGAAGCAGAGCGAACCGTTGCGGAACGTGGTCGTAGTTTCCGCGGTCAGCATCGTCATAATCAGCTGTCGCCGTCGGCGAAGCCGTTCAACGATCCTGACACCGCAGTTGGACACCGAACATCAACACAATCAAAGAGTTCACTGAGCGGGGAGCTTGACCGTGCCTGCTCAACCAGCTCTTGAACCGTAGCGCCCGCTTCACACACCAAACCCTGGCTGCATACGCAAGAGTCTCGGCACGCGCAAGAAGCCGTTTGCCACAGCAGGAGCAACGGCGCTCAGAACAAAGACGTCATGAGCTCGCATGATCACCCCGAGGATGGCAACAAACCCGCCATCCTCCTCCTCCACGGCGGCGGCACCAATGCGGCCATCTTCCTCGCGCAGACGCGCAAGCTTCGGGCGCATCTGGCTCACAAATTCGACTTCGTGGCCATCGACGCGCCGTTCGAGACGGCGTTGCCCGGGCCAGACGTGCTGCCCGTGTTTGAGGGCTGCGGTCCGTGGCTGAGTTGGGCGGACCCCGCGGATCAAGAAGAGGGGGAGGATGGTCAAGGGGGATTGGATCCGACGAGTAGACTGCTCAAGGAGGTGTTGGAAGGGAGACGAGGGGCAGGGGGCTTTGTGGGGGTGATGGGATTCTCGCAGGGCGCAAGGGCGGCGGCCGGACTGCTGGCTGGGCTGCAGGCGCAGACGGGCGGGAGATGCGGCTGCTGCGGTGGATCTGGGCTGCGGTTCGGCGTCTTTCTCAACGGAACGTGGCCCCCATTGCGGGTGCGGCTGCGGGAGCAGGATCAGGTGGAGGCGGAAGGAGGCGGAGGGCGTGACGAGACGGAGCTTTGTGGGAAGATCAAAACGCCCTCGATCCACGCCATTGGCCTGAGAGACGGGTTCCGAGAGCAGAGCAGGAGATTGAGGGCATGCTTCGACAGGGATACGTCGGTTGTGATGGGATTCCCCGTGAGTCACCGGCTACCGTGGCTCGCGGAGGATGTTGCCAAGCTGGGTGGCGAGATTTTGCAATTGTATGAGAGGACGCGTTGTAGCCATGAGAAATCAGCCTAGAATGCAAGGCATGGATGCGGATCGCGTGCAGCTGTTTCTGCCTGGCTGCGCCGCAGTTCCTCCCGCGCCCGTGCTTCTAGAAGCCTTTGCAGGATTATTGGCGTGAGAAGTTTGGTCTCAGGGCGACGGAACAATCCAGAGCCAAAGTACAAGGGACGGACGAAGGTCCGAAGATCGCTTGGAAAAGGTCCAGAAGCTGCGTCACCAAAAGGCACCGAAGCTGAACCAACAGTCCGCAGTCGGAGCCCAGATGCGAGCCTCGCTCTTGGTGGATTGGAGCGCTGCTGACGCCAGGCGAGCAACGATCAAAATGGTGGCGTTCGGAGCGCGTAGTCAGCATGGGGGAAGCGAAGCCGATTCGGCTTCAGCCACAAAGCTCAGGACGTGATGGACTGACTATGCGGAGGGAAATAGACTACGAAGATGAAGCAGGGTCGATTTAGATAGTCCTGGGGTTGCACTTAGTTGAGCAAGACAAGGGGGATTCTTGCAATTCATTCACTTACCAGACGCTTTTCATTCAACATTTCGACCATGGCACCGAGCCAGGACCTCAGAGACATGGGCTACGTCAACGAGCCCATTGCCATAATAGGCAGCGGCTGCAGGTTCCCCGGCGGGTGCAACTCGCCCAGCAAGCTGTGGGAGCTCCTGCGGGAGCCGCGCGACGTGGCGAGCGAGATTCCCCCCAGCCGATTCGACGCCAACGGCCACTACCACGTCGACGGACAACACCACGGCACGAGCAACGTGCGCTCGTCGTACCTGCTGGAGGAGGATGTGCGCCTCTTCGACGCGCAGTTCTTCGGCATCAAGGGCGTGGAAGCCAACTCGATGGACCCGCAGCAGCGGCTGCTGCTGGAGACGGTGTACGAGGGCGTGGAGCGGGCGGGCCTCAAGATGGAAGAGCTACGCGGCAGCAACACGGCGGTGTACGTGGGCCTGATGTGCGGCGACTACTCGGACATGATGACGCGCGACCCGGACGCGTTCCCGACGTACTTTGCGACGGGCACGGCGCGCAGCATCCTGTCGAACCGCGTGTCGTACTTCTTCGACTGGCACGGGCCGTCGATGACGATCGACACGGCGTGCTCGTCGAGCCTGATCGCGCTGCACCAGGCGGTGCAGACGCTGCGGGCGGGCCAGAGCCGCGTGGCCGTCGCGGCGGGCGCCAACCTGATCCTCGGGCCGGAGCCGTACATCGCGGAGAGCAAGCTGAAGATGCTGTCGCCAACGGGGCGGTCGCGCATGTGGGACGCGGACGCGGACGGGTACGCGCGCGGCGACGGGCTGGCGGCGGTGGTGCTGAAGACGCTCTCGCAGGCGCTAGCGGACGGTGACGACATCGAGTGCATCGTCCGCGAGACGGGAACTAACCAGGACGGGCGCACACGCGGCATCACGATGCCCAGCGCCACGGCGCAGACGGCGCTGATCCGCGAGACGTACGCCCGCGCGGGCCTGGACCTGCGCCGCGCGGCGGACCGGCCGCAGTACTTCGAGGCCCACGGCACGGGCACGCCCACGGGCGATCCACTGGAGGCCGAAGCCATCAGCACGGCGTTCGCGGACGACGCGGGCGCGGACGACGCGGCATGGCGGCTGCTGGTCGGGTCGATCAAGACGGTGGTCGGGCACACGGAGGGCACGGCGGGGCTGGCGGGCGTGCTGAAGGCGTCGCTGGCGCTGCAGGCGGCGGAGGTGCCGCCGAACCTGCTGCTGCAGCGCGTGAACCCGAGTGTGCAGCAGTTCATGGCGCGCCTGGACGTGCCGACCGGCGTGGCGCGCGCCTGGCCAGCCCTTGCGCGCCCCGGCCCGCGCCGCGCGTCCGTCAACTCGTTTGGCTTCGGCGGCTCCAACGCCCACGCCATCCTCGAGAGCTGGCCCCCGCTTGGCGCCACGCCCGCCCCGCCTCCGCTCCGCGCCAAGGCCCCCGCCCCCGCCCTCGCCCCGCTCACCTTCGCCGCCGCGTCCGAGCGCTCGCTGCGCGCCGCGCTGCTGCAGCACGCCGACTTCCTCACCTCCCACCCGCACGCCTCACTGCGCGACCTCGCCTGGACGCTGAACTGCCGCCGCTCCCGCCAGCTACCGCTCCGCGCTGCCGTCGCCGCCGCCTCGCCCGCCGCACTCGCCGCCCGCCTTCGCAGTGCCGCTGACGATGTCGCCGCCGTCGCCCTGCGCGCGCCAGCTCCAGCCAGCGCAGCGCCGCCCCGGACGCTGGGCGTCTTCACCGGCCAGGGCGCGCAGTGGGCCGGCATGGGCGCCCGCCTGCTGCGCGAGTCTGTCCGCGCCGCCCGCATCGTCGACCAGCTGGACGCCCATCTCCGCGCCCTCCCGCCCCGCGACGCCCCCGCCTGGACTCTCCGCGACACGCTGCTGGACGCAGCCGACCTGGCCGACGCTGCCCTCTCGCAGCCGCTGTGCACCGCCGTCCAGCTGGTGCTCGTCGACCTCGCCCGCGCCGCCGGCCTGCGCTTCGACGCTGTCGTGGGCCATTCGTCGGGCGAGATCGCTGCGGCCTACGCCGCCGGCTATCTTACCGCCCGCGATGCAATCGTCATCGCCTACTACCGCGGCTTCCACGCCCGTCTGGCCATCGGTCCTGCCGGCCAGCGCGGTGCTATGATGGCCGTAGGCACCTCCGTTGACGACGCCACCGAGCTGTGCGAGCTCGACGACTTCCGGGGCCGCATTGCCGTGGCCGCCTGCAACTCGGCCGCCTCCGTGACCCTCTCCGGCGATGCCGATGCCATTGCCGAGGCCAAAGACATCCTGGACGACGAGAAGAAGTTCGCCAGGCTTCTCAAGGTCGACAAGGCCTATCACTCGCACCACATGCTCGCTGCTTCCGATGCATACATCCGCTCGCTGCAGGCCGCCAAGGTCCAACCCCGCCGCCCCCAGGGCGCAGCCAGCCCTGTTTGGGTCTCGAGCGTCTACGCCGAGCCCATCGAGACTGTCCGTGACGACCTGTCCAGCACTTACTGGAACAACAACATGGTCAGTCCGGTGCTCTTCGCCCAGGCCCTCGAGTGCGCCCTGGGAGAGTCCGGCCCCTTCGACCTGGCCCTCGAGCTTGGCCCGCATCCGGCACTGAAGGGCCCCGCCTCCCAGGTCATCCAGGATGTCTGCGGAACCGACATTGCGTACACCGGTGTTTTGAGCCGAGGCAAAGACGATGTCGAGTCCTTCGCCGCTGGCTTGGGCTATGTCTGGACCAGGTTCGGAGACGCCGCCATCGACTTCGCCGCCTACGACCGCTTCTTGTTCGAGGGCTCGTCTCCAACCCTGCTCAAAGATCTGCCTGGCTACTCCTGGGAGCACGAGCGCCAGTATTGGCACGAGTCTCGCATTTCCCACGCCTACCGCACCCGGAGCGAGCCGTTCAACGAGCTTCTCGGCTTCCGCTGCGCTGATGGCACCGACGGCCAGGTGCGCTGGCGCAACGTGCTCTCCCCGCGGGAGCTCCCCTGGCTCAAGGGCCATTGCCTGCAAGGCCAGGTTGTCTTCCCCGGAGCTGGTTACGTTTCGGCTGCCGTCGAGGCCGCCCTGATCCTGGTCGGAAAGGATCACGTCAAGACGATCGAAGTCGCTGATCTGGCAATCGGACAGGCCGCTGTGTTCGACAGCGAGGAGTCCACCATCGAGACCATGTTCTGCCTTACGGATGTGCAGAGAGTTCCGGCAAAATCCTTTACGGCCAACTTCTCCTTCTATTCCTCGGCCTCCTCCGATTCTACCTCCATGACCCTCAACGCCGGTGGCCGCATCTCCCTCACCTTCGGCGAGCCGTCCGAGGATGCACTGCCCCCGCGTGCCCCCGCCGGCTACAACATGATCGACGTCGAGCCCGAAAGGTTCTATGAATCTTTGGACGAGCTTGGCTTCGAGTACTCGAACGAGTTCAAAGCTTTGTCCGGCCTGAAGAGGAAGCTTGGCTCCGCGACTGGCTGCATCAACAATGCTGAAGCTATTGATCCCAACAAGCCCTTGTTGGTCCACCCGGCCGCGCTTGATGGTGCTATCCAGTCTATCATTCTTGCATTCTGCTGGCCAGGAGATGGTCGCCTTTGGTCCCTGCACGTACCGGTCAGCATCCGCTCCATCCGCATAAACCCCCGGCTGTGCGCTGCCACTGCTGGGAAACCGGTGGCTCTGCAGTTTGACTCCTCTCTGGCTGGCGCCACCACTTCGGATGTCTTGGGTGATGTCGACATCTACTCTCCGGATGGGCAGTCGTGCATGCTCCAGGTCGAGGGTATGCGAGCCGTGCCCCTTGCCGGCGCAACAACCGCCAATGACTTCCACATCTTCTCCAATGTCGAATGGGACGTGTCCAATCCCGACGGAGAGATAGCGGCAAAGGACGGCAAAGCATCGGATGCTGACTACGAGCTGGCCTCGGTCATGGAGCGCGTCGCGTACTACTACACCCGCCATCTGCACAAGTGCATTGCTCAGGATGGACGTGCCAAGTGGGAATGGCACCACGAACATCTCTACAACTGGGGCAAGACTATGTTGAAACGAGTCTCCGATGGCACCGACTTGAAAATACCAAGGGAGTGGGACAACGACACGCACCAGCTGATCTCTGCAGAGATTGCAAGGTTCCCGGACAGCGTCGACCTCAAGGTTATGCAGACGGTAGGAGAAAACATGCCCGCAGTCCTGAGAGGCGAAACAACTATTATCGAACATCTTTTCAAAGACAACCTACTCAATGAGTACTACGTCCACGCGCTCGGCTTTCACCAATACACAAACCACCTGGCACGCATGGTGGCCCAACTTGTCCACAGATACTCTCACATGGACATCTTGGAAGTCGGTGCCGGCACCGGCGGCGCTACAAAGGCAATTTTCTCGGAAATCGGAGGACGCTTTTCCTCGTACACTTTCACCGACATTTCGAGTGGTTTCTTCGAGAAAGCCCAAGACGTTTTCGGCGAGTATCAGGACAAGATGGCGTTCAAGGTCCTCAATGCCGAGCAAGACGTTGTCGATCAGGGCTTCACCGAAGGCTCCTACGACCTGATTGTTGCCTCTTTGGTTATTCACGCCACGGCTAACCTCGAGAAAACACTGTCCAACGTACGACGGTTGCTCAAGCCCGGCGGATACTTGATATTGCTAGAGATCACGAACAACGATCTCATGCGTCTAGGATTCATCTTTGGCTGCTTGTCCGGCTGGTGGTTGGGCATTGACGACCAGCGCACCATCTCTCCTTGTATTCCGACAAAGGACTGGGACACGGTGCTGCGTAAGACGGGGTTCAACGGCGTCGACGCGACCACGCCCGATCATGACGCCTTTCCGTACCCGTTGTCCGTTGTTTGCGCGCAAGCCACCGACGACCGCGTTCACTTCCTGCGCGACCCGCTCAATCGGCCACTCCCCAATACTACTCCCGGGAAACTGACATTCGTCGGTGGCTCTTCTACGAACACTGCTCTGTTGAAGAACGGAATCTCTCGCCTTCTTGGTCCGCGTGAGGTCATTTCACGCACCCTTCTGGAGGACTTCTCCAAGACAAATGCCGAATCAGCCTCGGCTGAAGGAACGGTGCTGGCTCTCGTTGACCTGGATGAGCCCGTATTCAAGTCCATGACCGCTAAGAGACTCGAGGGCCTGAAGCAGATGTTTGAGCAATCCAGGAGTGTGCTTTGGGTTACGAGAGGAGCGAGAGCCGATGACCCCTATGCGAACATGATGGTCGGCCTCGGACGCTCTGTTCTGCTGGAGATGCCCCATCTTCGACTTCAATTCCTCGACCTTGAAGCTGGCGAACAGTCCGAGACTGAGAGCCGCTTGATTGCTGAAGCTTTGCTGCGTTTCGAGATGGCGCCGGCGCTGGACGAACAAGCAGATGCTGCTCTGCTGTGGTCGAATGAGCCTGAAATTGCTATTGAGAACGGCAAACCGCTAATCCCGCGTCTGCGACTCAATCGCGACCTCAACGACCGTTACAACTCCGCAAAACGGGCCATCACCAGACGCGCGAACCCGCGCAAGGATGTAGTCCAAATCACGGGCTCTGACGGGTCGTACAAGATCGAGCTGGCTCCGACATCCCGGTGTTGTGGACCTTCGGACCTCAGAAGACAGGTGACAATCCAAGTGTCTCACTCCGTTCTCCAGTCATTCAAGATCACGACCGCATCTCACTTGTATCTTGCCTTGGGAGTCGACGTAGACACTGGAAGACAGGTTCTTTCACTGTCCCGCGAGCAAAAGTCAACCATCAATGTTCCTGAAACCTGGACGATCCCATGTCCCCAGGAGCCCGAAAAAGGCATATCCTTCATGCTGGCAGTTGCCTTCCAGATACTCGCCATTGTTATCCTGGATGATCTCGTTGATGGCCAGACTCTGCTTGTCATCGAGCCGGACGATGTCTTGGCAAATGTCCTCGCTCGGCACGCATCGGAGCGTGGTGTGCGTGTGGCCCTCCTGACATCTCGCGCTGACGTCTCTGGGGACTCTTGGATTAAGATTCATCCCAAACTCTCCAAGAGGGGATTTCAATCTCTTATTCCACGCGGTGTCTCTGCCCTTTACGATGCGTCTGAAAACGACTCTCTGGCCGCGCGTATTGCTGAATGCTTGCCACCGCAGTGCAAAATCAGCAGTAGGTCGAGCATCATCGGAAAGGAGCCCAGAGAGGACCAAGCCGACGACAACGCTTCGATTCCGTTCTTGATTAAAACAGTGTGGTTCCAATCTCAGCTCGACCGAACTCCTCCAGTAGACCAAAACATTCGAGTTTTGCGCTTGAGCCAAATAACCAACGAAGAGCTTGCATCACCCGAGAGTTCTCTTGTCGTGGTGGATTGGAAGAAAGACTCTGAAGTTTCTGTTGCGCTACACCCGACTGACTCTCGTGCCCTCTTCACGGATAGTAAGACCTACTGGCTCAATGGCCTGACTGGTGGCTTGGGACAGTCTCTTTGCCATTGGATGATCCAACGAGGCGCCAAGCATGTCGTCTTGACCAGTCGTAATCCCAAGGTCGAAGAGAGATGGCTGGCAGATATGGAGGCTCTAGCAGCAACGGTCACTATTCTTGCTTGGTAACTTCCCCCTGTGCAATTTTCCTCTTCCCTGATGCTGACCTTTCCAGTGATGTCACAAGCAAGACCTCTGTGCACTCGGTGTACCAGCACATCTCACAAGCCTGCCCTCCTCTGGGTGGTGTCGCTCAAGGAGCAATGGTGCTTGCGGACACCATGTTCGTCGATACCGACATGGAGCGGGCAAGCAGGGTCCTCAAGCCGAAGGTCGACGGTAGTGTCTATCTCGACAAGCTTCTCTCGGATGTTCCTCTGGACTTCTTCGTCTTCTTCTCATCCATGGCTGCCGTAACGGGTAACTCAGGCCAGTCCATGTACGCTGCTGCCAACATGTTCATGTCCGGCCTTGCCGCTCAGCGTCGAAAACGAGGACAAGCCGCTTCCGTAATCAACATCGGCGCAATCGTCGGCAACGGCTACGTCACTCGCGAAGTTACCCACGCTCAGCAGGTAGCCCTCCGCAACTATGGCAACACCTGGATGTCCGAGCAGGACTTCCGTCAAATTTTTGGCGAGGCTGTCGTGGCATCTCCGGCGGACTCTGGGGCGAGCGCAGAGCTGATGACTGGGCTTCGCCTCGTCGATGCGAATGGCGAAGACCGTACGACTTGGTTCGACAATCCAAAATTCCAGAACCACGTCGTCGAGCAAAGCGGCTCCGAGAAGGCTACAACATCTGGCGCAGCCGTGCCGGTCAAGGTACAGCTACTGAGTGCCGTTACTCAGGATGAAGTTCTGGACATTCTGAAGGAGTCTTTCGTCGCCAAGCTGCAAGTCATGCTCCAGCTCACGGTGGAGGAAGATGCAGCTGCCAAGGTGCTTGCCAAAGGTGCCGATGAGCTCGGCATCGACTCCTTGGTTGCAGTCGAAGTTCGGTCCTGGTTCCTCAAGGAGCTGAACGTCGACCTGCCTGTACTCAAAATCCTCGGTGGCGCTTCCATGGGCGACCTCATTGCAACTGCCCAAGAGAAGCTTCCCGAGAGCCTCATTCCGAACATTGGCAAATCCCCATCAGACGTTCCAAAGAAGGCCGATGCCAAATCCACGCCCAAACCAGTGGCTTCGAAGGCACCTGTAGCGAAAGCACCTGTCCCAAAGAAATTGACCCTATCCAAGGAACCTGAAGCTCCAGCGGTAGTTATCCAACAGCAACGTCTGGAGCCATCAGAGAAGCTCAACAATCAAGCGGCCGTCGAAGAGAAGATGCCTACCTTCGAAGTTCCTCTTCCAACTCCTTCCAAGCTCTTTGACTTCAATGACAAAAGACTGGGTCTCCCATCAGTGGCGTTCCAAGAGCTTGACTCTGGCTACATCACGCCCGAGATTCAAAAGCCTGAATCTCTTGGGGCATCTATGAGTTGGAGCAGCCGCGAATCGACCGTCTCGAATGGGCCGGAGTCCAGTCATGAAAACGAAGTGCTTGGCTCATCAATCTCGTCCGTCCAGCCCGGTGTCCTCAGAGAGAAGACCAAGGACCACGCAACCAAACTTGTGAGAAGCGCTCCAATGTCATTTGGACAGAGCCGCTTCTGGTTCCTGAGGCACTTCTTGGACGATCAAACCACCTTCAATATCACTTGCTCTATCCGAATGAAAGGAAGGCTTCGTGTCGACGCACTCGAAGCAGCGGTGCAGACAATTGGAAGGCGCCATGAGGCTCTGCGCACTTGTTTCTTCGAGGATGCAAGCGGACAGCCAATGCAAGGCGTGCTCGAGGAGAGTACCCTGCAACTTGCGCATAAGCGAGTGTCAGACGAACAGGAAATCTCCAGGGAGCATGAGCTGATCAAGAGGCACGTTTTCGACATTGAGCATGGAGAGATCATGAGAATCTCCCTGCTGTCCCTTTCGGAGACGACGCATCAGATAATTGTTGCTTATCACCACATCAACATGGACGGTGTTAGCTTGGAGGTTGTTCTCAAAGAGCTCCAACAGGCTTACAACAAACAACCGATGACACCAGTCAAGCTGCAATATGCTGATTTCTCAGAGAGACAGAGGGAGCAGCATTCAGCCGGAGTGTGGAATGGTGAACTTCAATACTGGAGGGAGCAGTTCAACGACACACCGTCACCCATGCCTCTGCTCTCACTTGCCTCGAAGTCGAATCGCACGCCTTTGACAAACTACGACTTCTCCATGGCTCACACCACAGTCGGGAGAGACCTTGCTTCCAAGATCCAGGCTGTGTGCCAGCGCGTCAAGGTGTCAACCTTCCACTTTTATCTGGCGGCATACAAGGCCTTGCTCTTCCGCTTCCTCGACTCGGATGACTTGTGCATTGGTATTGCCGATGCGAATCGCAACGGAGGTGACAACGACGAGGCCGTTGGATTCTTCCTCAACCTCCTTCCTCTCCGCTTCAAGGCGCAGGAGAGGCAGAGCTTCACTGATGCATTGCGGGAAGCAAAGGGCAAGGCTCATGCAGCTCTCGCAAACTCGAGCATTCCCTTCGATGTGGTTATCAGCAACCTGGGCGTCACTCGCTCAGCCGGACACAATCCTCTGTTCCAAGCCTTCATCAACTACCGTCAAGGTGTCAAGGGGAACCGCACGTTCTGCGGGTGTGACACCGAGGGCCTCGAGTTCGAGAGCAGCAGGACGGCATACGACCTCAGTCTCGATGTTGTCGACTACGCTGACGGTAACGTGAGCGTCAGCTTCATGGCCCAGAAAGAGCTCTATAGCGTATCGGACGCTGAAATCCTGAGCAGCAGCTACGTTAACCTGCTCGAGGCCTTCTCTGCGAACCCAGCCATGCGCCCGAGCCGAGCGTCCCTGTTCTCCAACTCGGATGTTGATAGAGCGATGGAGCTCGGAAAAGGACCGATTTGTCCATCGCAGTGGCCGGAAACCATGGCGCATCAGATTGCGCGCACTGTTCAACAAAGCGGTGATCGGGTCGCCGTGAAGGACGGCCTTGGTACCTCTCTGAGCTATTCGCAGCTTGAAAAGCGGGCGGATTCGATTGCGTGCGCTTTGCTGGCTGCGGGCATCGGTCAGAGCTCCAAGATTGGTGTTTTCCAGGAGCCCTCGGCGGACTGGATCAGCTCACTGTTGGCCATCTGGAAGCTGGGGGCAATCTACGTCCCTATGGATCCGCGGTCCAGCATTCCTCGGCTTGCCCTGATAGCCGACGACTGCAAGCTGGATGCCCTCTTGGTACACTCACTAACTCAATCGAGTGTCGCAAAACTGAACTCACAGGCCCGTGTCGTCGATGTCTCCTGCCTGCCGCCTGCCGCTCAGGGCAGCCCCAGCATTCTCGCTCGGGCTGACATGCCAGCTATGTATGCCTACACTTCCGGCTCAACTGGAACCCCCAAGGGAATTGTCCTGCATCACTCCGGCATCATAAACAACACAGAGTGGGCCACCCAGAGGTTTGACTTCAAGAAGGACGTGGTCCTCCAGCAGAGCTCCCTCAGTTTCGACATGTCTTTGTCGCAGATCTGTATTGCTCTGGCTACTGGCGGCAGCCTCTACATTGTCCCTCAAGCGCTCCGAGGTGATTCAGCTGCGATTGCGAAGATCATTGCAACCGAAGGCATCTCGTTCACCCAGGGTACTCCATCTGAATACTCAAGCTGGCTTCGCCACGGAGATCCCTCTCTGTTGAAGCATTCGCACTGGCGTATCGCTTGCTCTGGTGGTGAGCAGCTCACCCAGACGACGAAGGGCGAGTTCCGTGCACTCGGCAAGTCTGATCTGCGCCTTTTCAGTGGCTACGGACCTACAGAGATCACGTTCACTTGCAATTCCGTGGGAGTGCTCTACGCGAACCCAGCGTTAGACACTGAGCAAGTCCCGGCAGGCTTCAGCTGGCCGAACTACTCTGTTTGCATATTCGACGACAGCGGCAAGCCTCTTCCCGTTGGCGTCCCCGGCGAGATCGTCATCGGTGGAATAGGCGTTGCCTCGGGCTACCTCAACAATCCAGACATGACTGAGCGCCGCTTCATCCCCGATGTCTATGCCCCGGCCAAATCCAGGAGTCTCGGCTTCAGCACCTTGCACCGCACGGGAGATCGCGGCCGCCTTCGCAGTGACGGAGCGTTAGTGATCGAGGGACGCATTGACGGCGACACCCAAGTCAAGCTTCGTGGCCTGAGAATTGATCTCAGGGAGATTGAGAGCGTGATCCTTGCGGCTTCCGGCGGCACATTGGCGGAGACGGTCGTGACCTTGAGGGCCGCTGATTCCGACTCCAAGTACCTAGTTGCGCATGCTACCTTCGCTCCGGCTCACTCGGTCGCTGAACCCAACGCCTATCTGAAGAAGCTGTTGGCTTCGCTCTCTCTACCTCAATACATGCGACCGTCGATGATTGTCCATGTGGACCGCTTGCCCACGAACAGTTCTTCCAAGGTCGACAGGATGGCCATTGCCAAGCTGCCTCTTCCGCAAGGCCAGCAAGCCAGCCAGACCGGAAGACAACTCAACCAGACGGAGCAGCGCTTGTTGGCTATCTGGCAGAACGTGGTCCCTCGGGATGCGTTGCGCTCTGCCGAGGTTGATTCCGAGACCGACTTCTTCAGTGTTGGCGGCAGCTCGCTTCTGTTGCTTCAACTTCGCAAACATATTCAGGACGAGTTCGATGTTGACATTCCTCTGGTCCAGCTTTTCGATGCAAGCACTCTTGGCGGAATGGCGGCAAAGCTCGGGGGATCCGAGCCAGAGCAAGACACTCCAAGGACCAATGTGATTGACTGGTCATATGAAACGCAACTTCCGCCAATGCTCTCTCAGCTCAATGTTCCGGAGCCGGATGCAAGCCCCCGCCGCAGTCCGAGAGTAGTTGTACTCACCGGTGCAACGGGCTTCCTGGGCCGAGCTCTCCTCAAGCAACTTCTCGAAGACGACAGCATCGAAAAGGTGCACTGCATCGCCGTCCGCCACAGCGCCAACCGTCTTGCCCCCTTCCGATCACCTAAGCTCGCCGTCCACGTCGGCAACCTGACGCTTCCACGCCTTGGTCTCTCCCAAAGCGTTGCCTCCCGCATTTTCCGCGAATGCGACGCAGTCATCCACAACGGCGCCGACGTTTCGTTTCTCAAGACGTACGCTTCTCTCAAGCCTACCAACGTCGAGCCAACCAAAGAGCTCCTCCGCTTGACACTCCCCCGCCGCACGCCATTCCATTACATCTCGTCCGCAAGCGTGGGCCACCTCTCCGGAAAGGCCGTGTTCGAAGAGGCCTCGGCCCAGGAGTTCGCCCCGCCAGCCGACGGCTCCGACGGCTACACGGCAACCAAGTGGCTCAACGAGCAGCTGCTCCAGAAAGCGGCCGAGCACTTCGGCGCCCATGTCTTCGTCCATCGGCCCTCCAGCATCACCGGCCCGGAAGCCCCGCCTCTCGACGTCATGAGCAACCTCCTGAAGTACTCACGCCTGCTCCGCGCCGTGCCCGTATCGGACGCCTGGCGCGGCTACTTCGACTTCATCTCCGTGGACTTGGTTGCGCGGGATGTCGTGGGGATGGTGACGGCTGCGCCGACTTCTTCTTCGGATCTCGTCACTTACGTCCATCACTCCGGCGAGTTGGAGATCCCGGTCCAGGAGATCCAGACTTTCCTCGAGAAGGAGAGCGGCACAAAGTTCGAATCGCTGTCTCTCTCTGAGTGGGCTGCAAGGGCCGTGAGTATCGGACTGGATGAGATGGTCGCTGCGTTTTTGGGAGGGGTAGAGGCGCAGGGTGCTGTTATGACGTTTCCAAGGTTGGAGCGGGGCAACGATCTCGTACTGTCTGCTCCTGAGCCTACAGAAGTTGGAGAGGGTGGGTGGAATGATGAGGTGGTTCCTACTGGTGCATTGGGGATGATGACGAAGACTTCATACAGCAGAGAGAGATTGTCGCGTTTGGGAAGATTGTTCGGACAGGCCGCGAAGGGTGCGCCGCAGGCTGTTTTGTTGTATGGCTTCCTGCTTCATTTGGTATTGGGGTTCTTCTTGTTGCAGCAGTACCTTGGTGCTTGAAAGGGGGAATAGACTGGCTAGAGGGTTCTTTCGCTTAAGTTCTCATCTGTTTTCCATTTGCTTTTCATGCGGGTTTTCAAACGTTACTCGAGGATTTCTACACGCTAGACAACTACTTTCGCTTGCTATCTATTTTCTGGTCTTTAATTTGCGTGGCACTTTTTTTTCCGCGGTTTTATTAGAACAGTAGGGCACTTGCACGTGACGAGGCTGACCTCCTAGAGTCAATAGACGAGGTAACTACACCAAAGAGCAGTCATGTGTTGTTTCGACGTCGAATTGTGCCGCGGCGCAGATCCGAACCCACCCGCCAAGCTGATAGTCAACAATCCAGACGATTGCCAAACACACCCTAATGGTTTTAATATGGGGCAATGTTCCTCTAAAACGAACGTCCAGTAAGATGCCCAGAGTTTGTCCGCTACCCCGGAGCGGCTGCCTCTTCAGTAGCTAGTGCTGACAAGAATAAGTTTTGATGTTCGGTACTTGATCTGGTCCGTGCTGATCCATATGGGGGCCAAAATGTCCCCGCTTCAAAAAACCACTAGGACTCACCGCTTTCACGTGTTGAATGAATGGAAAACATGATGTGCTATGAAATCACTGAAGATTATTGGATGAACAAAAATTTCAACTTGACTTTTTGTCGAGCGTATAGTTTTGGAATACGTCCAATCCCTACAGGTGCAGGTGTGTTCAACCACACATTCAACCTTGCCAAATCTCTGGAGAAACTGCTTATGAAGCCTTAGCGTCAGTGTCTACCAGTCGCAATCCTTACCGGAGTTGGACTCATGCCCGCCCTCGATCTAGGCAAAATTTCAGTATTCCTTGGCATCTTGCAAATTTTAGCCGCATAAATACCCACGGCCACTGGCATCAATCGAGACCAGGAGCTTACTCCACGGTTCCTCGACAATATGGCTTCCCCGGCTGAAGCGCCTTTTGCCCTGTCACTACCTATAACTTCAGTAGTGCTTGGTTCAGCTCTCCACATATCGAGTCTCAAACTCCAGCTGGACGATTATGGATGGCGCGTTCTCGGCCTGTGGAACTTGACATTGTCTCTATTGTTCCTTTTGCTCATCCGCAACCACGATGTCCTCGCAGCCACTCGCCTGGTCCTCACATTTGCGGTCACGTTCCTTCTCGGCTTCTTTGGTAGCACCGCTGTCTACCGTCTCTTCTTTTCACCCCTTCGCAAGTTCCGTGGCCCGTGGCAGGGCGTGCTCACTTCTTTCTACCGACTACACGCAGCGATTACAACCAATGTTCGTCTATTCCGTCAGATAGACAGGCTTCACAAGCGCTATGGCGATTACGTCAGGGTTGGGGGGCGTGAGCTTTCCATCCTTAACCCCTCAGCAATTCCCATCTTGTATGGAGCCAAAGCCCAATGTAAAAGGGGCACGTGGTACCATCATACCCCAGATGCCGAGGAAGATAGACAAATACTGCTTGTTACCGATCCGTCCATTCACTCATGGAGGAGAAGGATCCTTGATAGAGGATTCAGCAGCAAAGGCAAGTAGCTCCCTTACTTTTCCATCACTGCACGATAAGATGCAAAAATTGTCTGGTCGAGTCCACATGAGAAACATCCCTTCAGAATCAGTTCCATTTTGCAGCGAAGAATTCCGCTGGACTCATGGGACTTTGTTGTTAAGCATCCTTCCAAACAGGATGAATGCCTCATGTTAGAACGGAGCTCGAGTTGGGTCAATGTTTCGCGGCCCTTTTGTCAAGTTTTGGACTTCATCTGACGTTCTTTCAGCTCTTGCCGACTACGAGCCACGCGTCCAAGAGGTGATCAATGATCTTATCCGGGCTCTTGAAACCCGAACGGGAACTTCGATCGACTTAACCGATTGGGTCAGCTTCTTCACGTTTGACGCCATGGGTCGGGTTGCTTACAACCATGATTTCGGCATGATTAGGGATGGTAAAGGCAACGTCACAGTAGAGGGCAAGACTACATCCCTCGAAGCGCTGCGCGCCACTATGAAGATGTACGGAATCTTCGGTCCAGTCCCGTGGTTTTTCAAGATGATTGGCCAAATTGGCCTGGTTGGCGAGATGGCGATATTTTTCCAATGGTGCCACGACACCATGCGCATGAAGCAAAAGGTGAGTTCTCCCAGACACAGACAGTAGACTCTCTGACCAGACCCACAGAATTTCGACCCGGTCAACGACACCCCCACCGATATCTCCAGCTGGATTATCAAGTCCCAGAACGACGCCTCTGATATCAATAAATGCCAGACCCAGCGCTCCATTGAGAACGACTCCATCCTTCTCATCCTTGCTGGTAGCGATACCACCGCCTCCGCCATCACAAACGCTCTTTTCTACCTCACTCGCGACCCCGCCTGTCTTACCAAGCTGCGCACCCAACTTGAAGCACTGCCAGACCGCAGCTTTAAATCCCTCGCCACTGTTCAATACCTCGACCACATCATCAACGAGACGTTGCGCCTCAAGCCTCCTGCTATTGAGGGCCTTGTTCGTGAAACGCCTGTCGGCGGCATCACCATGCCGAATGATGGTACCTTTATTCCTGGTGGCACCATGGTGTCTATTCCGCCCTGGACGCTACACCGCGACACGCGGTTCTGGGGCGAAGATGCGGGGGAGTTTAGGCCAGAACGCTTTGAAGGTATAGATTTAACGAGCGAGACGGTCCCATTCATTCCGTTCACGAGGGGCGCGTATACTTGCCCTGGCAAGCAGCTGGGCTACATGGAGATGAGGGGCGTGATTTCGGCGGTAGTGATGAATTTTGAATTAACCTTTGCCGAAGGCCAAGTGGAGCAGGAATTCGATGAGGGGTGTATGGATTCGTTTACATTGACGAACCCACCATTGATGTTGGTGTTGAAGAAGAGGGAGGCATAACAAATTTTCGAGATCTTGTCAGAACCTGATACTGATTGGTAGGGTGAACCGCTGGGTGACCGGAGAGAGTTTATTTAGACTTCTTGGTTTAGGAGGTTAACACCTCGAGGTTAATATGACTAAGTTATCATATTTTCCTTAGTACTTTGATTTATGTCAGAATATAAGTGACCAAGCCAACATAAGCAATTGCGCGTGCGCGCCTTTTCTTCAATTCGACAATGTATTACTAAAATTAAGCATTAGCATCTACTAGAGTATTTTGGCGAGTATATCGTCATACTCTTCTCCTTGTTCCTTCCCTTCCTCTTTCCTCTTCAGCTTAGGAATTTTAGTCGATTTATACCCACTTCGACGTTTAGTTAGTGTAGGTCGTGACACTTAGCGGCGCACGTTCCTGCCATCCGCTTCTCTACTAAAAGAGCGCTGAGATTCTTGTACTAGGCGTGGCTGAGCTTCTATACGATCTTGGCTTCAAGGGTCGCGATACTGTTGCAAACCAGTACGTTGAAAACTGACTCATGTTACACAAGGATTGATAAACTTTTTAACTCCGACATCCCGGAATATGATAGATTCGCATACTACACCCTCACCACAGCCAACCACATCGCTAGTATTAACATTAGGTACTTGAATATCGCCAAGCGCATAGACGAACCTGACGAGGACCAGCCGTTGATTAGGCCCCACTACATCAAGATGACGCCAGGTCAAAAGCACATCATGATAACGGATTCCTTCGTGCAGACGGCTACAAGATCAGCTTTAGGCAGCTAAGAGCCTCAGATTGGTGTTCTCATGCATTCAGGTTTTGCGCTACATCACGAATTGCAGTCAGAGCCACAGCAATCGGGGCCTGGAATTGGTCAGCGTGGGCGTGTCTAGATCTAAAACTGTGTTGCGAAGTTGCAGCAGTCCTGTCTGCAATCTGCTGCTAGCCAGAGGTCTAAACATACATAACAAGGACAACTCCGGAACCTCGCTACTCCATCTAACCCTCCAATGGACGAAATTTACGCATATATATCAAACACTACACCTGTTCATGACACATGGGCTCATGATCCTGGACGTTTCTTCACCCGAGACCCGCCTTCATTACGCCGCAAGGATGCGCTTGTTCCCTTGTATCCCTGAATTCATATCGTTCGGTATCAACATCAATGCCTTGGATGGAGACTATGCGACTGCTTTGCACAAAGCTGTGGAAAGATCCGTCCGAAGAGCTATACACCGAGAAGCCCGTACTGGCAACACACTACACGCAGGTTGGCCAACAGACCGGTACTGTTGACTTCAGAAGAGTTAAGTCCAGAACAGTCCATTATATCACAAAAGCTGCATTTCTGGCTCCAAATGTGGTGGCAATAGCTACAGATGTAAACGGGCTCACCGTATATGATTACACCATTCAAGCTTGTGACCGGACTGGGACCACATTGCAGAGTCTTTGGACATGCTTCTTAAAGTCTCAGGAAGGATACCTGGGAATGTGCCCAGTGGAGTTTTGAATGCGGCTGTACTAATTGAACGATGAAATACCGTCTGATCGATCATGCACCACACCGGTCGATCCAGATCATGAACACAATCAATTATCGTGGTCCAAAAAAATCCTATTGTTGATCTATGCTCTCCACCATGCCGACGAAGTTTTGCTCTCCAAATTCACTGGGAACACACTGATGCTAATCAATGACCACGACTGGACCCCAACTCCGTGCAGTTGAGAACGGGAGCTGGCCCTTAGAATGGCCTCTTCTGGACAATCTGGATCACCTGCAAGGCTGAGAGATATCTTCCTGCGCGTGGCAGAAGTTTACGAGGAAAGATTAGACCAGTCCTTGATGTTCTCACCAGATTGCTGGGACGGATTACGGAGTGCAGTTGATTGCTTGCTTGTTGAAAAATGGAAACAGATGGGAACAGCCCGCAATAGGCAAAATAGCCTTGATTTGATAAGGAGAGACAAGAAGAAGCGGGATCGCACAGAGAGACGTGCCCGCGAGAACGGAAAAGGTTTATGCGAAAATAACCAATCTATACTCCTGTTAACGCCAGTTTCTTAGCTAGAACTAGATAGCTCCCCGGCAATCCACCTACGAAATGTCCAAGATACGCCGGTACTTTCGGACGCAGCCGCGTCCACGGTCTCGAGGCACCTGAAAAAGCTGCTGAACGGCGGGAACGTGGTGACGAGGTGGTTCTTGTATGCACTAGACACCTACTACAGAATGGGCAGCATGCTATCGCCGTAGTAGTAGTCGGCGTGGTGCGCAAACCAGACGAAGTGCTTGCAGTCATTATTCGCTGGGTCATGGATCAGCGCGTACGGCAGCAGCGGACAGCCGTTGTTAATCGGCGTCGTCAGATCGACCCTACGCCTTATACTCATCCAGCGGTTGCGCCTCCGTGTGCCATGCGATGAATTTCGTCCAGCAACACCTGCACCGACGTCCCTTGCAGGTAAACTGTGCGGGTCCGTACGATGTCGATCGCGCACACCCATGCTGTGCGAAGGCTTTGCTTGTCCACGCCGCTCGAGCCGGAACACCATCTTACCAATCAAGCAGGGCCCATGATTTGTTTACTGCACATCCTGAAGAAGGATTTGTGAAAGTGGGCCGCCTTCAGCTGCACGGTCTCGAGGACGTCGTGCTGCCGGGCCGATGATGCTGGCAATTTCCTGGATAGGCAGGTTGCATGTCGTGGGCACAGTCCCGACGATGACATGCCGGTTGCCCGAGTGCTTGGCGGCGGCCATCGCCCACGCAGCCCGGGTGGTGGAGGTCTTGGTGATGCGGGGCCCGCCTGCGCTGCGAGCAAAGGTGGCATGCCGCACCACGGGCTTCTCCTTTCTCCGCGCAGGTGCGTTCTTGCGTAGGTACGTCGGCTTCTTCATTCGACGGCGTCAATCTGTCAACAGCAACACTAGGCCTACAAGACATGCGTTCATCCAGCGACAGCCCATCCGCGATCTCGCAGAGCTTGATGTGGGAGTCCTTGTGACCCGGGATACAGACGGTGCCGTCCAGCCCAATCACATATCATGAACCCCATATTCCACACGATGGTAAGCACGCGCCCTTCTTCTGTTATCTCATGATACAGCCGATGACTGAATGTAATTAACCCACTCTTCCCTCTCTTCTTGCGTCGCTGCAGCCATAAGATGACAGGCTTTACCTGCTTTCACAGAAAAGACGAACAGCTCCGAGCCCCTGGGGACGTTGTCAATGATCGAGGCTTTCGCTTTCCCGCTTAAGGCAGTTTCGAATGAACACTCAAGCTGCTGTACAAGCATGGGCTACACATCTAATCAGCGAACAAACAACGCAGGTCTCTCCCATAATCGCACTTACCGCTTCTAATACCCACAGCTTCTCACCATACCTGTACTTCCCAAACCACGACTCTCGCGGCCGCTCTACCCGCCCCCAGAAGAAGTAGTTGTCGAGCAACACGCAGTGTACCTGGTTCCACAGACCCTTCCCTTTGGTCTTGCAAGCCAGAGGTCCCTGGTACACAATCGCCCTCTCCCCGTTCAAGAGATTCAGCGGCTCAACGTGGTTATAGTCTATGGTCTGTATCCTGCGGTGAATATTCCGCAGCTCTTCCGCATCCGCCTCCTCCTTCATCAACCTCTCGCACGACTCCTTCAACCGCAGCAACATCCTGCTATACTGTCCAACGGGCGTCGGCCGTACCACACTACCGTCACCCTCGCTAATTCCACCCCCTGCATCCCACTCCAGCGCTCCGATTGCCTCAATCATCTCACAATAATAACCCAACCTACTCACTGGCTCTCTCAGCATTCCTTCCAGGCCTCCCTCCACTCCTTCTTCCTCCAGTCCTTTCACAAACGTCCTAAACCCCTTATCTCCCGTCAATGTTGCCCTCACTGCCATCACCGCATGCGGACACCTCCGACAAAATGCCTGATACGCCTTTTCTGCCCTCCTGCACCAGACGCGGAAAATTGGCAGCAGCAGATCCGTCTTGATGACACTGGCGAGCTGCAGCGCAAGCGGTCGAAGCAGGTAGCGGGCATGGAGGGCGACGATGTCGTCAAGGTAGGGCAGGCAGCTGTCGAGGTGGGGGAGAAGCGCGGGCCAGGAGTCGTGGAGGATTGTGTTGGAGCAGAGCGTGCGGCGGAGGGTGTTGAGGGTCGTAATGTAGCGGAGTTCCGTGAGGAGGATGGTTTGCCAGTGGTGGCGGATGAGGAGTTCGAGGGTGGAGAGGGGGTTGTGCGTGGTGCTGTTGGGCGTCCGGTCTAGCTCGTAGGAAAGTTTGGTTTGGTTATCAGTTTCAACGGTAGGGTCGAATTCGGCTGGAGGGTATGATGGTGCAGCTTCTGAGAACCTGCTGAGCGCACTTGTGGTTGCATCCTCCGTGTCATGGGGTTCATCCGTTGAGGGTACAGGGGTGGAGGCGGCATCATCAGCCGTGGACGAAGATGCAATTGCTGTTTGAGATGCTGCAGGCCTCCGAGGTGGCAAAGGTGGTGCTTTCTCCTCTTCGCTTTCCATAGTGCTCTGCTCCTGCGACGGCAGCGGAGGTGTTTCTCTCTCTTCGTCCAACTTGACATCCTCCTTCGTAGCCAATTTTGCAGACCTGTTTGACAATGCTTGCTCTTCTGCTGTTTCTCCCCCTTGCAATCCATTCGGCCCACCATTTTCTTGAGCGATATCATCTGTTTCTTCTCCATTACTTCCTGACATTGTCTGGTCAGCGTTTGGACTGGGCTCCCCATGCTCTGCCGAATACTCAATGCCTTGCGCGTCTACTTGTTCAAACGCCGCTGTATTAGACCGTTCAATGGGGTCATTTTTCGTTGCAGCAGCCACAGCGTCTCGATATGCCGGCGAATTGATAACAGCGTCAACAAAACTCATCTCGCCCTCTTCGCCCCCCTCCACCACCCCGGCCGTCTTGACCACCGATTCCGGCACCTCAACGGCTGGCCACGCCGCCCTTAGCGCCTTCGACCTCTGCGCCAACTGATCGCCATCCTCGCTCAGCAGCCGCAACGCCTCCTCCGGCTGTCGTATCAGAAGCACCTTGACAACCAGCACCAGCGCCATGCGCAGCCCGCGCACCTGCTGCAGCAGCTCCTTCATCGCGTCCTCCCTCCACTGCGGCAGCCGCTGCGCCCGCTTCGCACGCCATTTCAATCTGTCGGAAGCACTGGCGACCGCAGTCGTGATGCCGGACGACGACAACCGCTGGCACTCCTCATCAAGGCACGCGAACGCGACCGCGCAGCCCGTTAGCGCCACATCCAGCGCGGCGCGCAGCTGTTGCTGCTGCGGCGGATCATATTCAGCGCTGGCACCGCCGTCGCGGAGGAGTAGGGCGTAGAGCTGCGAGAGGGAGGTGCTTATTGCGGTCGCTTGGGCGCAAATGCCAGGGATGACGGTGTTGGTTGGTTGGTACTTTTCGCGGAGCGCGTTGAGGGAGCGGGTGAGCGCAAGGCCGTGTGCGGCGAGGCTGCGAGCCTGGAGTGTGTCGCTTTGTTAGCAAAAGCCGTGAGCGTCGCCAAGGCCATAGTCTTCGTACCGCGCTTGCTGGGAGTGCAGCTGCTGACTGCGGACCCATGCTTTGTGTAGTTTGGGAAGCTGTTTCGGAGAGTCGGCGGCGTAGTATTTGCAACACTTTCATGTAGGCGTACGATGAAGTGTCGGTGATGGTTGACCGCCCGCTCAGCCGCCTCGCGCACGGCTTCCATTCGCTTGCCAAGACTTTTTTTTCTGTCTGGAGCTGCAGTCTCCGCTGTCCTCTCTTGTCTGAGTCCCCACTTTGCGCGGAGAAAATTTTCCTTCTCTCCAGGTTCGCCCTGACAAGTAACAAGCAACACCATCTCTCTCAGAGCTAGGAGGCGCTGCTATCTGCATTGAGCGATCCTTCTTCATTTTCAACGCCCACCAATCAGGAAATCGTCCTTTCACGTGATGTATCTGCTGCACTGCCAAAGAAACCCGCTGAGCGGCACCATCGATATTGCGCTCCAAGAGCAGAACGACCAAGACATACCGGAATATGCCATCCTTTCTCACCGATGGGGCAACGATGACGATGAAGTGACCTTCAAGGACATTACACAGGGGGGTTACAAGTTCAAAAAAGGGTATTTCAAAGTCGAAGGATGTTGTGCGCAAGCCCTCGAAGACGGCATTGAATATGTCTGGATTGATTCATGTTGCATCGACAAAAGCAGTAGCGCTGAGCTTTCCGAGGCCATCAATTCAATGTTCCGGTACTACGGGGAAGCGTTTGTGTGCTACACATATTTGTCGGACGTACACAGCCACGAAGACCCTAGTAGCCCACATTCCGCCTTGGAAAACAGTTTTTGGTTTAAGCGCGGGTGGACCTTGCAGGAACTCATTGCACCTACACGGCTCGTTTTTTTCGCTAGGGACTGGGCTCAAATTGGCACAAAAAGAAGCCTGTGCACAACGATCCAAAGGATAACCGATATTGAGGAGGAGTACCTCATTACGAAAGACGCATTCCAACGCGCTAGTATTGCAAGAAGAATGTCGTGGGCCGCTAAAAGAACCACAAAGAGAAAGGAGGATGAGGCATACTCCCTCATGGGAA
Organism: Neofusicoccum sp. Z40; assembly: GCA_037356075.1. Lineage (NCBI taxonomy): Eukaryota > Fungi > Ascomycota > Dothideomycetes > Botryosphaeriales > Botryosphaeriaceae > Neofusicoccum > Neofusicoccum sp. Z40. The sequence goes on from JBAWJV010000009.1 coordinate 513,539, forward strand.
TATTCAATGTTTACATGCCAGTCATGTACGGAGAGGGCAACAATGCTTTCACCAGGCTGCAACTTGAAATCTTGAAGACATCTGCAGACCACACGATCTTTGCATGGAACCGTCAAACGCTTGGTTACACTACTATATTGGCTTCATCCCCTAATGACTTCTGGGGCAGCTCAGGAATGGAACCGATCGACCATCGCGAGTGGGTGAAGGCATACTGCCCTGACAAATCCCCAAGCGAGATCCAACAGGAATATTCTTTTACCAACCTAGGACTCCGCATCTGGCTACCGTTACACCGCGAAATCGAGCGAGATTCTGGATTGAGGATAGGATGGATGAGACTCAAACCCTTTCCAAGCTTCAAGGCACCCCTAGCATGCGTGGATAAATCTCATGAACCTCCAAAATGTGTTTCTTTGAAACTTCGTACCCATTTTAGGGGTAAAATCAGCGATATCCCTAACCAGTTCGCACGCGAAGCAGCACTCTCAAAAGACGACCGCGGGCTATCCCCTGATTACCTTGTCGGCTTTCGGGAGGTATACATCACAAACATCCCTCCTGAACCTGACAATATGCCCATGCCGTACAAACCTCCGCTTGTCTGCGTTAGCGTTCGTGGGAACGGACTCCACTCTTTCACTGTTCGCTCGTATTTTCCGGATCAAGACTGGACGACAACGCTCGCTCGATCTACGAATGCATTTCCTGAGTCTATATTCCACCCTATGCACTCTGAGTTGGAGTCATTGGATCACTACGGTGCAGTGCGGCTTTGCAATGATTTGACGCAAGAGATGGTCATAATCCATATTGGATTTTTGAGCCACCACATCTCGAACGACAACATCGGCTTCAATATCACGACCTCCACCACATCAAATACGCATGGGGACGAAAGAGCGCTCTCCTTGTACTGTAAACAACCAGACTTACTCCCCAGAACTGATTGGGTCAAAAAGCGGCTGCCTTTGAGTGGATCATACGTTATTGTGTCTTTGACTATACTACAACGCAATATTGACACCAAATACCACGGATCACTCCAATTCAAGTTCACGTTGTCACCGGTTTAAAGACGTCGTGTTAGGGTTCGTATAGACCCCAATTATGACTCATGTGGGGAAAGGGCATGGCGGCTCCTTTGGGCGAGCGGGCTTCACAGAATGGCAAGAAGTACAAATTTTTACATAGAGGTACACAAAGAGGCCTCTTCTCCAAAAGTCCACTCCGCTCGCACCTCCACGCGCGCCTCCGTCCGGACAGCCAGGCATAGACAAGAAAAGAGCATCATCGGTGGCATTCCATCTTCCACCGCAACAACGCGACATCGAACCTCTCCAGCCGCCTATCTCGGATCCACAGCAAGCCTTCCGCCTCCCTGATTTGACATGGCATGGATCATCTTTCTTGTGCCTATTCGAGAATCTCTGCAACCACGCTGTCTCTTCGATCTACAATGTTGTGAGAAAGGAATCATTTGTTGGAGTTGTCTGTAACACTCACAAGTTTCTTCTCATTTCTGTTCGTTCTGCATGCCCAACCCTCACCCTCGGTTTCCCACTTCAAATGCGTCCTTCTCGCTCACTCATCCGCATGCCATCCTCAGCTGTCGGTACTCGAGGGCTTCGGCAATGCTGATATAGGCGGTCTGGGTGGCTCGCGACGCGTTGGCCAGCGTGTGGATTGCTAACAGCGCCAGGTTGACCTTCAAGCTGCCGTCCGAGCTGTCTGCGCTCTACGGAATCCTGGCCATCTCGGGAATGCCCTCCACCTCAGCAGAGCCGTCACCATCCCCGGCGGCGAGCCTCTGCGTGGCCGCCACAAAGGCCGATCGCCGCGGCCCCACCGCGGGCTGCGCCTGCACCCGATGCGTTGGCAGGTTGCGTCGCCGCACTAGCACGAGACCCGTGGGCGTCAGCAGGTAGCAGTAGCGCGTGTGGTAGAGCTGCCCGTAGTGACATATCTGGCGGAGCATCTGGCAGGCCTGGGCGCGCGTCTCCTCAGTGGCGGTGGCCGACGCCAGTGGGAACTCGTCGAGGAAGAACTTGCAGTCGCCGGGCACGAGGCTGCTCTGAGTGCCGGGGTGGGCGGCGCGGGCGACGGCGCACCAGTGGGCGGCTTTTGCTGGTGGGGCGCGGGAGGCTGCCGGCGCTCCAGCAGGGCGACTCGGCGTGGTCCAGGTGGCTGCACGCAACGCACAGGGCCTCGTTGACGACGGTGCAGCTGTGACGGATGGCCACGAACTTGAAGGCGTCTTCGTTGTTGGCCCGGAGCTGGGCGGCGGGCAGGTCGGAGGGCAGGCCCGGGAAATCGAACGACGTGATGAGCACTTTGCTGAAGAGGGCGTCGGTGCTGGCTGTGGTGAAGTCGATCCAGGTGTTCCAGCTCTCGACGTCGGGCTATTGCATGCTGATGGATGAGGTGCGGCTTCTGTAGGACGATGCGGCGGCAACTGGAGTGAGGGCGGGATTGGCCTGGCTTAGCCATCCGCGCAGGCGTAGATGGGGCATCCTGTAGTCGTTGGCTCCGGTAGTAGTAGCGAGCGGAGGCGTGCTAGAAATGCGTCCTAAGCATGCTTTGTTTAACCCTGGACATGTAATGGATGAAGAGATAGAGTTTGAGGAGTATTTAGGCGTTACCTGTAAGGGATTGGCCTTGTGCCACTACGCCACGCCACCGTAGTCCTCAGTGGGGCAAAAGAGGGTTGGTATGAATTCTAATTAAGGGATTTCATAGGCGTGGCTGATATATATACTATGTCAGGCCCTTTCGGTACGTGACATTACCTCTCTAAAGACACTAGTGGACGTAACCCTCGTATGATGTGTCTTTCATTGCGCAGTAATAAAAAGCCTTCAATGTCATGACACAACTTCGAGAGTGAATCCTTTTGGTAAAGTGCATTGACGCAAAGTTTCTTTCTTGGCCTCCACGGACCACGAGGTGCCTGGGTATATTTGTGGCTCACACACACACACACTGAAATTGCGTTTACCATGGCCAATGAATTTGGAGTCACATAGAGGCATCACGCAGAGTCGAGCGTTACTGGTAGTTGGTGAAATAATAGCCTGTCAAGACGGAACATCGGAGTAAGGGCTCTGGGCAAGTTGTGATACATTGAGATTTTTTCATTTACTGCGCCCGAGTTCTGTCCAGGTTCTATTTTACCTTGCAGTGTTCTTGGTGCTGCGGGTTTACATGTGGCATGCATGCATACCCCGCTTTGCACAACCGGCCACAGCCCCACCTCCACCAATAAACTATGCCCGAAGTCTTCAATCACATGAGATAATCTTTCTTTGCGGCAGAGGATTCTGTCACACATAACACCACATCGAACGCTACCATCAAGGCATACACTAACCAACGCCGCCTCTTTGGAGTTTTATTCTCCTGGCTTTTGTCTCTGTTCTGTCTTTAGATTACGCCGGAGACGATGCATGTTCTGAGTGTGGCTACTTTTCTTCTCACCGCCACTGCAGCTGAAAGTCTCCTCATGGGGGGCAGGAGTGATACCTGTCTAATGCCCATAAGGACTCCATTCTTAGCTTCTACGTATTATGCTTGTGTAATCTCCACATCCTTCCGTGGATTCTATAATTGACTGATCGTCGATAGTGCGATGCTCTCAAAGCGGCTGGGTTTGGTGATCGGGTCTTGTATCCCGGCCAGCAAACCTACGAAGACCGGATTGACTCGTACTGGTCGGTCACGGCGCAGCTACAGCCGCAATGCTTACTACAGCCCACCAACGCCGACGAGGTTTCATTGATCATCAAGACCCTGGTGCATACCAACAGTTCTGTGGAGCAAGGATGTCAGTTTGCCGTTCGCAGTGGCGGCCATACCGAGCGGCCCGGTGCCGCAAATATAGAGCATGGCGTGACGATTGACCTGGGTTTGATGAACGCTACTGTCTACAACTGGGAGAATGGCTCAGTCAGCGTCCAACCGGGTGCGCGGTGGGCATCCGTGTATAAAATGCTTGAGGAGCATGATGTGGGCGTCGCTGGTGGGCGTTCTGGCACCGTTGGTGTTGGCGGTTTCATCCTCGGCGGGGGCATCTCGTTCTGGTCTATGCGGCAAGGGTGGGTGTGCGATAGTGTTCAGAGCTTTGAGGTACGTGATGAGATCTTCTACGTCAACGACTTTTGGTCCGCGTGCCTGAGATTGTGCAGGTCGTTCTCGCAAGTGGCGAAATCGTCAAAGCCAACAAAGACACGAACCCCGACCTCTTCAAGGTCTTGAAGGGTGGCTCCAACAATTTTGGAATCGTCACTCGTATCGACCTTGCCACGTTCAAGCAACAGAAGCTCTGGGGTGGCCACGTGACCTACCCTTTCAGCACCGCACCCCATCATCTAAGAGCGTTGGTGGATTTTGTCAATGATCTCGATGATGACTCGGATGCTGCCGCTATCGTCTCGCTGGACTACTCTTCTGAACAGGGTCGTAAATCCGTAACCAACTCGTACGAATACACCAAGCCGATCGAACGCCCTGCCATCTTCCAGAAGTTCCTGGCAGTTCCCGGCAATTTCTCTGACAGCACACGTCTCACCTATGTGCGGGGACTGGCCGAACAGTTTGAGGAGAAAATGGGACTGAGGTAAACGACTGAACGTTCCAGACTCCCCTTTCCCAATAATTGAATTAACGCGATCGAACGGCAGTAACTCATTCAACACATTAACATTCCAGAATGATGAGCGTATACTTCACAAGGTGAGTGAGCTTTTTGAGGGCATCGTCGAGAAGCTCAAGCCCGACGGCGGTGAATGGCAAGTGTCCGCACTGTTCCAGCCACTCCCTCCGACCACTAGAGACTCACTACAGAACGGCGGCAACGTTCTTGGGACCGAGAGATTCAAGGGGAAGAATATAAGTATGTGCATACCACCTTGGACTTTTTGCAAGATTCGGCACTTACGCTCAGATTTCCCAGTCTTTCTATGTTTCTTAAACTGGAAGGACCATAGCAAGAAGGACACGTTCCAAGCCGCCGCCAATCAGTTCTTGAGTGATATTGAGGACTTTGCACGCAGCATTGGCAAGAGCAATCCGTTCAAGTATCTTAACTACGCGCACGAAGATCAGAACCCTTTTTCCACGTACGGCGCCGAGAGTATCGCCAAGATGCGTGCTGCCTCGGAGAATTACGATTCGCAGGGTGTGTTTCAAGAAATGGTGCCTGGAGGATTCAAAGTTTCGAAGGCAAGTATACCAGCTTGGCGAACGTCACCCTGAAGTATACCATACTTCCTTAAAAGGTTTTACTGATATTGCCACAGGTTGACGAAAAGGGGATATGCCATAGTGTTTGCGACGGCGAGTTATAAATCGCCAGATTCAGCGTAATTCAAAAGCATAAGGAATAATGGGAACATTATTCTACACTCTTCAAGTGAAATAATAACCTCGTCAGCGAAGTACACTCTGCATGGGTACCTATTGGCTGCGTGCGAACCGCCTCCTCCCCCCTCAATCTGGTACGCCTGATAACCGAGAGCCGTCTTGATGTGCTTGCTCGGATGCAAGTGATCCCACTTGTTGTACGAGTCCCTGAAGAAGGAGAACTTGCGGGCCGTCAAGGCGAGCATGATCTTCATCTCAGACATCGCCAACATCTGGCCAATACAGTTGCGCGGACCAAAGTCAAACGGGCGCCACACACCCTTGGGCGGATGCAGCGAGTCGTCCGCGCCGACGAGCCACCGCTCAGGCAGGTAGCGATTCGCCATGGGCAGAATGCCGGGTTGCGCTGGATCGCCAGGCGCAGCGCCCACACATTGCATCCGGCTGTCGGGTAGCGCGTGCCGTCTTCGTCGATGAGAGCGGTGTTGGGCCCGCCAATGCGTAGGGACGAAGCGGGTGGGAAGTGGCGGACGGCCAGGGCTCTCAACAGGCCGTCTTAGCAGTCCGAGGGGTCCGCTACTCCACCAACAGCAGAACGAGAAGCAAAGAAGCGAGCAGCAGGAAAAGAAAGACGACGACGACGACGATCAAGAGCCCCTCTCCCGCTTCTGCACCGCCGTCGACGCCCGCGGCAAGCCGCCGGCGGCCGACCCGCTGATCGCGAGGGACTACATCGGCAACGCCGTCGTCTTCGCCTTCGCCACCATGCCCATGGCCGCGCTCCTCGGCAAGGACGATGCCAACACCGCCTCCACCGCAACCACTACCACACGCACCCTAACCACCACCACCACCACCATCGGCGAAGACCTCCATTCCACCACCTCCCGCACGCGCAAGACCCTGGGGCGCACGAGCACGCACGTCCCCACCCTCGCCGCGGCCGCCCTGGCTATCTGCCGCGCCATCGCCGCCGTCGATGACGCCACCTTCGTTCAGCGCCGCATCGATTCCTGGGGCGGCGCCGGCGGCTTGTTGGCCGAGGACCCGTGCGCGCTGCTCGCGACGCTGGGGTGCAAGATGGACATGCGGAGCGCGGGGGTGTTTGTCACCAGCTGGGTCGGGTTCGGGGCGGATGTGGCGTGGTGCATTCCGGGGGTCGTCGCTGAGGGGGGTAGTAGTAGTAGTAGTAGTAGTAGTAGTAGTAGTAGTAGTAGTAGTAGTAGTAGTAGTAGTAGTAGCGGGGAGGAGCAGGGCGTGAAGGCGGAGTGGGTGCGCAAGCCGTGGTGCGAGGCCGAGGGCGAGGGCGCCGTCAATGTGATGCCGCGGAGGGGAGGCACCGGGGGCGGGGAGGACTGGGACTTGCTTGTTAGGTTGGGGGAGAGGGATATGGAGGGGCTGTTGGGGGTGTTGGGGGGTGTGATGGTGAGGGTTGTGGAGTAGGGTGGTGGGATGGATGCTTGGTGCGGGCGAGATGAATTGAGTCGCCTTGAACGATTGCTACGGATTAACTCATTATTTATTACTTCGAGACAACTGAATTAAGGGGAGATTAGAGTGTTGGTTCGGGTAAACAGGTAATACAAGGAGGGGAAATACAAAGATGGGGGCAGTCGATGCCTCAATGTATCCCACAGGTTTCTGACTTACAGTGAGGAAATTGCGGCCGTCTGGGTCTTTCTCTTTGTCCTTTGTCCTCATCACCCAGAAGAGTGTTCGAAATACCCCCTGTTGCATCAAGGGGATCGAAAGTTATTCGAGATTCGGAGCCATAGTACGAAGGACCAGTTCAGAAAGTATACCACTCCAAGCTTTGACGACTCTCGGCTTGAGTTTAGCCCGGGAAAAGGGCAGTATATAAGACTTGGTGCATGGAATTAGCATGCTTACGTCACTCATAAGCTATACCGGAAAAGTTAAGGTGTGGCGTTTCTCACGTGTCTGCTTACCGGGGGGGCCGATCGGAAACTACAATTGCACCTTATCTCCTCAATCAAGACTTCATCAGAGCATAGAATAGCACAACATGGCCGCCCAAACCGAGCCCGAGATCGTTCTGTACGACTTAGCCTGCACTAAGAACGTCTGCTTCTCTCCCGCCGTCTGGCGCATCCGCCTGATGCTAAACTACAAGCAAATCCCCTACAAGACCATCTTCCTCGAATTCCCCGACATCGGGCCCACACTGGAAGAATTGTAAGTCACCCTCCCTCGCCCTCGCGTCGTGAAGAAAACCATCTGATTGATCCCCTCCCCTCCCCCCCAGCGGCATCGCCCCCAACCATTCCGGCTCCGGCCCCGACTACACCGTCCCAGCCATCCATCACGTGCCGACAGACAAGCACATCATGGACTCCTCCGCCATCGCCCCCTTCCTCGAGTCGACCTACCCGGACCCTCCCGTGCCACTGTCATCCAAGCTGGGCTCGCAGATCGAATCGCAGGCCCCCGCCGCCGTCGGCTACGCCTTCCGCTCGTCGGTGATGCCGCGCGAGCTGCGCATCCTGTCGCCCCGCGCCCAGGCCTACTTCCGCCGCACGCGCGAGGACGTGCTCGGGCAGCGGCTCGAGGAGCTGTTGGAGGGAGGCAAGGAGGAGCAGGCGTGGAGGGAGGTCGAGGGCGCCGTGCGCGCCGCCGGCGAGCTGATGCGGACGAATAAGGCGGATGGCCCGTTCGTGCTTGGCGCCCGCCCGAGCTTGACCGACTTTTTCATCGCTGGGTCCCTGCAGGCGGCGCGGGTGGTGGATGAGGGCGTGTGGCGGAGGCTTGTCGGGTTCCCCGGGTATGGCGAGGTTTATGAGGCGTGTTTGCCGTTTATGGAGAAGAAGGATTGAGTGGTGGGATCGCGCGGGAGTTCACCGCTGGGGTCTTGGGGGTGGGATTTGAGACGCGCTTATTAGAGTAAGGAGACAGGGCTGAACAGTAGCGTGCATAAAGGGCGGGACACGCTATGTGAAGCTTTGTAGAGTCAACTTCCCCAGATTGTGGCACTCAGATTTCCTGTAATCGTCTGTAGTCCTGTTTGGTATATTACGAATTCAAATCAAACAACCGTACACGACGAATTATTCTGGAGTATGGGATTGAGAACAGGAAGCGATGTTTGCGTGGTTACTTGCTGACTACCCTGGCCTAGAGAGTGAATATCACTGAACGAACGAATGGATAAATTTGAATGCCACCAGCGAACAAAATGAATGATAGGTTCATGTGCAAACCGCGGAGGAATAATAACATGAGGCCTAACCAAAAGGTGCGAATCGACCCTAACCAAAAAATTGATTGATTGATTGATTGATTCTATCAGGCTACGATGCTATCTATGGTAACATAAGAGCCGTCCATCCTTTTGTCCTCACGTATCCTATCCGCTTGCCTTTTCCCACTTCTAGGTCCTCGTCCTCAGCCCTAAGGCTCTGCCCCCTCACTCGGGGCCTCTAGTGTACTACCTTCCTCTCTATAGTAGCTAGCTAGTCGACCTGTCTTCTAAAAAAACTGGATTACTGCCTTTACCACCTGTAGGTTTAGTTTCCACTTTTCTTTTGGACCGTCAACTGGTTTCCCTGTCTGACGGTCTTCCCAGCTGTTCCAACCTCCTAGAAGGAAGGACATATCACCCCATCTTGGGCCCGCTACTATCACTACCTCCTGACGGAGATGCTACCATCTAGGGCAGGAAAGTAAGACGTGGCGGACTGTTTCCCAGCCTGTCCCACACGCACATTCCCCTATCTCCTCGCGTCCTAGCTTGTAAAGAAAGGACCTTAGGTGTGTATGGTTCGAGCGGTATTAGATTATCACTACTACCTACTCTAAGTCTAGCGCGTTGTATAGGCGAAGGGTGTGGTTGCCTGGTGCTACGCCATCTAGTTCCCATGTGTACCGGCCATATCGTTTTCGTATTTGTTAAGCTATCTTCTTTTCCTCCTAGATTGCTGTAACGGAGCTGCCTCTACTTCTAAGGACGGAACCCTAGAAGGTCGGTAACCGTTGGGTTTACCTTGAGGACAAGGGGCAGAGGGTCGCTGGGTAAGAGAGAAGTGACGGGCACGTGAGAACGTAGAGATCACGTGTGAGTTCGTTGCGCGGTGCGCAAGGCAGGGTTACAGCAAATGGGTGAGATTTGCTATCTTGAGTTGACCACGAAGGGTCAAGATACTAGCTAATGAGTGAAGCTATATACTAAAGGAAACGTAGTTACAATCTGGATCATGTAGCTGGTTGGATCAACCAGCGAGTGGGATCAATCTGAGGGTTGGATCAATGCCAAGGTTTCTGATCCGGTGGGGGCCCTCGTGTGTGGGTCGCACGTGATGTCGGCGCTTCGGGCGCTTTTCCAACTTTCAACTTCTGCCACTGTTAAGGGATGATTATACCTCCAAACTTCCTTTCCTTGGCTCACGCCCTTTGTCAGCTTCCTGGAAGTGGGCTTTTCCCTTGCGGTCCTTTGTCCCCTGTGGGCTTCCTGACTCAGCAGTTGCTCTTCTGCCCTGTGGGCCTCTTTCCCGTGCGGGCTCTGTTCTGGCTGTTGCCTGGGCCCGTACGCGCCGTGTTCCCGTGTCCTCCGGAATCCCGTGTGGGCTCCCTGGCCTTGCGGCTCTTGCTCCCACGTGATCCTTGGCCCTTGTGGGCTGGCTTCCCGTGCGGGCCTGTAGCCCTTGGGGTCATAAAGCCCGTGTGCCCTGGGGTTCGTAACAATTGCCTGAAGAAGTAAGGAGGTAACTACTTGGACGAGTCTGCGACGGTCGCCTGTGTCCTGGGTTGGTCTATTGCCTGGCTGTACCATCTCCTTGGCCGCCTGGTTGGCTTCCTCGTTCCCTCTTATACCCGTGTGGGCTGGCACCCACTTAAGCTAGAGGGTGAAGCCCTGGGCAGCAATTTTCTCTATTACTTCGTAGATCTGCCGTACAATGTACTGTCCTTCCTTCCGTCTTGCTCCCGTCCAGATTGCCTCTAGAGCCTTCTGGCTGTCTATTACTAGCCAAACCTCCTGTCTTCTATAGTACTTCGTAGCAAGGTACTCTAGTCTAGCAAGGATAGCCAGAAGTTCTGTGGCTAGGACAGAGAAAGACTTCGCTCTTGCTACTGTCTCCTTATAGATTACTATTGGCTAGTATGCGTTTACTATCCTAACCACTCTAATACTATATATACCATTCTTTACCGCTCCGTCGACGAAGGTAGTACTTTGCTATGGCAGGTATGTGCTTGCCTAGATTGCTTCTTGTCTTTCGTTAATCTAGATTAGCTCTTGTACTAGCGCTTCCTACGGTGGAAGGCCCTATGGCCTGATTATTTCTATAGGAGGGGCCCTTTCTGGCTAGATTTTGTCTGCGTATGCGTTCTACGTGTAGCGGAGCGGGCTTTCAAAGGCGCTACGTTATCTTTAAAGTGCTCGCACGCACCCTCTTACTAGATTATTATCTAGGACGCTAAGGAGGCTAGTAAGGTGCTTTGCTACCTTTACCTTAAGTTGGAACTCGATAGGATGTAGGCTAGCTTCCACCTCCAGGACAGGGAGTGCTACTATTCGAAAGGCTCCAGTAATTACCTATGCCCCGAGTCTCTATACTCTTCCTAGTATGTAGATAAGCTTTCTATTTCCCCTTCTTTCTAGACTAAACTAAGTAGATGCTACGTAATTAACTGTGGGGACGACTGTGGTGTTGAACAGCTGTCTCATTGCCCACGGCCGTACCCCTCGAAGTCTCTTAATTGCTAGACACTGCTTGCTTGCCTTTGTCGTAACCTTTGTAATATAGGTGTCCATCTTAAGCCTCTTATTAAGGATAACCCCTAGCACCTTAACTTCCTAGACTAGCTAGATGCTCGTCCCTTGGAATTTAAGGTGCTACACTAGTGTATCCTCTCTTTTAACTAATTAGGTAAAGTGGATTAACCCTGTCTTGTCTAGCTCGAAGGTAACCCCGCTTACGTGTGCCTACGCCTTAACTTTTGGGATTACTAATGCTTAAAGCAGTTCTATGTTAACGCTAACTAACGGCCTAGTTACCTAGGCTATATAGTCGTCGACAAAACCTAGTGATCTACCCTTTGTGTTGATTGGTCCTTCAACTAGCCCGGAGTTGTATAGGATGTATAGGATTGGTGATAGTGGTGAGCCTTATGGTAGCCCTGGATATATGATATTCTGTGGCTGTGAGCAGGACCTATTCACTACCATGCACCCCTTCTGGTTAGAGCAGAAGCTGTTAACCTAGTAGACTATATCCGTAGGTACCCGTCTTTCTCTTAGCTAGTCTAGGAGGACGTCCTTATTCACCCTATTATACGCTCCTTAGACATCGAATGTGACTAGAGAGAGAACTCTCTTCCCTCTCTAGGCCTCGAAGATCTTCTCTACTAGGACGTTGAGTGCCTGTTCGTAGGACTATTACCGACGGGCTCTAAAATGGTTAGGTGGTAGCAGCTAGTACTCTTTTATAAGGTAGGATAGTCGCCTTGCTATTACTACCTCTAGCCCCTTGCTAATTATTACGAGCAGCGAGATAGGCCGGTATGCCTTTGGGACCCTATAGTCAGGCTTGCCTAGCTTGCGGAGCGGTATAATCTTTGCTATTTTCCACGTGGCTGGGAGGTGGCCTAGCCAGAGTAACGCCTTATAGAGGTTCGTGATGTGGTTACCCACTACTGGCCAGAGTTCCCGCCATACCTAGAAGGGTAGTTCGTCTTCACCTACTACCTTATCTAGCTATGCCGCTTTAATTACTACTTCTACTTCCGTCTTACTTAATAGTAGTGTATCAAGTAGTGGTAGTTACTCCTAGGTTGCCCTCCTAGTCTCTAGTTCCAGCTATCGAGGAAAAAAGGTGTTAAGTAATAGGTCCGCCTTCTCTCGCTCCGTCGCTGCCATCCGTCCTTCCCTTACTAGCGTCGGTATCTTTCTAATAGAAGACTCTACCTTAGTAAAGCTATTGGCTTTCCATATGTTTGCTGGGTCGTCGAGGAATTCTCTCCAGTGTTTCTTCTTCTAGGCCCGGATCTCGTAGAAGTAAAGGGCTCTAGTAGCCGCTAGTTCCTTTTGCGTCTCTATAGGGTCGTGTCCTTGTCTTTAGAGCGTGGTACACCTATTCTATAGTGCGGATACGCTCCGTTAGAGGAGTGTTAGTTTATCTAACTACTACCTGTAACGGAGCTGCCTCTACTTCTAAGGACGGAATCCTAGAAGGTCGGTAACCGTTGGGTTTACCTTGAGGACAAGAGACAGAGGGTCGCTGGGTAAGAGAGGAGTGACTGGCACGTGAGAACGTAGAGATCACGTGTGGGGATGATGCGCGGTGCGCAAGGCAGGGTTACAGCAAATGGGTGAGATTT